>JARHVA010000687.1:1200000-1732500 GCA_037957365.1 Torreya grandis | reverse complement strand
TTCTTTTTCTTATTTTTATTATAACACATTTATAAAATTACTTAACATAAGTAAATCATTTTCAATATGGCTAATGCAAGTTAATCACATTCTGTCAAGAATGTTAGTTAACACATTGTTATTCAAACTGAATTAACCACAATGAAATCATGTGAGGTTAATCCCACATAAGCAATAAACTAACCCTACACACAACTAAACATACATAAATAATTATCTAAATGCACACATCATCAAAAATGCACTAATGCTAACCATTCAATTATGCATATGCATATATTAACTAATGTGGTGTATGCAAGGTTCTAGTCATTCCTTTGTCATTCTCCAACATCTCCATCTACATCACCCTCTCTAATGGTGCTCTCCATCCATCATGCTCTAAGGGATAAATCTCTCCTACATCCAATTCATGAAAAGCAAGTAGTTAGGCCATAACACCATGACATGTATATCATAAAATACTATTGAAATAAAATATTAACATGATCACAATGTAAGAATAAACGCTACAACTAACTCATAGCAGAGTAATCATGTAATCAAATAAATATTCAATTGTCCTATAAAGACATATAACTCATAGCTTAACCAAATAGTAATCAAATCAGATCACCAACTATAAATATCTATGAATAATTAGGTAAGTTTGCTTAGTGAGGAATCCCCTAAAGCTAATCATTGTCCTAGATTACACTTATTCAAACATAAGTTCTAAATTAAAAACATTGTTTAGTAGAAAATTAACATAGTATAAAATAACAAATCAAGCAAATAAATGTAGAAATCACTTGTAGAACTCATCATATCCCTCCCAATAGCATTATCCTCAGATTACTGGTCCCACAAGACCTTGCACTGTGACATCTTCCTATAATGCAAAATAGGTTTACAAGTGTCAATTACTCTGATTGGTTCTACCATGACCACCTTAGGGTTCAGAACCTTGTAAAGCATTTCAATCCAATACATGTGAAGGATCAATTGTACACTTTTTAAGATAAGAAACATGGAAGACATTATGTAATAGAGCGAGGCCTAGAGGCAATGCAAACCTATACGTTACAGGATTGACCACTTCTACTACCTCGAATGGTCCTACCTATCTTGATGACAATTTCATTGACTTCCCAAATTTAATCTTCAACCAAAAATACAAGAAATCAACATAAAATCCATAAATAAATGGCCAAGGAGAGTTCCACAAGGATTCTCAGTCCCTCTGCACTTCTCTCTAATCTAGATAATGTTTTCTCATTTGTAAGAAAAAATATTTAGGGAACATATCAAGAATGATGTGTAGAAGTCAATTACATCACTACTCTATGTAGCTCCTAATAAACATGACACGTCAATACTAACGCTACTCCACGTATCTCCTGACAAATATGATGATGAATAGGAATTGAAAATAATACATTTCTAATGTATACAAAAGTAAGGAGTAAACATTCCTTAGTATACATGTGTATGACCATATGACTAAATTTGATAAATCTCACTTGCCAAATCTTGGATTTGACAAGCTCTCTTTGTTGGATTGCAACTCAGTAACTACCGAGTCAATGTGATACTAATTAGGATTCACTACCATCTCTTATTACTCATGTTCCTGATTAACCACTCATTCCTTAGGTCTCCATGACCTGATAATCTCCGAATAGTGCAAATGGTTCAATGGATCATAAATCCATACTAACAAATCCTAGAGTGCAATAGTATACATTAAATGATCCAAAATGTATTAAGATCCATCTTAAGAAGAATCATACAAACATTCTTTATTTACATTAAGTTTCCATTAGTAAAATATAACTAGTATCAACCTTTTACAACTTAGCCCATCTCTATTATGTTCTTAGTTAAGAAGGAATAATGTTAAAATTAACATAAAAATCAAAGGCCAAAGATCACGTCATCTCTACAACCTTATAAAAGTAACAAACGAGATAATTCCTTCCCACTTGCTCAACTAGTTACACAACAAGTTTTACGCTTATTTCAACCCATTAGACTAAGAAGATGTTCTGCACACCCTATTACATACTCACTCTAGGTGAAAGGTACATAAATGTCTCATCAAAACAACATGTTTTAAGCAAGATAATAATCATACCAATCTAATAAAGGGTGAATCATAACATAATGATTATAATCAATTTATAAAGCTTAATTTAGAACTAATAAATATTCAAGGTTTGCTTCTCCATGTGGTCAAAGTTCACAAGTTAGATAAATTAGCACTGGAAAGTATGACTTGAAAAATCCACAATAGAACTCTTAAATACCCTCACATGATATAAATAAAATATCACAACCCCAAGTTGTCATAATCACCACCTACTTACCAAACCTGTAAGTGTAGTATCACATCTTGTTTCCACAACTAGAAGGAAAATATTAGCCACATAAATGCATCAATCCATTCCATTCCTACAACTTCTCTATGAATAATAAGTAGAAGACATTATCCCATGATAATATCAAAACAACATTTCAGATTAAGGGAACACTTAATCAACATCATGAAATTATGAATCCACTCAATGGGATTATAACTATGTCAAGGAGGGTGAGAGAATAACAACTCACTTCTATGCTTGTTATGAGGGATGACACCTCTTCTCAATCTAAATAAACATATAGAGTGCCAATCCATGAGCAAACTCTTAACAAATATGAATCCCTAATAAGATAACTACACTCCACTATAAGGAAAATTCCCACCTCACTAGGTGGTGTCGATTCATAAGTGGTTTTTTAGTATCCCCTCCCATAAGACACAAAACTCTATCTAAAATACACATATATTCTTAAGTGACAAGCATCCCATACTTTTAAACACTCACTATACTAAACACAAGTGGTGGAGGTGACTTGATTACCAAGTAAAGATGTAATCATCCTCAAGGTGTTCTATCTAAAAGATCAAAAATAATATTGTAGGAATCTCTTATTCATGACTCATGAACTATGTTATGCACTCACCTACACAAACATTGTATACAACCATCACCATCGAGACACTCAATAAACCAAGCCTTTAACAACTCTAAGAGGGTACAATTACTCCTAAGGGTACACACTCAATGTACCCCACAACATTTTAAGGATGTTTATTACCTAAAATAGTCATCAATCCACACATTAGGATCTACTAAATCTCATAAATCCAATCATGGTGTAACATGATCCTACACTGAGACACTACAGGTCCAAAACACACTTCACTTAACCAGTTTTATACTATATATACTCTCACATCCTGAGGTTTTCCTACTCATCAAGATGCTCTTCAGGTTCACACTAGTGTTCTTCTTCATGGCCATGAATTTCCTATTCTAGGGCTAAAAATTCAGTCTTTGGTTAAATTCATGGCTGATAGAATCTGATCTAACTTTATTGCTTACTCAGCAGCAAATCTGTTAGGATCAAATGGAGGGTTACTATCATTGACATTTAAAATACCCTCTCTAAATAATCTAGCTTTCACCATTCTCCTTTTTGATAATAAAAGGATACGAAAACACTAGTGGACTTATTAGATCCTAGAGTTCAAGCCACAACTTTGATACCACCTGTAATAACCCCACTGGGTTTGACTTTAAAAAATATAATTTTCTTAATTTAATCAATGTATTCTTTCATTAGAATTCACAATAAGAATCTAATTAGTGATCTATATAAAATACTATAAGTATGATAACTATAAAATAAGCATGTGACACTATTCATCACTAATCACTATCATCATAAGAAACACATCATAACTGAATATAAAAGGTAATTACATATATCCAACTAAGACTGGTACAAACATCCAGCCACTGATGTTCATGTACAATAACTAAGTAATTATGACTCATCATGATAATGTTTCTATAATAAATATAATATAATGTACATATATAAGATATATGGCTCCACAGAGCATAAGTTCTCAAACTCTAGTAACTATGACAATCTTAAGTGTCATCTCCAAAGAAGCATTATTTTGGAGAGGGAGAACATC
Organism: Torreya grandis; assembly: GCA_037957365.1. NCBI lineage: Eukaryota > Viridiplantae > Streptophyta > Pinopsida > Cupressales > Taxaceae > Torreya > Torreya grandis. The sequence goes on along the minus strand of JARHVA010000687.1, from coordinate 1,728,488 downwards.
ATCCGAAGATCCAAAACTCAAAAAGATTTGGTTGAAAAATAATTTAATAAATATGAACAACACAATAACAAAGATGTTATCTCTAAGAAGAGATGTTTTATTCATGAAATATGTAGACCCAAACATATGCCTATCTTTATTAAGAGATGTCTAATTTCCATTTCAGGCTACATATTCATTTATACATGTCTTTAAGGTGGGAGGAGGATGTGTAAGGTCACCAATCTCAAGGGAGATTAAGTGGTTTGACTTCCATGATTTACAACAATACAGAATTCGATGAATTACTATTTTTAGAAACTATTTTAAGACTGCACCACTAAAATTGAAATTTAAGGCACTTCTATTGGGTTTATAGAGGTCAAAATCCATCAATTTGAGATCAATGTCATCTCAACACATTTTCCTCGTTCTTAGCTTTCCAATGGTTCAAATGGTGAGTCAATTGGAGCTACGGTGCAAAAGTTATGGGTCCCAGAAGTTCTGTCATCAATTGGGGTAGACCTGTCACCCGAATTGTCACCTGAATTGTTGCCCAGATCATTCCTCCCTCCTTGAAAAGCAATGGTCCCCATCGCATCAATATTTATCATCAAGTGTGGTAGCTATATTTTGATTTGATTCCTGTTGCATACTTGGAATGGACTGTGCTTTATGGAACTGTGTAGGGCCTGATTGTTCACCATTTTTGTTTGACCATCAATATGTGGATGGAAGGCCATGAACTTCTTTAGCTTGGTATATATTTTCTTCCATTATTGTGTTGTTTGTGTAGTCAGGGCTGCAACATCAACCCTTTTGGATTCTTATGGCTTGACCACCATGAGAACAAATTTCTTGGCACTAATTAGAGAGACAGATGTAGAAGGTGGTACCTTTGATACCCTATAACGCCATGTTCCAAGAGTGAGAGTGATCCTTCAATTTTTTTATTCATAGATGTCATATTGATCATACATGAATGGCTGACCAAAGAGTGCATCACAAACATCTAGATTAACCACATCACATAAGACCTCATCTTGGAAAGGTTTTATTGCATATGAGAGAAGACATTGGTGGGTGACACGGAGTTTTCTCCCTAGACTCAAACATTCAATACTGTATGGATTTGGGTGAGGCTTCATGCATAGATTTAAGCTTTTCACAACATTAGCAGAGATTAAACTCTTTTGACTTCCACTATCAAGAATGAAATGCAAAGGCTTGTCTTTCACCCATAACTTAGAGTGAAACAACCTTTCCTTGTCATCTAGCCTCTCCTTGTGTGTCTGTGATGAAGCAACAATGGCTTTGGGCTCAGCATCTACAATCTCTTCTTCAACCTCTTCAATTACAGGGTCTATATGCGATAAAGCGGTAGATGTTGAGGATTGTGACTCAGAAAGTAGGGACTTGATGACTTGACATTCTTCTTTGGAGTGAGTTCCAGATTTGTGATAATCACACCACTTGCCAGTCTTTCCTTCCTTTTCCTTCCAATTTTGGCCTCATGTTTGACCTTCTATATCACTTTTCCATTTTGAAGGTTGACTCTTCGTATTCATTTTTCCATGCTTCTGCTCAATCTTCACTGTGAACTTGTATGCCTCACCAAGGCTTTCCAAATTGAAGAGTTCCATTTCTCCCTGTATGTATAATTTTAGTCCACCACGATATTTGAGAACCTTATGTTTCTCACTTTCTTGGATGCCTAATCTCAAAGATAGAGAATGAAAAATATCAGTGTAATCTTTGTTGTCCCTGAAAAATGACTTCTCATTTTTGGGACAACATATGAACTATTTTGGCCCTGCAAGACCAAAATTGTCCCTTCCCTTTACAAAAATTTGTTCTGAACTTTCAAATTTCTCATTTTTCAAGCTTTTCCAGTAAAGGGATTAGCAGGTTCAAAGGTTCAATGTCATCAACAAGAGCTAAGTGCATTTGTCAGAGGTTCAAAGTTCAACCACTTCAAAGGTTCTATGGCTCTGAGCACTTAACGAGTTTCAAAGGCTCGAACCATTGAACCGTTGAACCTTGAACCATTTTGGTTCATGAGTTCAACGGGTTCAATGATCAAGAGGTTCAATGCATTTGTTTCAAAAGGATATAAAAGGGGCTTAGCCAAATAAATGGAATGAATCGTTGAACCTTAAACCGCTTCAAAGTTCAATGGTTCACGGGTTCAAAGGTTCAAAGGCTGCCCCAGTTAAGGAAAGAAGCGCGCGCAAAAGCAAGAGTCAAGTGAATGCTGCCAAGTGTCATCAACTGAGCCCATTATACTTTGTTTCAAGAAGTGGCGGAAGCTACCACCTATCCCTTAAAGAGATCAGCGGAGGTTGACAAGTGTCATCATCCATGAGAGCCTAACTAAGCCCCAAACATTTTTATGGTGTTGTAAAAGCCCAAGAGTGAAAAGCGCCAAGTGTCAACGACAGAATGTTTCAGTAAGAAGAGGTGGAAGATGCCACATGTCAAAGGATGGGCCCCCCTCAAATGCAAAGACATAGAATCAAAGGGAGGTGACTTCCTTCAGACAAATTGTCCAAAGGAATTCCTTCAGACATTTTATCTGAAGGAAATAAAGGGACCAACAGCCCTCCGAAGAAATTGAAGCCCGAAGGCCACCTGGAAGATCCTAAAGGGTAGATACCCTTATGGGGGGAACACTCGACACACATGAAATGAACCTTTTTCAAGACCCTAAAAGGCATGTTCCCTTCAGAAAAGGTTGAAGCATCAAAGCACAGTGGAAGCTGCCAAGTGTCACGTACCGAGACACAATTTTAAATGAAGCTTTAAAGCGTAGAACTTGCCACATGTCTCGTCCTAGTGCAGCAGAAGATGCCACGTGTCTGCATCCATGCCCCCAGTGTTTAACAGTTTCAAAGCTTATTCCGATAATCTTATTTCAAAGACATGAATGCCGCCACATGTCCTCACCTGCATCACAGCAGGATGACAAGCCCACGAACGTCAAATTCAGAGCGACTGGATAGCCATTAACCTTCAATCGAGGAAAGACCCATGAATGCCAAATTAGCTGTAATTATTTTTTGATTTTTGCAGACTCAAAAGGTGAACCCAGATTCATCTAAAGAGCCTAAGGCTGGGACATAGAGAAGGAAGAGACAAAGAGGGAAACTCAGCAGGAGTTATTTCCAGTAGGTGAAGCAGTTTGTTAGGTAAATATTTGGGGCCTCCAAACATTGATAGCACTGTTTGTTTGTCCCCTTTGAGATAAAGGCAGAATAGATAATTACGTGGCTAGCAGGTGATGGAATGAGCGATTCAGGCTAAGGAGTAGACAAAGGAGATAAACCAGCACACCACAGTTAAAGCAGTTGCTTGTTCTAGCATGATAAAATTAAGAATGCATCCAAGGCATTAATGTGCCGAATGGATCGCCCCAAGGGAAAAGGTGTCAGGCCTCTCTCTGCCTCTATATAATGTAATCTTTTATATCATTGAAGGAGACTTTTCATTTTTACAGGAGCGAAACTCTACCCATTTTGAAACTAGAAGACTAAGACTTTGAGCTCAGATTGTCATTTCATTTCATTTTATCTAAATGAGAAAGCAAGTTATTTGCAGACTTTGTGTTGTTTTGGCTTGGGCTACTTTAGAAAATTGTTCTTATGTCTGTTTCCTAGAACCATTCTTATTTATTTAATTTGACAAGTAGAACCAGCAAAAGTAATTAGTAATGTGTCCTGAAATCAACTGTGAGGAAGACTTTGCGCTTTCACATTTGCTTTTAGTCTGTGTTTTTCTTTTCTTTCTGTGTTGAGGATTCTGGGATGACTTTGTGCCCCCATTATCCTTTATGATATACTCTTTGGGCAGTTGAGGTGGAAACTTTGTGTTCTGTTTCATCCTGCTGGTTACTGCACCCTTTCACCATCAGTTACTTTTACTACCTAAAATAAACTCCTACTGTTTCCTGCAAGAACACTTTTGAAAGAAGGGAAGTGCCTTCAGTGTTTCCATCAGGATTTTCTCCTTTGTCTGTGAGCATCATCTCTAAAATAAGAGAGATGGATGGTTTATTCTACCCCCATGTGTTATTTTTTGCTTATATATATAGTATATAGCCTCCGTATATTTAATAGGAAACCTCCCCTTGATGAGAGGAGAGATTTGTCCCCTGTTGATGTAGTAAAACTACACACTTAGACGACCAATCTCCATATGTTGTGGTGATATGAACTATTTTGCTCACCAATTAGCTAGTCGACAAAATATTCACCCAACAGTTTTTGGCGACTCCAATAGGGAGGGACAAGCAGTTTGAAGCCTCAAGCTTCAAATTGAAGCAAGACCAGTCCTTTTCTATTTTTGTTTCACAATCTGGTAACTCCATGCTATACCAGAGGCTAGAAATTCCAAGGTGTTGTTGACCCTACTTTTGAGTTGGTGCAACAGAGTAATTTTGAGTTGTTTCCTCCACAACCTCACCTTAGACAAACTAGGAGTCTTCCTCCTAGCCCTACCAGGTCACCACCACAAGGCAGAGCTTCTTTTTCTGCTGCTAGTCGAGCTTTGCCTATCCACACTCTGCCTAGATTAGTGATCTCACTTTTACATAATCAAATCATGGCTCAAGGCCCCTGGGGTAACTCTTTCGATCCAATGAATTTGACTCCATCTCTACATGAGCTTCCACGCAGTTCGAGGATAAATTTCCTCAAATTCTTTTGTGATGAGAAAGCTCATCCTAATGAACACATTGCAACTTTTAGCATAGCCTATGGCATAATAGGGGTGGAATTTGAAGACATAGCAGTCAGGCTGTTTGTGGAGACACTACAAGGCACTGTTGCAGACTGGTTTTACCACCTGCAGGCTAGATTAGTGATTGATTGGGACACTCTAAAAGACAAGTTTGAAGCTAGGTTTAAGCTTGCAGAAGATGCACATGCCTTGCTGGCCTAGCTCACTCAAATGAAGAGAGAACCTCATCAGCTTATGAGGGATTTTATTGCCAGGTTTGACAAGTTGAGGCACAAGATTCCCATGGTTGCCCAGCTGACACCTCAGAACCTCCAATACTTCTTCATCAACTCACAACTACCTGAAGTGAGTTTCATGCTGAGATGGGCCAGACACATAGACCTTGTTGCTGCTCAGGACTTGGAAACTGAGCTAAAAGATGAGCTTATCTTGGTAGGAAAGATAAGGAGAGACCCTAATAAAGGTAAATCCTCTTCATCTTTTGAATACTCACCTACAGCCACCACTGACCCAATGGTGAAAAAGCTGGCAAACAAAATGCTAGCTCTTAGAAAGCAAGTGGTGTAAGGGATGTCATATGCTCCTGCATATAGAGATATGCCCAGGAGGACATTTCAGAATCAGGCATACCAAGGCAATGTTGCTAGGAATCTAGGACAACAAAATCACCTTCCTCTTCCACAGCGGAACCTCACCCTTGAAGCAACTCCAACTAACTCAGTAGTTGGATATCTTGAAGCTGAATCAGAATTCCCATTCCAGCCTGAGTTGAATCATGAAGATGACACTAATCTCTTCACTGAGAAAGAAGAAGAATTAGTTGGTAACTCCCATATTGGTTTCTTGAACTATCAGGATGAACCTAGAAGTGAAGGCAATGCAGCTGAGGGGTCATACATTGTTTTTACCCGGTCCAAGAATCAATCAGCTCAACAAGCTGATAAGGAGAAAGTAGAGGAGCGACCTCAACTAGCAGTTTCAATTGCTAAGTGGGGATCCCTGCTTCCTTTCTAGCCAAAGGAACTGGTGATTTCGAGAAAGGTAAGTACCACAAATGCCCCTACGCCTTCTACTTCAAATCCACAGTCTAGTACTCTCCCTTTCAAAAATCAAAAGGATGAACTCCCATCCTCTACTCTTAGCTCATTTCAGACATTTGATATCATTGACCATATAAAGAAAACCAAAATTTAAATGTCTAAATTTAAATTTTTGAAGTCCCATCCTGAGCAATTAGACAGACTGGTTCAATGTGTTAAAAACCAAAACATCCCTATTGAACAAGCAATTCCCAAAGTGACACATGATCTTGCCAGGAATGCACCCACCAAAAACAACCTTGTCATTGCTCCCCCTGCTGCTCCTGGTAGAACTGAACCTTTTTATGTCTCATTGCTGATAAATGGACATCAGCTGAATAATTGCATCATTGATTCTAGAGCTTCAGACAATGTCATGCCTGCTAAAGTGGTCGAATCCCTTGACCTCACATTGACTAAGACTTTTGGTAGATGTTTCTCCATGAAGAACAAGAAAGTGCCTTTGCTGGGATAAATTAAAGATGCCCAATTTGCATTTACTGCCTTTCCAGACAAAAGAATCAAGATGATTGTCTTGGTAGTAGACATCCTAGCATCATATGGCATCCTTCTTGGGTGGAATTTTTGCAGGGATGTTGGAGGTGAATTAAGCATGGATTTATCAAAGGTGAGGATTCTAGTCAAAGGTGTTATGAAGAGGCTGCTCCCTGAGAAGGAAGTGAAATATGTGGTTATTCAGACCTCAGCACCTGAAGCTCAAATTCTGTTTGAGTCTTCAGGCATGGGTAACTACTTTTTGTACATAGATGGAGTTCATGAGACATCTGATGAAGCTCCCATAGATGACAACCTGGAAATGCATTCAACTAGAACAGTAGAAGAATTGGCTGAGCACAAGGCAAGTGTGGAAGTATCTCCACCCTTGGATGAAGAAGAATCCAAAAGAAAATCAGTATCAAATGAGGTATGGATTCTTGAATTTGATGGCAGTTGCTCTTCCACTGGTTCAGGAGTCGGGGTTGTGTTAATATCTCCTCAAGGAGATATTTTTCCCTCATCTTATAAATTACAATTTAGCAACACAAATAACACATCTGCTTATGAGTCTATGTTGCTTGGATTGAGAGCTGCTCGAGACAAAGGCATCAAGCTCCTTCATGCTAAAGGAGATGCCAAACTAGTAGTTTGTCAGGTGACAAACTTGTATCAAATTAAGAATGAAAGATTGCATCATTACCGCAATTTAGTCTGGGACCAGCTTGAAGACTTTGACGCTTTCAGCATCTCTGCAGTTCCTAGAGAATTCAATGACAGGGTGGATGCACTAGCTGTTTTAGCTACTCTTTTAGTCCCCCACCCAGATTTCAAAAGAGACAGGTACATAATTGAGCTAGCCTTTTAGCCAAGTGTACCTGATAATGCCAGTCATTGGTAGGTATTTAATAATGACAACCAAATTATTGCCTTTCTGGAGCAAAAAGATGGCTTTGAATGTCTACATTTTGAAGGCAGTGAACCTCAAAAGTGTGAAACAGCTCCTTAATCAAATGGAGAGATGGGTGAGGAGTTCTTGCAACTCAAAGGGAATAAGATTCCCAAAGGCCTGGTTTCCCTTGAGAAGCTATTCGATAAGCATGATAGATTCATCAGACAACAGCCAATGGATTCAATCTCATCTCAGGAGTTTGATCAAGTAAATCTGGGAACCAAGGAAGACCCCAAGATGGTGAACATTAAGAAATGTTGTACTCTTGAAGAGTTTTTCAAGTTCACCTCTTTGCTTAACGAATACATGGATGTCCTAGCATACTCCTATGCTAACCTAAAATCACTTCAACCTGACGAAATTTGACACATCCCTCTCAAGGCTGATTCAACACCTTACAAGCAAAAGTCTAGGCATTATAATCCAACAATATCAGGTACTATTTTATCTAAGATACAAAAAATGCTAAATGCCAAGATAATCTTCCCAATCCATCATTCCACATGGGTTGCCAATATAGTGCCTGTGAGAAAAAAGAATGGTGAAATTCGCCTTTGTGTGGATTTAGAAATTTGAATCAGGCATCCTTGAAGGATAATTATCCTTTGCCAATCATGGATCAAGTGCTGCAGACAGTGATGGGCTCAAAGATGTTATCAATGCTAGATGGCTTTTTAGGATATAATCAGGTCAAAGTTGGTGAAGTAGACCAACATAAGACTGCTTTCACCACACCTTGGGGCACGTTTGCATATAGAAGAATGCCTTTTGGCTTGATAAATGTTGGTGCTACATTCCAAAGAGCAATGGACCTTGCCTTCAAGGATGAGATGGGTAAGTTCATTGTAGTTTATCTTGATGACTTGACCATCTTCTCTAAGCATCACCCAGATCATGTGAGCCATTTGCAATAAGTGCTAGAGCATTGTTGCCAGAATGGCATTTCCTTAAACCCCAAGAAGTCAGTCTTTGAAGTAACAGAGGGGAAACTTATCAGACACGTTGTGTCCAAAGGAGGCATAAAGATTGACTCAGACATAGTCAAGTCTATCCAAGAACTTTCCTTGCCCACAAGCAAAACTGTTGTTCACTCTTTCTTTGGAAAGGTGAATTTCTTACGGAAGTTCATCCCTGAGTTTGCCAAGAAGACTAGGCACATTGTAAACATGATGAAGGGAAAAGCCACCTTTAACTGGACTGAAAAAGGTAAGTCAGCATTTGAGGATATCAAGACTACCATTGCCCATGCTCCAATTCTAACTTGTCTAGACTATAGCAAAGAATTCACCATTTACAGCTATGCTTCAGAACATACGCTTTTAGCAATTATGGCTCAACAAAATAAAGAATGTATGGAATCTCCCATTTCCTTCATGAGTTGTCCTCTCAAAGCTCATGAGCTAAAGTACTCAAATATGGAGAAGCATGCTTATGTAGTGGTGAAGGCCATAAAACATTTTCATTTCTACATCCTTAATTCTTGGGTTATTGCCCTAGTCCTTGACACCACAGTGAAATCTATACTGACTCAGCAGGAGTTTGGGATGAAAAGAGGTAATTGGGTTGCAAAGATCCAAGAGTTTGATTAGATCATCAAGCCAACAAAGCTGGTACGTGGAAAGGGGCTATGCCAACTAATTGCTGATAACAAGCCAAGAGGAACATAACATAAAGAACCAGAGGTGGATGACACACCAATATTCCTCTTTGTCTCCACCACACCAATATTCCTCTTTGTCTCCACCATAAATGAGTGGTATTCAGGTATTGTTCATTTCTTTACTTATGGTGAATATCCTGCTCACCTATCTTATAAAGAAAGGAGAACCATAAAGCTGAAAGCTGCTAATTTAGTCATCTGGGACAATGGCTTATACAAGAGGAGCCTTGATGGAATGTTCATTCATTGTGTGGACAAGGAGCAACAAAGCCGACTTCTGAAGTATTTCCACAATTCAGTGTGTGGAGGACATTTTTCTACCCCTGTGACTGCCCATAAGATCCTATGAGCTAGGTATTATTGGCCAACTCTCTTTCAAGATGCATATAAGTGGGTCAGGGGATGTGACCTGTGCTAGCAGTTTATTGGAAGGCCCAAGTTAGTTGCCCTACCCCTCGAACCAGTAATCATAGAAGAGCCATTCCAACAATAGGGGATTGATTTTATTGGAGCTGTAAACCCATCATCAAGTGTTGGACATGACTATGTCCTCACAACAACATACTACTTCACCAAATGGGTGGAAGCAGTTCCAACCAAACACGCTACTTCAGAAGTAGTATGCAATTTCCTCAAAGAAAACATCATTTCCAGGTTTGGGGTCCCAATCAAAATTGTCATTGACAATGCCGCCTATTTCACTTCCCAGGAGATTACTCAATTCTATTTTCACTACGAAATCACACTCTCCCACTCTTCTGATTGCTTTCCACAAGAGAATGGATAGGTTGAATCAAGCAATAAAAAACTGGTGACTATCATCAAGAAGCTGGTGGATGATAACCAAAGAACTTGGCATAAGGCATTGGTTGATGCTCTATGGGCAGACAGAATTACACCTAAGAGGGCAATTGGTATGTCTCCCTTCCAACTTCTTTATGGTGTCAATGCTGAGATACCAATCACCTTGGAATTGCCAGCATTGAAATTGGTTAAGGCGATTGAGGATCAAATGTACGAGAGCTCACTTGAGAAGATGATCATGTGCCTTGCTGAGCTGAATGAGTAGAGAACTGCAGTGGTGGATTGAATTGCTGCCCATAAAATTTTGGTGAAGAAGCTCTTCAACCAGAAAGCAAAGAATCGTGATTTCCAAATTGGAGATCAAGTCCTGTTGTGGGACAAGTGAAGAGAATAAAATTTTGATTCCCTGTGGAGGGGCCTTTTTACTATTCATCTGCTCAATGGTTAAAATATTTTCTTATTGAAGTATCAAGATGGCACTCTCTTTTCTCTGCCTCACAATGGGTAACATTTGAAGCACTTCAACTCTTGAAGTATCAGATGAGTTCCCCTGTACATATGTATATTTGTGTAGTCTTTTGTTTCTATTTTGTTCTTTTGTTTTCATTTTTGGAGCCTTTATTCTTGGGTAGTGTGACTCCATAGCCCAATGACACACTTCAAGGCACTGGAGATTCTAGTTTCTACTCCCCTCAGCTGTGTTTCAAGTTTCCAACTGAAGGTAGTTCCCCAACAGGAGCCAGTTGTTGTCCCCCAAAAATGACTTGTCATTTTTAGGACAACATATGAATTATTTTGGCCCTGCAAGACCAAAATTGTCCCTTCCCTTTACAAAAATTTGTTCTGAGCTTTCAAATTCCTCATTTTTCAAGCTTTTCCAGTAAAAGGATTGGCGGGTTTAAAGGTTAAACGTCATCAGCAAGAGCTAGGTGCATTTGTCAGAGGTTCAAAGTTTAACCATTTCAAAGGTTTCGTGGCTCTGAGCACTTAACGAGTTATAAAGGCTCAAACCGTTGAACTGTTGAACCATTTTGGTTCATCAGTTCAACGAGTTCAATGATCAAGAGGTTCAACGCGTTTGGTTCAAAAGGATATCAAAGGGTCTTAGCCAAATAAATGGAATGAACCATTGAACCTTGAACTGCTTCAAAGTTCAATGGTTCACAGGTTTAAAGGTTCAAAGGCTACCCCAGTTAAGAAAAGAAGCACATGCAAAAGCAAGAGTCAGGCGGATGCTGCCAAGTGTCGTCAACTGAGCCCATTATACTTTATTTCGGGAGGTGGAGGAAGCTGCCACCTGTCCCTTAAAGAGATTGGCAAAGGCCGACAAGTGTCATCATCCACGAGAGCCTAATTGAGACCCAAACATTTTTATGGTGTTGCAAAATCTTGAGATCGGAAAGCACCAAGTGTCAACAGTAGAATGTTTCAGTAAGAAGAGGCAGAAGATGCCATGTGTCAAAGAACGGGGGCCCCTCAAATGCAAAGACATAAAATCAAAGGGAGGTGACTTCCTTCGAACAAATTGTCTGAAGGAACTCCTTTAGACATTTTGTCTAGAGAAAATAAAGGGACCAACAACCCTCCAAAGAAATTGAAGCCCGAAGGCCACCTGGAAGATCTTGAAGGGCAGATACCCTTGCAGGGGGGAACACTCAACACACATGAAATGAACATTTTTCAAGACTCCAAAAGGCATGTTCCCTTCGAAAAAGGTTGAAGCATCAAAGCACAGTGGAAGCTGCTAAGTGTCGCGTACGGAGACACAATTTTAAATGAAGCTTCAAAGTGCGAAACTCGCCATGTGTCCCATCTCAGTGCAGCGAAAGCTGCCACGTGTCTGCATCTGCACCCCCAGCCTTTAACAGTTTCAAAGCTTATTTTGATAAGCTTATTTCAAAGACACGAATGCCACCAAATGTCCTCATCCATGTCATAATAGGATGACAGGCTCACGAACGTCAAATTCAGAGTGATGGCTAACCGTTAACCTTCAATCGAGGAAAGACCCATGAATGCCAAATTGGCTGCAATTATCTATTGATTTTTATGAACTCAAAAGGTGAACCTGAATGCATCTAAAGAGCCTGAGGCCAGGACATAGAGAAGGAAGAGACAAAGAGGGAAACTCAGTAGGAGTTATTTCTAGTAGGTGAAGCAGTTCGTCAAGTAAATATTTGGGGCCTCCAAACATTAAAAGCACTGTCTATTTGTCCCCTTTGAGATAAAGGCAGAATAGACAATTGCACGACTAACATGTGATGGAATGAGCGATTCAGGCTAAGGAGTAGACAAAGGAGATAAACCAACACACCACAATTAAAGTAGCTACCCTGTTTCAGCATGACAAAATCAAGAATGCATCCAAGGAATTAATGTGCCAAATGGATCACGCCATGGGAAAAGGTGCCAGGCCTCTCTCTGCCTCTATATAATGTAATCTTTTGTATCATTGAAGGAGAATTTTCATTTTTATAGGAGCGAAACTCTACCCATTTTGAAACAAGAAGACTAAGACTTTGAGCTCAGATTGTAATTTCATTTCATTTTATCTGAATGAGAAAGCAAGTTATTTGCAGCCTTTGTGTTGTTTTGGCTTGTGCTACTCTAGGAAATTGTTTTTATGTCTATTTCCTAGAAGCATTCTTATTTATTTAATTTGACAAGCAGAACCAGTGAAAGTAATTAGTAAAGTGTCTTGAAATCAACTGTGAAGAAGACTTTGCGCTTTCACATTTCCTTTCAGTCTGTCTTTCTTTTCTTTCTGTGTTGAGGATTCTGGGATGACTGTGTGCCCCCATTATCCTTTGTGATATAATCTTTGGGCAGTTGAGGTGGAAACTTTGTGTTCTATTTCATCCTGCTGGTTACTACGCCTTTTTGCCATCAGTTACTTTTACTATCTAAAATAAACTCCTACTATTTCTTGCAAGAACACTTCTGAAAGAATAGAAGTGCCTTCAGTGTTTCCACTAGAATTTTCTCTTTTGTCTATGAGCATCATCTCTGAAAGAAGAAAGATGGACGGTTTATTCTACCCCCATGTGTTATTTTCTGCTTATATATATAATATATAGCCTCTGTATATTTAATAGGGAACCTCCCCTTGATGAGAGGAGAGATTTATCCCCTATTGATGTAGTAAAACTGCACACCTAGATGACCAATCTCCCTATGATGTGGTGATAGGAACTATTTTGCTCACTAGTTAGTTGGTCGACAAAATATTCACCCAAAAATTTTGAATAGATTATTCCTTACCTTGGCGAAGTTGTTGCAACTCTATATATAGATCGTCATATGCTTCAATGGGGTAGTATTCTTCCTTTATAGCTTCTATGAAATTATCCCAAGTAGGTTTTACCTCAAGGCCAATATCATCTACACTGAATCTCTTTTTGTACATTTCTCACCAATTTTTCACAGGTAATGATGCTTTCAAAAGAGCAAAAGTGATCTTCTCTTTATCAATGAATTTATTTATGGAAAAATAAGAAGATAATTGATCCAACCAATTTTTTACTACATCAGCATTGACTTTTCCTTTGAATGTAGGGATATTTAAATTCACCTGAACCTTGAAGGATGTTGGGGCACTGAAAAGATGTGGGGGTGCAGATGAGGAGCCAAAATTTTCTATCGAGATTTGTTGGAGAATTTGAACAAATTGTTGTAGCATTTGCACTTACTACTATTGGAGGGCTTCATTCACTGTTTCCTTAAAAAGATCGAATGTCTCAGTGTTGTCTACCATTTAAAGTCATTTGGAGCAAATAGATGGATAGTTTGTTGGTTCTATTTTCCACCAAAGCTTCCTATAATTTAACCTCGTCCTCGAGATCATACACTCTAAAGACAAACCGCTCTAATATCAATGATCCAAAACTCAAAAGCTTTGGTTGAAATATAATTCAATAAATATGAACAATGTTGAGTTATGGAGCTAAAAGCTTTACCAGATGAGCAAATGCAGAGGTTACCAGAGTCACACAGTCGCTGACATCAGTCAGGAGTCGACTAGAAGCTGCCGACATTGGTTATAGATTGGCCGACATCAGTCATATGCAGGCGGACAGAGATCGACCTCGATCACCTGTGCATTCCAAAAGTCTATTTTTGAAGATGAACAGATTGTTTGCATGATAAGATTAACTGTTAGTCTTGAGTCCGCATTTCTATTTTTGGTAGGACATATTTGAACTTTTGATTAAGAGGTGCATCTAACGGTGGAGAATGCATGGCTCATGAATCCTAGTATTATATAATAGGGTTAGATTTTCATAGCTTGTAGACATGAGAAAAAGTGTAGACAATTCAAGGATTGAATTGGTTGTAATTGTGAGAGAGAGAGAACTCTTGAGGGAAAGAGATTTGTACATCTGAGAGGTGTGGAAGAAAGAGAGATTTCTTCAATTGTATTTCCTTTTGGAAGAGTTTAATACAAGTTTTCGTTGTTTCTTGTATCTCATATTCTTTGTTGTTTTTGATTTCTAGTTACTTATTAATTCTGGTTTAATTCCGTGTTTAGTTGCTTACACAAAAGTAATCAATTGTGCTGTAAGAACTTAACAAGTGGTATCAGAGCTTGGTTCACTAACAGCTGGTATAGAGCGGGTTAGTGTTTGTTGATTACAGGTTCACTCACAGGGGTTTCTAATTGAGTTGGAGTAAAGCAATGGCAGAAGAAAATACACTAAAAATGGAGAAATTTAATGGCAAGAATTATCAATTATAGAGGATGCAAATAGAAGATTATCTGTATTAGAAAGATCTATACTTACCATTGGGTCGAGTTTCAAGCAAGTCCACAGATATGCAAGATGAAGATTGGAATGTTCTTAATAAAAAGGCTCTGGGATCTATAAGGTTGAGCCTGGCATCTTCTGTGATTTCCACATTATCACAGGCAAAGACAACGGTAGAGTTAATGGATACTTTGGCAAATTTATATGAAAAACCCTTAGCTTTGAAAAAGGTATATCTTATGAAACAATTATTTAATTTGCAAATGCAGGAAGGTGGATCTGTATCTAGTCATCTTAATGATTTCCATGCAATAGTAAATCAATTAAATTCAGTCAAAATAGTTTTTGATGATGAAAATAAGGCTCTCTTAATCTTATGCTCTTTACCTAAAAGTTGGCATAGTTTGGTAATGGCAGTTAGTAATACTGCATCTGCTTCAAATATCTTGAAAGTTGATGATGTTGTTAGTGTAATCTTGAATGAAGAAACTCGCAGGAAAAGCACAAGAGAAACATCAAGTAATGCTTTAAGTATTAAAAGTAGGGGAAGGCAAAGAGAGAAGGGCAAGCAAGAGAGATCAAGGTCAAAGTCAAAGATGAGAAGTAGATCCAAATCTAGAAATGGAAGAAATATAATCTACTGAAATTGTGGAAAGAAAGGGCATGCAAAGAAAAATTGTTGGTTGAAAGTTAAAGAAGAAAATCAGCATGAAGGTAAAGAAGAAGCAAAAGTTGCAGGTATTGTTACACAGGATGCTCTTATATTTTCTTTGGATAATAAAATAGAATCTTGAGTTTTAGATTCTGGTGCCTCTTTTCATGCAACCCCAAATAGAGAATTTTTCAATGATTATGTCCATGGAGATTTTGGAATAGTCTATTTAGGGAATGATGAGCCTTGTAAAATTGTTGGCAAAGGAAAAGTGCAGCTGAAATTGCAAAATGGCAACACATGGGTGTTGAAGGATGTCATGCATGTACCCATCCTTAAGAGAACTCTGATTTCTGCAAAAAAGTTGGGGGATGAGGGTTGCACAGTAACTATCACAACTGAATCTTGCAAAGTTTCCAAGGGTGCACTTGTATTAGCCAGAGGTAAGAGAGTAGATACTCTTTATCTGTGTAATTGTATTATTGATTATTCTCCTTCTATTTTATCTACTTCAGATGTAGATGCAAAGTTGTGGCACTATAGGCTTGGCCACGTGAGTGAGAAGGGAATGAATATTCTTAAGTCAAAAGGTAAGTTTTTAGATTTGAAAAGCATAGATCTAGATTTTTGTGAGCATTGTATTTTTGGGAAACAGAAGAAAGCAAGGTTTCTTAAAGCTAGGTCAACAAAGAAGAAGCACAAGTTGGAGCTTGTTCACACAGACGTGTGGAGACCAGCTCAGGTAGCTTCTATTGGAGGATCACGGTATTATGTTTCTTTCATTGATGATGCTACAAGAAAGGTATGGATTTATTGCATAAAGAAAAAATCTAATGTTTTTGACACATTTAAGAAATGAAAAGCTTTGGTTGAGAATGAAACAGGTTTGAGATTGAAGTGCCTTAGATCTGACAATGGTGGTGAGTACTACAGTAATAAATTCAATAGTTACTGTTCTATGAGTGAAATACGTAAGGAAAGGATAGTTCCAAGGACACCTAAGCAAAATAGAGTTGTTGAAAGGATGAATAAAACAATAATGTGTTGGGGGATCAAACCAACAATAGATTACACTTGTGAAAGTAATAAGCGCGGAAATAAATCAGATAGATAAGTAACTGAAATGATAAATAGCACAGAACAAGATATACAAGAAAACACCCTGAAAACTTGTATTGAAACTCTTTACAATAGGAATACAATTTGAAGAAACTTCGTTCTTCCACACCTCTCTCAGATGCACACAAGATCTCTCACTAGATCTCTATTCCTCAAGAGCTCTCTCTCAAGTACACTCAAATCCAACAACCTGGATTGATGCAACTCTGTACTGTCCTTCAAACATTCACAATGTTCTACTCTTACAGTTCTACACTTCTCTTACACAATTCTAAGCTAAGAAAATCTTCCTACATATAGAAATAGGAAACTTGAGCATGCTCTTACAACAAACAGTTAAGCCTCTTGAACAAGGGCTCTAAAAATAATATTGCTAATAATAGAGATGCAAGCTTGAGTCCACGACTCAAACTTATCATGCAAACACTCGCTGCTGTCCACGGAAATAGCTTTCTGGACACGCTGATAACCGACGTCGGTCCCTGCCAATTCGCCTGTGACCGTCGCTGGCCGACCATATTGCCGATGTCGGCGCCTCTGCAACTGCTACTAACCGACGTCGGTCGCTCCTGACCGACGCCGGCGTCTGTGTAGACCCGAACCTGTTTTAGTATGCTCCTTGGTGAAGCTTTTAGCTCCACACCCTAACAATCTCCCACTTGGAGATAAACCAGCTACACCAACCTGTACAGCAACATCTTCTAGCTCCTCCATCTTCAACTCAATCATGAAGACCAATAGAAGTTGAATGCAAGTTCAACTTCTCCTTCGTAACCGGCTTTGTTAGCATATCAGCAGGATTCTTGTCTGTATGAATTTTCTCCAGCTTCAACTCACCATCTTCCAATACCTACCGTATGAAGTGGTACCTTAGCTGTATGTGCTTGGTTCTTGAGTGAAAAGCTGAGTTCTTAGCCAAATGGATTGCACTCTGACTGTCACTATACAATCTGCAACTCCGAGGCTCCCTTCCAAGCTCTTCCATGAACCGTGTCATCCATATCATCTCCTTGCTAGCTTCTGTAGCTGCAATATACTCTGCTTCTGTAGTTGACAAGGCTACAACCTTCTGCAACTTAGATATCCAACTAACCGCTGTTCCACCTACAATAAAAACATAACCTGTGGTGCTTCTCCTGCCATCCAAATCCCCTGCCATATCTGAATCTACATAACCATGTAGAGAAGTATCTGAACCTCCATAGCACAAATGCTTGCTGTTGGTTCCTCTCAGATATCTAAGGATCCATTGAACTGCTTTCCAATGTTCCTTACCTGGATTGGCCATATACTTACTTACTACTCCCACTGCTTGGGCAATATCTGGTCTAGTACACACCATTGCATACATCAAACTCCCTACTGCGGAAGAATATGGAACCATACTCATGTACTCTACCTCATCATGTGAATTGGGACATTGTTCTTTGCTTAACTTAAAATGTCCAGCCATAGGTGTACTTACCGGTTTTGCATCCTGCATATTAAACCTCTCCAACACCTTATTCACATAATCTTCTTGAGACAATATCAACCTGTGATTTTTCCTGTCTCTCCTAATGCTCATGCCAAGGATCTTCTTAGCTGCTCCCAAATCCTTCATAGCAAATGTTTGAGCTAACTTCTCCTTAAGCTCAGAGATATCCTGCATGTGAGACCCTGCAACCAGCATGTCATCTACATACAACAATAGAATAATAAATTTACCGTTATCAAATCTCTTGAAATACACACAATGGTCCGATTGACACCTACTGTAGCCATGCTCAGTCATAAACCTGTCAAATTTCAAGTACCATTGCCTTGGAGCTTGCTTGAGGCCATACAAGCTTTTCTTTAACCTGCACACAAACTTCTCCTTACCCTTGACCTCGAAACCTTCTGGCTGTTCCATATAAATTTCCTCATCCAAATCTCCATGAAGAAACGCTGTCTTAACATCTAGCTGCTCGAGATACAAATCCTCAAAAGCAACTAAAGACAATACAACCCTTATTGAAGTCATCTTAACAACCGGAGAAAAAATTTCACCAAAGTCAATACCTGGCTTCTGTGCAAATCCTTTTACCACTAATCTGGCCTTATATCGCATCTGTCCATCCTCACTTTCCTTTAACTTGTAGGTCCATCTGTTCTTCAGTGTTCTCTTACCAGCTGGCAACTCAACCAAATCCCATGTTTGGTTCTCTCTTAAGGACTCCATCTCTTCAACCATGCCACGCTCCCACTTACTCCTAGACTCCACCTATATTGCTTCTTCAAAACTCTCTGGTTCTCCACCATCAGTTAGCAATAAACAATATAAGGAAGGAGAATATCTAATTGGAGGCTTACTTACCCTTTCAGACCTCCTGGTGGGTGTCTTGGACTTGTTTTCAACAATCTGTCCACCCAAATTTTCTGACAGTGATCGACCTCGGCCACCTGTAGACCTGTCACTCGCCGTCGTCGGTTCTCCCTGACCGACCTCGGTGCCTGGTCTGCCGACGTCAGTCTCTGTATGACCGACATCGGTCTCTAAACTACCGACGCTGGTTCCTAACCTACCGACGTCGGTCTCTGTGTTTTCCTGCAAGTGATTATTTCTTTTTCCCGTGAGCTCATTTTGGACCATAACTTCGTCCAATTCACTATTGCTCTGCCCAGATTGATCCAGCTTCCTTATCTGATCACTGTACATCACTCTTTCATTGAAAACAACATCACGACTCCTGATTACCTTGTTAGTTCCTAGATTCCAAAATCTGAAACCAAAATCATCTGAGCCATAGCCTATAAACGTGCACCTCATAGACTTAGGATCAAGCTTCTTTCTATTTTCCTTATCTATATGCACAAAGGCTTCACTACCAAAAACTTTGAGATATGAGAGATCTACCTTTTTACCTGTCCATGCCTCTTCTGGAATTCCACCATCCAGAGCTGTAGAGGGTCCTCTGTTAATCAGGTACACTACGGTGTCAACTGCTTCTGCCCAAAACTCTAAGGGCAACCCTGCATGCAATCTCATACATCTTGCACGCTCCATGATAGTTATGTTCATCCTTTCAGCAATACCATTCTGCTGAGGTGTCCTTGGAACCGTCCTTTGCCTACGGATTCCGTGTGTATAAAAATACAATTTGAACTTAAGACTGCAGAACTCACCGCCATTATCAGATCTCAAGCACTTTAACTTTCTGCCTGTTTCATTCTCAACCATAGCCTTCCAAAACTTAAAAGTCTCAAAAACATCAGATTTCTTTTTAATACAGTAGATCCATACCTTTCTTGTGGCGTCATCTATGAATGTAACATAGTACCGTGATCCGCCAATAGAGGCTACCTGAGCCGGTCCCCACACGTCTGTGTGAACAAGCTGCAACTTCTGCCTTTTCTTCGTAGACCCGGTCTTGAGAAAACTAAGCCTTTTCTGTTTTCCAAATACACAATGCTCACAAAACTCTAGATCCATACTTTTCAAATCTGAAAGCATACCTTTATACTTAAGTATTGACATCCCCTTCTCACTCATGTGGCCAAGCCTTGAGTGCCACAATTTACAATCCACACCCGAAGTAGATAAAACTAAAGGAGATTTGTTAGTAACACAATTACACAAATAGAGAGTACCTTCTCTCTTACCTCTGGCCATAACTAGTGCACCCTTGGTCACCTTTCAAGAATCTGCTGTGAGAGTTATTGTACAACCCTCATCACCTAGCTTACCTGCAGAAATCAAATTTCTCTTCAAACTAGGAACATGCATCACTTCTCTCAACACCCATGTGTTGCCATTCTGCATCTTCAGCTGCACTTTACCTTTGCCAGTAATCTTACAAGGCTCATCATCCCCTAAGTACACTATTCTAAAATCTCCATGGATATAGTCACTGAAATATTCTCTGTTAGGGGTAGCATGGAAAGATGCACCAGAATCTAATACCCAAGATTCTATGTTATTATGCAAAGAGAAAATTAAAGCATCCTGTGCAATACCTGCAACCTTGGCTTCTTCCTTTCCTTCGTGCTGGTTGTCCTCCTTAGGCTTTGACCAACAATCTTTGCTTATGTGCCCCATCTTTCCACAATTCCAGCATTGTGGCTTCCTGCCATTTCTGGATTTGGATCTTCCTCTCACCTTAGACTTAGATCTTGATATCCTCTTGCTCTTTTCTTTTTGCCTTCCCCTGCTCTCAAAATTTAAAGTGTTCCCAGATGTCTCTTTTGTGCTTTTCCTGCATATTTCTTCATTCAAGATAACACTAACCACATCCTCTACTTTCAAAATATTTGATGTAGATGCAGTATTAGAAACTGCCATTACTAAGCCATGCCAGCTTTCAGGCAAAGAACATAATATCAAAAGAGCTTTTATTTCATCTTCAAATACAATATTGACAGAACTTAACTGATTAACAATTCCATTGAAATCATTCAGATGAGTAGAAACAGATCCTCCTTCATTCATATGCAAATTAAATAACTGCTTCATAAGATATACCTTATTTGAAGCTGAGGGTTTTTCATACATATTTGCTAACGTAGTCATCAACTCTACCGTAGTTTTTGCCTGTGACAAATTAGATATCACAGTGGAGGCCAGACTCAGTCTTATAGACCCAAGAGCCTTTCTGTCAAGAACTTCCCATTCTTCATCCTCCATGTCCTTGGGCTTCTTTGCTATCCCACCTAACGGTAAGTAGAGATCCTTCTGATACAGATAGTCCTCTATTTGCATTCTCCAATGTTGGTAGTTCTTGCCATTAAACTTTTCCATTCTCAGCTTACTTTCTTCTGCCATTGCTTCTCCCACTCAAACAGAAATTCCTGCAGAAATCCCTGTGAGCAACCTGTAACCTGTAACTTGTAACCAAGGCTCTGATACCACTTGTTGGGGGATCAAACCAACAATAGATTACACTTGTGAAAGCAATAAGCACGGAAATAAATCAGATAGATAAGTAACTGAAATGATAAATAGCATAGAACAAGATATACAAGAAAACACCCTGAAAACTTGTATTGAAACTCTTTACAATAAGAATACAATTTGAAAAAACTTCGTTCTTCCACACCTCTCTCAGATGCACACAAGATCTCTCACTAGATCTCCATTCCTCAAGAGCTCTCTCTCAAGTACACTCAAATCCAACAACCTAGATTGATGCAACTCTGTACTATCCTTCAAACATTCACAATGTTCTACTCTTACAGTTCTACACTTCTCTTACACAATTCTAAGCTAAGAAGATCTTCCTACATATAGAAATAGGAAACTTGAGCATGCTCTTACAACAAACAGTTAAGCCTCTTGAACAAGGGCTCTAAAAATAATATTGCTAATAATAGAGACGCAAGCTTGAGTCCACGACTCAAACTTATCATGCAAACACTCGCTGCTATCCACGAAAATAGCTTTCTGGACACGCAGGTAACCGACGTCGATTCCTGCCAGTTCGCTTGTGACCGTCGCCGGCCGACCATATTGCCAACGTCGGCGCCTCTGCAACTACTACTAACCGACGTCGGTCACTCCTGACCGACGCCGGCATCTGTGTAGACCTGAACCTGTTTTAGTATGCTCCTTGGTGAAGCTTTTAGCTCCACACCCTAACATAATGGAGCGTGCACGGAGTATGAGATTGCATGCTGGTTTGCCCTTACAGTTTTGGGCAGAAGCTATAGATACTGCAGTTTACCTGATTAATAGAGGTCCTTCTACTGCACTAGATGGTGGAATTCCAAAAGAGGCTTGGACAGGGACAAAGGTAGATCTTTCATTTCTTAGAGTTTTTGGTTTTGAAGCTTTTGTGCATATTAATAAAGAGAATAGAAAGAAGCTGGATGCTAAATCTATGCGGTGCACTTTTATTGGTTATGGCTCTGGAGATTTTAGATTTCAATTGTGAAATTTAGAAACTAACAAAATTATTAGAAGTCGTGATGTTATTTTCAATGAGAAGGTGATGTATAGTGATCAGCTCAAGAAGCTGAATAATTTTGAGCAGGGCAATGTTGATTCGGATGAGGTTATGATCCAAAATGAGCTCGAGGGTCAGACACAAGAAAACACAGACACCGACGTCAGTTAGGCAGGAATCGACGTTGGTCAGACAGTAACTGACATCGGTCAGGAAGAAACTAACATCAATCAGGTAGAACCAACGTCGGTCAAGTACAGACTGACATCGACTAGAGATGACCGAGATCGGTCACTGACAAAAAGGAATTTGGGCGGACAACAAGCTGTGAATGAGTCTCAAACACCCATAAGAAGGTCTAAAAGGGTAAGTAAACCCCCAATTCATTATTCCCCTTCATTATATTACTTGTTGCTCACTGATGGTGGAGAACAAGAATGTTTTGATGAGATAATGCAGGTAGACTCCAAGAAATAGTGGGAGCATGGCATGATTGAGGAAATTGATTCCTTGAAAGAGAACCAAATGTGGGATTTGGTTGAGTTGCCAGTCAGAAAGAAAGCACTAAAAAACAAATGGGTTTACAGGTTAAAGGAAGGAGAGAATGGACAAATGAGACATAAGGCCAGGTTGGTAGTAAAGGGATTTGCATAGAAACCAGGTATTGACTTTGGTGAAATTTTTTCTCCTATAGTAAAGATGACTTCTATTCGGACTATATTGTCTTTAGTTGCTATTGAGGATTTGCATCTTGAGCAGCTTGATGTTAAGACAACATTTCTTCATGGAGATTTGGATGAAGAAATATATATGGATCAGCCAGAAGGTTTTGAGGTCAAAGGTAAGGAGAAACTTGTGTGCAGGTTGAAGAAAAGCTTATATGGTCTTAAGCAGGCTCCAAGACAATGGTATTTGAGGTTTGACAGGTTTATGATAGAGCATGGCTTTAGTAGATGTCAATCTGACCATTGTGTTTATTTTAACAGATTGGATAATGGTAGTTATATTATCCTGTTACTGTATGTAGATGATATGCTTGTTGTAGGTTCACACATGCAAGATATTAATGAGCTTAAGGTAAAATTAGCTCACACATTTGCCATGAAGGATTTAGGAGTAGCAAAGAGAATCCTTGGCATGAGTATTAAGAGAGACAGGAAAAATCACAGTTTGATTTTGTCTCAAGAGGATTATGTGAACAAGGTGTTGGAGAGATTCAATATGCAAGATGCAAAATCAATAAGCACACCTATGGCTGAACACTTCAAGTTGAGCAAAGAACAGTGTCCTAAATCACATTATGAGGTTGAGTACATGAGTAGAGTTCCATATGCTTCAGCAGTTGGGAGCTTGATGTATGCAATGGTATGTACTAGACCTGATATTGCCCAAGCAATGAGAGTTGTCATCAAGTTTATGGCCAATCCAGGAAAGGAACACTGGAAAGCAGTTTAGTGGATTCTCAAATATCTGAGAAGGACCAGCAGTAGGCATTTATGCTATGGAGGGTCAAACACTTCTCTACATGGGTATGTAGATTTGGATATGGCAGGCGACTTGGATGGTAGATGAAGCACCACAGGATATGTGTTCACTATTGGTGGAACGGCGGTTAGCTGGATTTCAAAGTTGTAAAAGGTTATTGCCTTGTCTAATACAGAGGCAGAATACATTGCAGTCACAGAGGCTAGCAAGGAAATAATTTGGATGACTCGGTTCATGGAAGAGTTGGGAAAGGAGCAAAAGAGTTGCAGATTATACAGTGATAGTCAAAGTGCAATTCATTTGGCAAAGAATTCAGTCTTTCATTCAAGAACCAAACATATACAGCTTAGGTACCACTTCATTAAACAGGTATTGGAGGATGGTGAGTTGAAGCTGGAAAAGATCCATATAGATAAGAACCCTGTTGATATGTTAACAAAGCCGGTAATAAAGGAGAAGTTGAATCTTCATTCAACTTTTGTTGGTCTTCAAGATTGAACTTGAAGATGGAGAAATAAGCTAGAGGATGTTGTTGTACAGGTACAGGTGCAGTTGTTTATCTCCAAGTGGGATATTATTGAGTTGTGGAGCTAAAAGCTTTACCAGATGAGCAAATGCAGAGGTTGTCAGAGTCACACAGTCACCGACATCGGTCAGGAGTCAACCAAAAGCTGTCGACGTCGGTTATAGATCGGCTGATGTCAGTCATATGCAGACAGACAGAGACTAACGTTGGTCACCTGTGCGTTTTAGAAGTCTATTTTTGAGGATGAATAGATTTTTTGCATGATAAGATTAATTGTTAGTCTTGAGTCCACGTTTCTATTTTTGGCAGGACAGATTTGAACCTTTGATTAAGAGGTGCATCTAACGGTTTAGAATGCGTGGCTCATGAATCATAGTATTATATAATAGGGTTAGATCTTCATAGCTTGTAGACATGAGAAAAAGTGTAGACAATTCAAGGATTGAATTGGTTGTAATTGTGAGAGAGAGAGAACTCTTGAGGGATAGAGATCTGTACATCTAAGAGGTGTGGAAGAAAGAGAGATTTTTTCAATTGTATTTCCTTCTGGAAGAGTTTAATACAAGTTTTTGTTGTTTATTGTATCTCATATTCTTTGTTGTTTCTGATTTTTAGTTACTTATTAATTATGGTTTAATTCCGTGTTTATTTGCTTACACAAAAGTAATCAATTGTGTTGTAAGATCCTAACAAACAACACAATAACAAAGATGTTATCTCTGAGAATAGATGTTTTATTCACTAAATTTGCAGACCCAAACATATGCCTATCTCTGAGAAGAGATGTTTGATTTCCATTTTAGGTTACATATTCATTTATATATGTTTTGAATCCATGAGGATGTGGAAGGTCACCAATCTCAAGGTAGATTAAGTGGTTTGACTTCCACGATTTACAACAATACAGAATTCGAGGAATTACTATTTTTAGAAACTTACTATTTTTAGACTGCATTGCTAAAATTGAAATTTTGGGCACTTCTATTAGGTTTTTAGGGGTTAAAATCTATTGAGTGGATCTCAATTCCATCTCAACACATTCTCCTCATTCGTATCTTTCCAACAGTTTAAATGGTGAGTCAATTGGAGCTACGGTTCAAAAGTTATGGCTCTAAGAAGTTCTATCATCAATTGGGGTGGACCCGTCACTCGAATTATCGCCTGAATTATTGCTCGAATCATCTGAGAACTTTTCCACACCAAACATACACCATTTATCCCCTACATAATTCCCCATCAAGAAACGGCCCTCCCTTAACAAATGAGTAGATAGTGATAGTGTGAGAATTTAGAAAGATAAACTAGTATGCATGTGTTATATGATTTATAAAAAGATGCAGTGTACCATAAAATAAATGCATTATAACAAGATATATCACAAACATGTAAATCATACACATGAAATGACAATGTCTAACTAACATTACTTTGTCCAAATTTTTCAATAGTTATTGATCTCTAGGATCAGTCAATTTCATATACACCACTTGATCGGATTACCTTCATCTGGTATTGTGATGCTAGTAAGCTAGTGAAGTCCATCTCACTACTTACTCAGTACCAACAATACGAGATTAGGTTAACATATATATAACCAACATATTCATATATATTAATTCCTATCAGAAATCATAAAACATGCTAAGTGTAAGAATAATCAAATACATACATTTAGTCTGTCAAAAGTATGAATGAATCTTCATGATATCATTTATTACATAATTAATAAGTAAACAAGTGTAGATTATACCAATTGGGTATAATATATATATTAAGATGCATATTTTAATTTTCGTAAGCAGACATAATACAATACTTGCTAATAGTTGTCATAAAACATACTACACATATACATTTAGTTTGTCAAATGTATGAATGAATCTAGACATAATAATTTTAATTTGTACCACTCGAGTATATCATACATTTAGACTATATTTTTCAAACATAATACACTCTATGACATTCCATAATATCATTGTTCATGATCACAACTACACAATTACAAACAACCAGTCTTATAATTTAAAAAATCATGTCCCATAATCCTAAATAATAGCCAAGCAAGTACAATTTATACCAACTAAGTATATCCTATGTTTAAACTACATACTACTATAACTTAGAGGCACACAACACAATGTACTAATATATGCTATATATGTCTAAATATTTGTACATATTAATATACTCATAATATGTACCGTACATAATTTCCCAATACTATATATATATATATATATATATATATATATATATATATATATATGAGGGTAACTTAGAGTATAAATTAGGAACGTAACACTTCATGTTACGAACTAATGGATAAGCACATAAATATCCAAAAATAAGAGCAGGTATTTATCTCACTAACTCAAAGGAAAACACTGAGTACAGAAACATATTTAATATTATCGATGTTACCTACCATCAATACCAAATAGTGTCTTTGTCAAGGAAAACCCATCGTCGTACGAGCATTTGGAATATCCACACTTCCAACTTCCTTTACTGACTTTCTAGGATGGAACATTTTTATCCTAATTCCTCGCTATTGTAATCCCTAACAATAGATTCTAGATCTAGCATTCCCAATGTATTTACTAAAATCTATAGTCGTATATGAGTCGCCAAATGATTTTATTTGAGCCCCTACCATGGTGGTATTAAACCTAACAATAATCATTAGTGGAATAAGGCATATACAGAGTTGGGATAATAATACACTTAAAAGTAAACTATTATTATAGAGGGAATCAACATATAAAGTAAATTACTATTGATTTACTTGAAAATATTGGTCGTATGTATATCCATCATAGTTACTAATTGTTAACTCATCTATAGAAAACACTCCACAATAATATTCAGTAATAGTTACTAATTTCAACATGAACAACATAATCTATCATTGTTGCCAACAAGTGCCAAATATTATAATACATTAAATACCTATTAATATAACGATTTACACCTGTATACCATAGCGATTTTATAAATCTTAACACAAAATAAGGTAGTCTCAGATCCTGGACAAAGGTAACTAGACATCATTGCACGTACATAAATCATTGTATATAATATATATGGTTCACTGTATTTATTTATATCATTATTTTTAGACTTTAAAATCCTACAGTGTATACTTAACGCCATGTTAAGTGTTTCTATACATATATAACTATAACATTACTCATGCCTAGATACATATCATTGTATATATATGGTGATCTGATCACTATATTTCACAATTAGTATGCCATATTTTATATAGAAGGCACATATATCAATCATGGAGCTAAAATCGCTACATTTGATATTGTTGTATAAAATAATGCAAATCACTGAGTATACTAGACTATTAATTAATACATTACTCAAAGCTATTATAACTGTGTAGATTAATAGTCGATGTAATAGACTTGTTATTATATCATCATTATTATACATTGTTAACATATGACTTAAAGCTAATATAATTGTGTATAATCTCTCTCTCTCTCTCTCTCTCTATATATATATATATATATATATATATATATATATATGATTTGTTGTGCATATACTATATCACTATATATCAAGTTTTCTATTTTTATTTAAAATGATATAATATATCATATAGTTATACCTAACATATACAAGGTAGAAATCCAATCAAACCTTCACTGTAGTCGAACCCTCCTGAACCCCAACCACATGATTTTTCATAGTAATTTACTTGCACGGTACACCATCCACAAATACTAAGTGAGCCTCACTTTGTTTCCACAAAAAAACATCCTTCTCTTGCTTGCTACACCAATCATAAACCTTCACATTCTTTTAAACCTTAGAGATTTTGCAACGAGCCTTCTCTGCAATGCCCTAACTCTTACAAAGAGTTGTTACACTCTCCCATCCTTTATGTGATTTCACACCTTTTACCACTC
This sequence comes from Torreya grandis, assembly GCA_037957365.1. Lineage (NCBI taxonomy): Eukaryota > Viridiplantae > Streptophyta > Pinopsida > Cupressales > Taxaceae > Torreya > Torreya grandis. Next base: position 1,700,420 of record JARHVA010000687.1, on the reverse strand, counting down.
GTAGGGGAGATATATTGTATTACAAAAAAGTGTTTAATGTATTGTGTTTTACATAATTCATTATTTTATATAAGGAGGATATTATTTTTGTATAATGTGTTTTATATAACTTGTTATTAGTTATAAGAATAGTTATACTACGGAGATATGCATTTCTGGTTTTTTTATTAGACAACTGTATAGAAGTGGGGTGATTTCAATATGGTAAGAGGATTCATTACATCTAAGGGATTGAAGTCCACAAACACTAGAGATCTATGCAAGGATGGATAATTTGAATTTTAAATAATACATAGAATTCTAATAACATCACTTACATGCTACAAGCCAAAGCCGCACCCTTTCCTAGAACATCATTTCTATCGCTTTCTGTCCTCTCCTCTTTCTCTCTTCCCCTTATCCTTTTTACTTCCATGCTCTATCTCCTTTTAAAATTTGTGCCCTTCTTTTCATGAGTTTTACCCTTTTATTTTTTAAAGTTGATGTCTTTTTCTTTTATTTATTTTATGATTATTCCTAATGCAAGTTATTCACATTCCATCAACAATGTTGGTGAACACATTATTATTCAAACCAAATTAACCACAATGAAATCATATGAGGTTAATCCCACATGATCAATAAACTAAGCTAACACACAACTAACCATGCATAAATAATTATCTAAATACACACAGTATCAAAAATGCACTAACATTAACCATTCAATTATGCATATACATGTATTAGCTAACGTGGTGTGTGTAGGGTTCTAGTCGTTCCTCTGTCACCCTCCAACATATCCATCTAGGTCACCCTCTCCAGTGATGCTTTCCCTCCATCATGTTCTGATGGATGAATCTATCCTACATCCAACTCATGACAAGCAGGTAGTTAGTCCATAACACCATGACATGTATATCATAATTTACTGCTGAGATAATATATTAACATGATCACAATTTAAGAATATACACTACAACTGACTCATAGTAAATCAATCATGTAATCAAATCAATATTCAACTGTCTCATAATAACATATAACTCATATCTTGACCCAATAGTAATCAAATTAAAACACCAACTATAAATATCCACAAATAATCAAGTAAGTTTGCTTAGCGAGAAATCGAGATGTAACATCCACCTTCTACTTTAAAGTAGATCTATAACCTAAAACTAAAAGGTAAGATCCAGTCCATCAATCAATTAATTTTTCAATTGGTGGACAGGTGTCATCCCTTTACTCATCTTCTGAAGAAAGGCACCACTTTCTCATGGAATGTTGATTGTCAACAAGTATTTAAGTAGTTACACCAATATCTGGCAAATCTACCTATTATATCCCTTCCAACACCTGGAAAATTTTTACTTCTCTACATTTCAGCAATTGAATACGCCTTGGGGGCACTCTAGGCATAACATAATGATCAAGAGAAATAAAGAGTCATATACCACTTAAGTCAAACATTAGTAGCCTGTATGAACATAATTATAGCTTAGTTGAAAAATCTTACTTAGCATTGGTGTTTGCATCCCAAAAGTGGCAACATTATATGCTCAACAACAAGACCATTGTCATTGTCAAAGTGGACCCACTCAAATATATAATTTTCAAGGTAGATTTGACTGGCTGTATAGCTAAATGGGTCATGTTATTGGTGAATTTGAGATCAAATATGTATATCAAAAGGCCATTAAGGGGCAAACACATGTAGATCAACTTGTTAAAGCACCCTTATCAAATACCAAGCCACTTATTTTCAATTTTCTCTAGATGACAATTATTCTAAGTGTTAGCATTGGACTCTTTACTTTGATGGTTCCTACAATTCTCATGAATCTAGAGTCAATATTCTATTTATAACACCGCAGGGGTTCTTATTCCCAAAGCATTCCATATTTTTTTTCTTGTACCAAATATATATAAGAATATGAAGCACTCATTGTAGGTCATCTAGCAGTACAATGGAATATCAAAAAATTACATGTTAATGGATATTCTCAACTTATTATTAACCAGGTGATAGAGTAATATTAGATCCAAGATGACAATCTTATTCCTAATAAATTATGGTGAACCATATTGAATAGAGATTTGAACACATCTAGTTTGAACATATCCCAAGGGACAACAACAACACCATAGATGTAATGGCAACAATTGGTTCACTAATAGTAATTGCAGATCATGTTCTAGATTACCAATTCCTTGTTGAACATATTTTAAGGCTAACTAATGTACATTCCAAATCTGAAATGGTACGTGATATTGTTGGTCCTAGCTCACCTTGGTACATCGATATATATGTCTACCTTCATGATAATATTCTCCCTTCTAACCTTTCCCATAACAAACAAACAACCTTCATTCATAATACCTCTCATTATACCATACTCGGTGCCACACTCTATCATAGAGGATATGATGGAATTTTACTTCATTGTTTAGCTTTAGCAGAGTCTAGATTAGTGCTCAAATTATTACAGGAAGGGATTTGTGGGGCCTACACTAGAGTAATGGTCCTTGCTAGGAAACTCCTACATACATGGTATTACTAGCCCACTATGGAAGTCAATACATGAGATTATGTAAAGAAGTATGTGGCTTATCAAAAGCACACCAATATTATTCATTCACTAGCTCAAACACTTTAGCTAATCACCATGTTGTGGCCATTTTCCACATGGGTACTCAATCTCATAAGGAGAATCAATTGTGTTTCTTCCATTGGTCATAAACATATCCTCACTACAACCATAGATTTTACAAAGTAGGTTGGACCCATTCCACTCACTTACGTAACTGGTAAGAAAATTTATAAATTCATCTTAAATCATCTCATTTACCACTTTTGCATTCCCTCTGACCTCATTCATAATAATGGTAGCTCCTTTAAAAATAAGGACGTCAAATCCCATTGTGCCAAGTATTATATCAAGCAACACTTTTCCACTACCTACTTCCCTCAAAGCAATGGCCAAGTCTAAACATTTAACAAAACCCTGGTCCAAATCCTTAAAAATATTGTTAATGCCTTTGTTCATGATTAACATTTTCAACTATTTCCCACCATTTGGACCTATTGTACCAATACCTAAACCCCAATAGGCACCATAGCGTACTTCCTTGTTTATGGCATTGAGGTTATTCTCCTTGTCTAGATTAAGTTGCCTTCCTTACACATTTCATTGTAAAATATCATTGATGATGAGTACAAAGTGTCTCAGCTATATAAATTAGAACTACTTGATGAAAACTAGGTAACTACCTTAAACAATCTCCAGGCATATCAAAATAGGCTACGCCATAGCTATAATAAGCATATCAAACCCAAATGATTTGAAATGGGTGACCTCGTCCTAAAAGAATACCAATGTTACCCATGAAAAGAAAGGAAATTTTGAGCCTAATTGGCTAGGCTTGTTCATCATCATGACTAATTATGGATATGAAGCATATAAATTGGCTACATCATATGAGGAATAACTCGATGAGCCCATGAATATTATGCATCTCAAGCATTTTAACACTTGATTTGCTTGAGCTTTATCTATGAGGACCCCTTCTTGAGGACATGACCTAAAAAAACCCTCCCTTCATCCCACTTTTATTTGAGTTGATTCATCTTGATCTTATTCCCCCATCATATTACCAATCCTGATCTTGATTTTAGTTCATCGATACAATAGATAGTTTCAGATGCTAGAATTCAAAGGAGTAGTTTCCATAGATAATGAAACTCTAGTCATCATCAACACATCCTTGAAGATAGTATCTCAACACACATTGATGAGACCAGGATATGCTCGTTAAATGTACAATAAATGACCTCATCTTACTCTCTCTTTATATTAAGTTTGACTACATTTTGTGACTTTTATTTGATCTGATATGAGTTAGGATGTAACTGTCCATCTTTCATTGATTGTGATTCTAAAGATTAAAAGCTCTGTAATTCCTAACAAAGTGTTTTGGAAAATTCAAGTTTTGTAATAAAACAAGTCATCATCAGGCTGAAGAACAAATATGAAGTGGATTGTATGTTTTTGGAAGCATTAGAATTAATACAGCTTAGTTCCATAAATCCACCATGCTATTACAAGTTCTGTCACTTAGTTCTAGAACTTTCAAACTTAGTTCGAAAACTTTCAGATTTAGTTTTGAAATTTGCGGGCTTAGTTCCAAAACTCTATATTTAGTTCTATAATTATCGGAATTAATTATAAAACTCCTACAGATAAGCTATGAAACTTCTATGGTTGGACATGGAACAATTTCCTTTAGTTTCAGAACTCTTCTAAAGTTCCAAAATTGATAAAGATCCATTCCAAATGGCCGATGATTTATCAAATTAATGATCCTATTAATCAAAGAGCAGACTTCTAATTTCCATACTTACAGATCCAAGACACTGATCATATAGTTGTACATCCAGCCACGTCTTAATTCATCATCTATTCTAGGCATGATGCAGTCTCATCATATCCATGAAGCATCTATTCTAAGCATGATTCAATTCCATCGTATCAATGAAATATTACGGCAATCAATGCACCACAAAAAGAAGAATATATATAAATACTTGAAGAATATAGGAATAAGGGTATTAATTGAAGAATAGAGGAATAAGGATAGATATAGATTGATAAAGATCTAGTACATTTATGTAATGCAGAACATTTTATCAATAAAATAACCATTTCTATTTTGAGAGAGAATTAAGTTGTTCAATCCTGTTTCTAGGCAGAGCAAGGGCCCACTCCTCCAAAAACCAGGATCTTCATTTTTGTTGGTATTTATATTTTATTTCAAAAGCAAATAGGTAGATTTGTTAAATTTATAAATGCTTTCAATTCCTTAAGTTAAAATTTGTTGTAGATTTGTCCCTACAGGTGTTCCAGATTAAGTTCTCATTTCTTTGCAATCATTTTCCAAGCATTCTAAATTGTGTGTTTAATTCTGCAAAGTGTGTTTATTTCCAGCAAATTCATTTCTGCAAAGTGTGTTTATTTCCATAAATTTATTTCTATAATGTGTGTTTACTTCTAGAAGACTTTCATAGTTTGATTCCAATAAGGTTTTAACCAAGAAGTCCTTAAGACATTAAAGATCCCCCAAAACAAAAGAAAAATACAAATACCTACAATCAATTACTAAATCGCTAAGATTCTTCTTGTTGCATATAGCTTTAGACACACCCCTGGTTGAATATGACATCAACAAAAAGTTGATTAAATGAAGGGTATAACGACACCCATCACACATGTGCATGGTTTACTTGCATGGAGGTTCTTAAAAATGCATCTTTCAGCTCTTGTTAAAACCTATACCATTTATTTTATTTTGTTCCATTCTTATTTTCCACCCTATTATCGATTCATAGCATATTTTGTTATAGGGTGAACTATAGTGGCTTGAGGTCCATTCAGACTATTTGGGCAGTGCTCAATTTATGAATTCAGTTTTGCCACCCCCTTTCCATCCTCTCACTATTTTGTGAATAACCTAAGCCACGTTCTCATCATTTTGCAAGCCCCTTCAGTACTTCATATTGGCCAAAGTCATTTTTGTATATACTTTATTCCAAAAATAAAAAAAACCCTAAAATTTTGAAAATCCTAAAAACCAAAAAGTTCAAAAAGGGACTTAAAATCTCCTATAAAGACATAAAGCCAAAAAATCATTACTTATTTTGTCATCCTTTTCACTAGTGGTCTTTGGCCCTATTTTGGATGGTGTGGTTTATGGCATTTTCTAGGTGGAAACTCCTTATCTAACCATGATCATTTTTAATTTACCATTTCCATTACTTCACTTACACTCCCATTTCTAGGAGAACTACACTAGCTTGAAGTCCACATGGACTATGTAGGTAGCACTTGGATACATGAGACATCTCGAATCAGCTCGACTAATCTTATTTCCATTCCATTTTTCTCAATTTATCTAAAATATCTCACCATTTTGTCAGTATACCATTCCTATTTTTCTCTATGATCAATCTCTTACTTGTCATCATTTTTATTATTTCCCACATACCTAAGAGAGTTGCATTTGGCTTGAAGTCCATTGGACAATGTAGGTAATATCACTTGCATAGGGCATTCGGAGTCAACTTCGCCACCCCTTCTTTTTTATTATATTCCTCCCTTTTTGTCCAGGTTGCCATCTTATCCTGGTGGTTGTCCATTATAGCTTATGGGTAAAATTCCCAAGATTAACACCTTACTTTCACACACACATAAATAGTTTAATTTGTGTGTTTATCAACATTGTTTATTTTTTTATTATTGTGGGTGCATTTATTTATTTTTCCTTGGTTACCTTCAGTTTAGAGCATTATATTTTTCACTTAAATCTGGATCTGTTATATCCTATTTTTGATTTGTAGATATTTGTACCTAACTTAATCTCAGTTCATTGCATTATGGTTTACACTTATGACTTGATTCTTCATATATCAATTTTAATTTGTTTACATCTACAATTTAATCAAGTTCTTATGCTTTTGGAATCCAAGGTTATTATGATTCATTTATAGGTGTGGTCCATGTTTTTAAAATATTGCTTCCGGTTGAGCAACAAGATGTTTTCTATTGATTTTCTTTTCAATTTATGTTTGCTTGATTGTTTGTTTCCTTTTTTTATTGTCGCTTCAACTCAGTCCATTATGCTAGCAAGGTTATCATTATGGTGCTTCCTATCATGTGTTTGTACTTGAGTCCATCTATCAACATATCCCAAAATTGTAATCATGGTTTTTTATCATTGGTTCACTATTGTCAATTATCTATCAGATTAGGGGTTAGTCCTTATGCACATTACGACCTAGCCATTGTGGTATTTTATATCATGGTGTGTATTGTTAGGTGCTAGAACAAAAATCAAGTGCTAGTAGTCTCACAAGCAATGTTGTCATAATAAATCTACTTATCTACTATCTTATAACCAGATCATTGATTCACGTGACTAATTTATATGCTACCAATGATACACATCAACAAATGAGCTTATACAAAAAGTGTTAGGGTGTGGAGCTAAAAGCTTCACCTTGTTGCAAACAAAAGGAGGAGGTTTCTGAGAGTATGCAATCGCCGGCGTCGGCAGGCCACACCGACGTCGGTCAGGGGACGCAGAAGGGAAACATCGGCAGAAGATCGGCCGGCGTCGGTCACCTCCAGGAGGGCAGGGACCGACGTCGGTCACCTGTAGCGGTCAGAACTGCTGTTGACGAACAGTCAGTTAAGTGAACGCAGAGTTTGCATGTGAAGACCAGTTCGAGTCTTTGAGCCGCCCGTCTAATTTTAGTGTATGCATGAGATCTATATGAGAGACTCATGGGCTGTATTGTTAAGTGGAGAATTTGGAGAAGAGCTATGTGAAGCTTGGAGAGTTCTTCCCATGGTGGAATCAAGTAGGATTCCCCATGTGTGTTTAAGTAAGATCAGGTTTGATTTGCATGGGTGTATGGATGCGAGGGTCAGAAAGGAGATCAGCAGGGAAGCTAGATCCAAGGTGACAGCAATACATCAGCAGGATCATGGAGAGATCTACTTGGAGTACGATTGTGTACTCGATTGTACAGATGTGCAATGAGGTAAACAACAGCTTGTGTTAGCTGTGTGTTGTGACCTATGAGAGAAGATTACTCTGGAGGGAAGTTTACTGTAAGCCACGAAGTGGAAGAAAGAGTGCCACCTCTTTGTTGTAGATTCCTTTGTAAAGAGTTGAATATAATTGTATATTGCCTCTCATGTTCTGTGTGTTTTCTCATTGATAATTATTTGTTCTTCTAGATTTCGCACGTTTAGTTGCTTATACATTGGTAATCATGTGTGCTCTTAAATCTGACAAGTTGTGTCAGAGCTTTGGGGAGTTTCGGTCCCATCAAAAAGACAAACATTTCTCAAGCATGATCAGATATACATATCACATATCATAATGTATCACATTTTTAATACATGAAATCATATCGAACCATTATATTCTTCTTTGGAGGCCCATTTTTGGATCCTTTGACCATTTTTCATTCCATTTTCTTTAAATTATACTTTTTTAATCACTTTTTCCTAAGGATAGTGTTTTTTATTCATTTTGAGGGCTCATCCATTTTAAATTATTTTCCAATCATTCCCTTGAAGGGGCATCCAAGGCTAATCCATCACCCTTTAGGGTATCAATATGGGTTTATCGACTCATAATTTTGAAAGAGAAGAGTGAATACATCATTATTAAAGTATTATCAAGATTCTTATTAATGAATTTTTCATTCCTTAAAAATATGTTACTATGCCTAGTGTCTCGTAATGCCTTCTCAAATAGGGGTAAAATATAGACACTACATTTTAATCACTTATGTGTCTAAATTGGAATTAAGAGTGATTAGTTATAATCACGTGCAAATTTGATCAAAAATCATTATTTAACCTAATTTACCCACACAAATATTATTTTAACCCAAAATCATAATGACACATCCTTGATTGGGGCAATGGATTGTATCATAATATTAATCTTATCTAGTGCATCCTAAATATAATCAATCATTTATAAAGTGTTATTACAATATAATTAGATTAATATTTGAATGATAAAAAAACATTACAAGTGCACATTTATTATAATTTCCAACTAATCACTTTATTAATTAGTGTAATCGTTCCTCTAATGAACAATTCCATAAATTTAGAGTTATCTATTTTCTTAAAATCAAAAGTGTTTTATTAACTCACACTAGTGATGTCATAGGGGCAAGTCAATGAAATGGAGTGGAGTGTGGGCAAGGTGGCTTATGACATGGATAATTACACACTCTCTTACACCTCTCTTATAGGGTCTCTTACACACTTTTCTCTTACATGACCTGTGACACACTCTTAAAGGACCAATCATTGCACTTTCCTTTCAACATTCCTTCCACACTCCAAAAAGGTATTAAATGGCATATATTGCACTCTCCTTGTGTGCAATAATGAATTTGAGGATTAATTATCCACCCTCCATTTGGAGATGAGATGGACAGTTCACAATCATTCCAAAGTCTATAAATACAAGGGCCTTTGGCCACTATAGACAAATTCTTTTGAAGTAAACTTAATATGCAAAAATCATACTAGAGATTCACAATTTTTCAACTATTCACATGCCATGCCAAGCCAAAAATCATGTGTAGACAAGGAGATATACTAACCACACATAGACTCAAGTATTGTTAAAGAATTGTAGCCTACAAGTCGAGCTCAAGCCTCCTCACATGTTGGTTTATAAGTAAACCTCCAAGAAAGGTATAAACTTAGTGTTTTATCTTCAATTTTATATTTGTTGCTTGTTTTCCATATCTCACCCTAGGGAATAAGCTTACTGTGTTAGTTATTCAAGTTTGTTTTGATTTTGGTCACTAACAAATGATATAACCTATCTTAAATTCTTGTTCTTATAATGACCACTAGTTGATTGAATTTGTAGAGAATATAGATTAGAGTAAACCAACTACAATTTCATGTTAACTTTCCATTCTAAATTTTGAAATGGTTCCCTTTAATGTTTGGCCAATATGTAGGCTTTGCACTTTTTAATGTATTTTGGTAGTGTCATAAATCCTACAACGCTTTTTTATGAATTGTGAAAATGTTATCACGATGTGTGTGCCAAAATTTGGTATGCCAGAGAAGACTTGATAGAATTCCTTCTTCAACAATATGCACAAAATTTCTTGGCACTAAGTGCTCACCCTTGAGTTTTAACAAAATTCATTCCTCATATATAGTCAGAACAATTGTGTTATCATATTTCCTTATGACCTTCACCTCTCCATCATCTATTATAATGGAGTGGCCTTGTTGTTGAATGAGCACAAGAGACAATGAGTTTATTTGTAACTAAGGAAGGTATATAGTCCATTTTGGAGAATGAAATATATAAACCCTAGTGACTTGAGTCGACTTGAACCTTTGCCTTGAGTTCATAGACTTGTTTTATCTACTAAATATATTGGACCATGACTTTATTCATGAAACTCTTCAAAGAGGTCCCTTTAGAAAGTCATATGTTGTGTGGCACCAATGCCTAAACCCCAAGCATTATCCCAAGTTGAACTCTTTGAGGCATTATTTACTTCATTAAAAGTCGAAAATACAAATTTAGTAGAAAACTAAGCTAAATTTGGTTCTTAGTTTTTCTTCTTCTCATTTTTTGTGTTATGTTTTATGTAGGCTTCAATTTTGTCCCATAATGCTTTGCATTTATGGGTCTCATAACTCCCTTTCCTTTCACAATGTTTGCAGAATAAATCTTATTTGTCATTTTGGTTTTCTTGATGTTGAATATTATCTTTACTAATTTATCACTTCGGCCTTTGTTTTTACCTTTGTCTCTATCATTTCCTACATTCTTGGAAGAATTTCCCTTTTTGATTAGTACAATAAATGCTTTTTCTTATGGACTACATTTTTTTCCAAAGGCTTTTTCTCTTTAGACCATCTTCTTAACCAATTGATAAAAGGTGAGGGTCTTTGATAGATTGCTTGCTTACAAAGACTATAAGTAGGTTGAGTATGTAGGAAGGAGAGCCTTTATGAATGCAGTCATAAACACATCAAATTTTTGACCAACAACATCAACATTATATTTGATTTCATGGATTTTAGAACCTAAATTCATGACATTGCCAATTTTCAACTCAAGATTGAATAGTTTCAACTATAATTGTATGAACTCCAATTCTGAGTGAGAATCATACCTGATTTTCAATTTATAAAAGGTTTCTCAAGGAGTGTTACACCCTTGTATGTGAAAATAAAAACTTTAGCATAAATTAAGCTCACATCAATGCCAATGCTTTTGAATTCTTCTAATTTAATAATGGTATCATATTTATTTTTTTAGTTCAGTAGTTGTGCATCCCTATCATAGATGTCGAACCACAAGTCATTGAAGATGAGTCTATTATATTCACTCCCTGTCTTGACCATTCTAACCAGGTATTTTTCACAGTCAGTGTTATGCCAATAATAGATTTGATTGAATGTAGATTTGATGTAAAAGGAAATAGAAATGTTCATTACTGCTAAAAAATGTTCCATTTTCTATATAGCTCCCAACTAATATACCCCAAACCTCTTTCTATGATCGCCCTTCTTATATACGCGTTGGTACATAGAAGAATCATATACTCGATAGTGAATGAATAGAATCATACATGGTACCTAGGTAGTACATGAAAATTATTTACTCCATCTATGATACTTACTTAGTGAAAATTCCTTGTACATTGGCATAATAACCCTATATACTTAGATTATTCTTATTTTAGAAATTATGTCTAGTGATAGTCACAAATGGGTAATGAATGGAAAAGGAAAATGAAAAAGTGTCTTATTTCTATTTGATGATTTATATGTATGATGAAATAAATTTCATTATTGTAACTATATTGGGTTATAAGTGTAGTAGTTTGATCTTGAATACATGACATAAGCACGAACCAAGAGGCACTATTAATACCAAATGATGCAATTTTATTTTTGTTTACACAATTTGATTGTTTTTTTTTTTAATTTAATTATTTTTTGAAAAAAAGAAAATGATTTCTAGTTTCCCAATGACTTATTTATTATTTTTGAATATGTCAAAAAAGAAAATATATTTATTATTAATTTATGGGAATATCCTTCATTCAAATAAAAATGCTAGTGTTTGGAAAAAAAGGAAAAAAATTAAAAACTATGCTTATTTCAATAATTTTATTATTTCCCTGTGGTCTTTGGCACCATGTGCCATGTAGAAGGTGGATGTTACACCTTACATAGTTGATTCATGAGTGAATACAACCAAGAACCCCAAAAAAGAGTGATACACAATTGATTCTTGAATAAACACAACAAAAAAATAGCCAAAAAACACATATTGCACTCATATGCCCTCTTCCTTGTGCCACACAAGACCTAAATGCAATCATACACTCAAAAAATTGTCAAAACGTAGTCCCAATAGGTTAAACATGTTACACAATAGTCTTCTACAACAAAAAACACCTTTTGTCAATCTATACATAGGGTTTTTCACCTAATTTAACCATTTTTTGAAATAAGGATTAATATGAAAGAGAGTAGCCTAATCATTTAAGGAGTAAGTTAATCTAAAAAGTAGGCCGATTAATAAATTTAAATTATATTGATATTTTGATAATAATTATGGAATATAAGCATATATCAAATATAGAAAGTATAACATTTGATATTTTGATAATAATAATAATACGAGGGAGAAATTATGCTTAGCTTATACACTAATGTGTAGGCAAATATAAGTAATGTAGTGTAAAAATATACTATATGATGATTTTGATCTAGTTATCTTATTCTAAAAATTAGATTTTTGTTAGCCCAAACACTTGCTCCACCATATGGACACTTGCATCGATGGTACTATTCATGTTTCAATGCATCTATCTTGTACAAAATATTGATTGTTGATTAAAACTTATCCCTGAGTCTTTCTAGGTTTTTGTCACTTTTCAGATTATGTGTTCAAATCATGTGCATAGGATTTTGATATCAGAATATAACTTAAACCCTCTATCCTCCTCTTAGGTCCCATCACATTATCAAAAATAGGTTAGTGGGCTCACAAAGTCAAGTTAACCTTAAGGACCCCTCTATCAACGAGTGTTCCCTCCATAACCAATAATTTGAAGAAAGCCTCAAACACATGTAGTTCTCCCCTATGTGTTGTTTTTATGTGATAAAAAAAGTAGAATATTATATGCAAGTGCATATAGTGATCTAGCTTGTTACTTAACAAATACTACCAATGAGTTATTCTTTGAATGATTTAGACCTATATTTGATTGATCTTATGACTAATATAGAAATAGAGAAGAATAAGGTAGTAGAAATTAATTGTGCAAAATTGATTAAATGAGTTTGACTAGGTGCTTTCTTGGTATTTTCTAGATGGGTAATGATTAGGATTTAACTTGTATTTATACCACATATTTTGAAAAGTTAGGGTTAATGAAACATAATAGGTCGACTCGTATGTTTCAAAAGATTTGAAAAATTAAGTGTTTAGAATACATGGACACTTATGTTGGAAGATGAATAGTATGCTACTATTCAAGTTTAAATGCAATTATCTATGAACATATAAGATTTCTTGAGTTTTATAACTAATAGTGAAGGATATATATCAGATTTTAAGCATATTGTGGGTTATAGATGATCTTGATAATTAGAATAATATGGTCAGACTATAAGATAATTATTTTGCCTAGTGAGGTGGTGAATGCGATCCTGCTAGGTATCAAGAAGGTCAAGAATTAAGGGTAGAGTCTTGAATGATATTTGTCAAGTGTACAAGACTAGTTTAACATATAAATGTATATTTAAGCATCTACGTTTACCCCCTTTTAATATAGTAATGTATACAAATGAAATTACTAGTTTAAAGGAAAGAAATGCATATTGTAGTGTGTACAACACACCTTACTTTGCTTGAACCACGTTTGAATTTGTTTTATGTGTATGACCTTAAACTAAGAGAATGTTACAAGTGTAATTAATGCATATAATTTGAAAATGAATAATTAAAATTTGCTTGAAAAAATAGAGCAAGGAAGGAGTACACCTTTGTGTCGATGTAACCATATTACCCCTTGATAATTTGCTTTAGTAACAATGTTTCCTAGCTAAAACATTAGAGAGAGGTTCATAATTAAAACTTGGAGATGTGAATAGGAGAATTAAATGGTGATCATGCCCAAATCTAATATAAATGTGAGTTGTGCCAAGTCTATCGAGATCTCAGAATCTCAATTGCACAATTCTAGTGTATCATAATCTAGTCAATCTCGTTAGAGTCAAATGGTATAACCATATGAAATTGTAATAATAGAAACTAAGGCCAAGTCCATCAAGAACACATAATATTTATTTTACTAATCAAACAAGCCAACTGTTGTATTAGATAAAAACTCAAATGATGCATCGTGGTAGAGTCAATGCATGAATATTGATATAATATGAATAATATGTATGTAATTTTATGCATTTGCATGGCATATGCACTTCAAATGTATCTCAAGATGAAGTATCTATTACAATATAATCTCTACTATATATAATATGTATAATACATATCACAAATCTAAAAAACTATGTCCCAAATTTGTGTCAAATGTATAGAATTTTATCCCATGTGTATATCTGAATCATGTAAATCGAAACAAATTATAGCTAATTTTTTTAACTATATATATGTGGAATCATGTCTCTATGACACGTTGCCACCCATTTTTTAGGTGAGAGGAATGAAATAGTGAATCACCTTATCTCAAAAGGATAAAATAACTATTTTGTGTCAGTGTAAATCATGTAGTGAAAAAGCATATAGTAGTATCCTGTCAAAATAGATGTATCAATGAAACTCTCAATATGCATACATAATAAGTCTCAATATGTATGATGTGTATCTCAACAATGTATATAAAATAACAAGCTTAGTAAGCAATTAATTACACAAATAAGATTACTCAAATGTCATGCAAACAAGGGGCATGTTCAAATGTCGCACACTCAAAGGGAGCACATATGCAAATGTCCAAACACCGAAGAAACAAATAATAGTTAGGGCATTATGGCCAATAAGAAAGGAACATGGTCAAATCTTTCACGATCAAGACAAAAAGCAAATAATAAATACACTCAAGTCAGTCATATGAAAAGATGAAATAGATATAACTAGCATAAAAATGCATACTGGTCCCTGCATACATATGTTAACAAAATGTCATGTAGAATAATAAATCAAGTAGACTGCATAAGATAACAACATGAATATAAGCATGTGTAAATGTGAGTATATAAGTTCGATGTGATAATGTAAATTATCATAAAATAATATAACTTGTGTTAATCATGATCATATAAAAGCAAGATGCCCTTAAAATAATGTGTCATACGAGAAAAGAAAAGGTCCAAAATTTGCATGCTCATGTATCATGGATCTCATGTATGCTTGTATCACACTCAAGTACACATAAAACATATGTGTGTATATAAATAATATGCTATCTACTAACATAAAGGAAACAACATGTGCAAAATCTAGTAAGCATGTGAAATTCTAAATATTTTTGATTTTTTATTTTATTTGAATGTTTTTGTATTTTCTTGAATATATACATATATATATATATATATATATATATATATTTTAATTCGTTTATTTTTTTTAAAATTTTGAAATTATTAGAAAAGAGAATGTTAGTTGATGATCCCATTTAAAGGGGTGCTCATAAGGTGCTTTATACTCCAAATATGGTATAGTAAACTGGTCATGTTGCCACGGATCATGTATATGTGCTAAATTTGAAATTGGAGAATCTATAATAATATGCATATGCATCATAGGACTATGTGGTTGTGAGGTAGTAGTAGAAGGTATAGTTGTTCATGAAACTCATTATTTAATGCTCTGTGATTTCCTTAGTGTAATATTGGGTGTTTTTACCCATTCTAGAACACGATGCTTTGTTGTTAATAATTGGCTAGGCCATGAAGGTGTAAAAGATAATCTCAAAGAGGTCACGGTATATCTCTAATATAATGGCATCTCAAGTATTAATTTCCTAGGAAAGGGGATAGCCTATTTCTTACCCTTTCATACATGAATAACCTTAGCAGGTTGTATAATTCATTGTTGTTGAATAAATTTTGACTATTGCAAAGGATATTCATATTGAATCCTTGAAACTATAATTACCCTATTGGCATGAATATATATAAAACATCCATGCATTATGGAAGGTAACGAATGGATCTAATGAATCCAAGGCAATCCCAATAATATATCAAAGACCCTTGTATGTTGTATAAATGGAAATGTTATGGTTATGTACTAGACCAACTTGTAAAGGTAACTCAATCTCTCTAAAAACTAGTTATCTTTCCATCGAATGATTTACCATTTTAGTCGAAACAAATAAATCATGTATCCCAAATATGGGATTAATGTCATGGCACATACATTATCACTAGGACCATTATCAACCATAACACTATGTATAAGTTGATGATCAATATGTGCCCTAATAAATAAAGAATGAATATCTAAGCCATCATCCACAATCTCACTGTCATCGAATGAAATATAAGGCCTTTGAACCATATGAGGTATCTCGCATATAAGTGTACCAATAATCCTATCTAATGTATTCCCATAATGTGGTAGAGGATGTGCATGACATATCATTTTATCTTCCAATGTTTCCTTATAATGGTCTTGTAATGGATTATTGACTATCTTTTGATGATCATTGGGTTGTGATCCTGAATCCATTAGAGAATCCTCAAAGGTGAATGGATCACTATCAATAAAATCTTATATCTTATGCTTCAATTTAAAACATATGTTATTAAAATGTCATGCACGTTGGTGATAGTCATGATAATCATTGATATCATATCTTTGTGGTAGAGTTTGACTCATAGCAACCACCACAGGAAGATGGAGAGATATGAGATGATACTCCACAAACTTTAGAAGTGACAAAGCTGGATACTTAGGTAATCTCATAAATTATCTTGTAGGTGAATTGGATAAGATAATTGGGATAGGTTCTTAGCTTATGATTGTCTTGTTACTCAATATAGATTATAGGGGCTAGTTGCCTAGAGATTAGATAGGCAAAAAGGCTATGACAATGTCTTAACCATGGTGGCTGTTTCATTTTTAGCCTTCATAGGTTTTACCTTATAGCTTGGTTTGATATGAAAATTTGTATTGGATGTAGTCAATGTGTTGATATATACTTAAGCTTGTTTAATGAAATACATTTCATTTATCTATCTCAAATAATATTGCATAAGTCATCAACATATTTGAACTTATTGAAAATAATAGATGTGAGGGAGAAAACAAATTTTACTTAAAGATATCTTTAAGTTCTTTATCCGACATTAGATTTATCATTTTGGCTAACATTGTCTTATACCTCAAGGCATATTCATTAATACGCTCATTGGCTCCTTGTTTAATTTTGGTAATTTGTACATATGTCATATTTTCTATAATGTTGATTGGAAAATGTGCTAAAATTTGATTCACCAAAGGCTTGAATACTATTACAAATTATATTGGTAAATCATAGAACCATCTCAAATCATAGTATTTTAGACTTATTGAAAATAATTTGGTTATAAGTTTATCATTTAAAGCATAATCAAGGCATGTTGCATAGTGTTGGGTGAATATTTTGTCGACCAGCTAACTAGTGAGCAAAATAGTTCCTATCACCACAGCATAAGGAGATTGGTCATCCAGGTTTGCAGTTTTACTACATCAATAGGGGACAAATCTCTCCTCTCATCAAGGGGAGGTTCCCTATTAAATATACGGAGGCTATATACTATATATATAAGCAGAAAGTAAGACACAGGGGTGGGATGAACCATCCATCTCTCTTTTTTCAGAGATGATGCTAATAAACAAAGGAGAAATCCTGGGTGATTGGTGAAGGTACTTCTCTTCTTTCAAAAGTAACATTCAGCCAAGAGCCAGATCCCTTCTTGGATAGTAGAAATCCTGGTGAAGTGACAGAAGGCACTTCTCTTCGTTCAGAAGTGCTTGTTCTTGCAAACAACAAGAATCTTTTTGGTAGGATAAGTAACAGGGTACCAAGGGCGTAGTAACCAGTAATCTAGGATGTAGCACAAAGTCTCCACCTTGACTGCCCAAGAGTGAGATACGAAGGACAATGAGGACACAAAGTTGTCCCAAGGTCCTTTACACAGAAATAGAAAATAAATACACACTAAAGACAACTATGGCAGCACAAAGTCTTCCCACAGTTGGCTTTAGGACACCTTCCTTGTTACTTTCACTAATTCTGCTTGCCAAATTAAATAAACAAGAACACAATAAGAAGATAGACATAAGAATAATCTTCTAAAATGATACAAGCCAAAACAACACAAAGTCTGCAAACAACTTGCTTTCTCATTCAGATAAAATGAAATGAAATACAATCTGAGCTCAAAGTCTCAGTATTCACCTTTAAATTGGGTAGAGTTTTGCTTCTATATTGGGAAGATCTCCCTTAGAACGATATAAAAGATTACAATATATAGCAGCCAAGAAAGACTTGGCACTTTGTTCCATAAAACGGCCCATGCTGCAATTAATGTCTTCAATGCGCCTTTAGTTATGTCTGGAGGGACCATGCTGGGAATAGTGCATTGCCATAACTATGGCGTGTCCATTCCTCTAATATGTCTCTTCTTAGTATGGACTGTCTGGTCCTTTTCCTGATGTCTGCACAGATATCCAATTTGTCTTTACTTTGTGGAAGAAAAATAGGCAACGTCCTTGATTTAGTGCACTCAGAAGTCTACTTGATCCACTATTTCACCTACTAGAAATAACTCTTTTGAAGATATTTTTGGTCCTTTGGTCTTGCTCCTCTCTCCCCTGTAGCAATTTGAGTCTTCGGGCTCTCTTTTCAACCAGTCATTTGGTTCTTCCCTTTGGCATTTTGGCCTTTAAATGCATTCGAGTCCATCATCCTCCTTAGCAATTCCTTCGTGTCTTTCCCACTTGCTTTGGTTGCTTTTCGCTGATCTCAACAAGTGACACATGGCGTGTTCAACTTACTTTATCAACTCACCTGAGACCCACCACAGTCTTTACGAAATGAAAGGGAGAGACTGGGGATGTTAACACTAGGCAGCTTCTGTCAAGCTTTTCAAGGGACATGTGGCATGTTCTGCATAATCTAGCAATCACACGGACGATGACACTTGGAGCGCTCCGCTCTAGGGTTTTTCCTTCAGACAAAAATCTGAAGGAATTCCTTTGGGCTTTGCCTTAGTCATTTTCTCACGAAAAATACTTTTGAAAGAATTCTAACGACTCTTTCACTTAATAATTTCCTTTGAACAAAAAATTTGAAGGAAATGTTCCTTGTCAGCCTTTGAACAAATCTAAAGGAATTCTATCTTTTATGTCTTCTCTTTGACCCTTAAACCAATGTTGCCTACCCTCTGCAAGGGCACTTGCCTCTAGTTCATTGCCCTCCGCAAGGACACTTGCCTCTAGTTCACTGCCCTCCGTAAGGGCACTTGCCTCTAGTTCACTGCCCTCCGCAAGGGCATTTGTTCCTTTGGCTTTGGGGCAGCCCCTTGAACCTGTCGATTGAACCAACTTTGGTTCAATGGTTCAATCAGTTCATTCTTCATTATTTGGCCAAGTCTTTTTTGATCTTTTAAACCAAGCGCATTGAACCAATTGGTCGTTAAACCATTGAACCAAAATGGTTCAAGCCTTTGTTTTTTCACCAAGTGTTGAGAGCTTATTTCTTTCCTACAGAGTCCATAGAAGCCACTCTACAGAGTCCATAGAAATGAGTTCATAGATATGGGGGAGTCCGTAGATGTGAGAAACTGGCCTGTAGAGTCTGTAGATTTGAGCTTGCCTACAGATTCCGTAGAAGCCAAGTCCGTAGTTTTCTCTAACTTTGAAAGAGTTCATAGAAATCTAGCTCGCGGAGTCCATAGAAACCATTTGTGAAGTTCATAGTTCCAAGCTTGCAGAGTCCATAGATCCAAGCCTACAGAGTCCATAGATTCAAGCCTGTAGAGTCTGTAGATTTTTGGAAAAGCTTTGAAAAATGAGGGATTTGAATGCTCAAAACAATTCTTGAAAAGGGGAGAGAGGATTTTGGTCAGTTGAACCAAAAAAGTTCATAGATTATTCCCAAAAAGAGTGATATTTTTTGGGGGGACAACAACTGGATCCAGTTGGGGAACTTCCCATAGTTAAAATTTTGAAATAACTAAGGGGAGTAGAGACCAGAATCTTTGGTGCCTTAAAGTGTGCCATTGGGCTATGGAGTCATGTTACCCAAAAAAGAAAGGCACCAAAAATGAAAATGAAAAGCACAAAATAGAACTAAAGACTATACAAATATACATATGTACAGATGATCTTATCTGATGCCTCAAGATTTGAAATGTTTCAAATGCCACCCATTGTGAGACAGTGAAAATGGTGTGCCATCCTAATAAACCAGCAGGAAAACTATTTTATCCCCAGAAACGGTGACGGGCAAATAGAACTCTCCACCAAAAAACCAATTTTTTGTGTCTTCCTCTTGGCTCTTTCTTCTTCTTGCCCCATGGCAGGATGTGGTCTTTAAACTGAAAACCATAACTCCTTGCTCTCTTGGCAAAAATTTCCTTTTGTTGACTTTGGAGTACAGCAGTATGGTCCACCACCATAGCTTGTTATACTATTGGTCTAGTCCAGCACATGCTTTGATTGTCAGCATCAAACTCCTAACAAACCATCAGCTCAGCATCTCCTTTGGTGTGAAGGAGTTTGATATCTTCATCCTAAGTAGTCTTTAATATGAGCAACAGAGATTCACATCCAGTTGTGTTGTTGGTGTTGTTGAGCTGCAACTTGCATGAAGGAAAAAACATCTCCTTGAGGAGATATCAACACAGTCCTAGCTCCAAAATTAGTGGAAGAATTATTGCCATCGGATTTCAGGATCCATGCATCATCAGAAGCTTATCTTCTATCATATTTCTCTTCATTGGAGATAGAAGATCCTTCTTGATTTGTACTACACCCTACCAATTCTTCTGATGTCTTATTTAGACCAAATCCTAGATTACCAGCTGCAAGACTTTCATCAGCTGAGACATGAGCATCCTTTGTGGTCAAGAAGTAATTACCCCTACTTGACGGCTCAAACAAAATTTGAGCTGTAGGGGCCAACATTTGGGTGACCACAAATTTTGCCTCAAACAAGTCCATACTTAGTTCTCCACCAATGTCCAACTGCTCAGGATTGGCTTGTAGGAATTTAAATTTAGTCATTTAAATTTTGGATTTCTTGACATGATCAATTATGTTAGATGACTGAAATGGACTAGTAAGAGAGGATGGGAGTTCATCCTTTTGGTTTTTGGGAGGGGGAAGATTGGCCTGTGAATGTGAAGTTGAAGGTGCAGAAATGTTTGGGGTGCTTACTTTTTTGGCAATCACCAGGTCCTTTGGCTGGAAAGGTAGAGCAGTTCCCTGCTTAGCAATTGAAATTATTGGTTGAGTTTGCTCCTCTACTTTATCCTTATCAGCTAGTTGGGCTAACTAATTCTTGGATCGGGTGAATACTACGTATGATCCTTCGACTACTTCACCTTCACTTATGGGTTCATCTTGGTAATTTAGGAAACCAATGTGGGAGTCGACAACTGATTCTTCTTGATCCTCTATGAAGAGATTAGCCTCATTTTCTTGCTCAAACTCAGGTTGGAAAGAGAAATCATGTTCTGTTTCTAGATATCCAACTGCTGAGTTGCTTGGAGGCGCTTTAAGGGCAAGGTTACTCTGTGGGGGAGGAAGATGATTTACCTGCCCTTGATTTCTGGCGGCATTGCATTGATATGGCTGATTTTGAAATGCCCTACTTGGCATATCTCGATTAGGAGGAGTAGACATACTTTGGGCCATTTGCCTTTTCAAGGCTAACAGTTCATTTGCCAGCTTTTACACCATTTGATCAGTGGTGGGTGAAAGTGGATATTCAAAATACGAAGAGGATTTACCTCTGTTAGAATCTCTCCTTATCTTTCCTACCAAGATAAGGTCATCTTCTAGCTTAGTAGCCAAGTATTGAGCAGCAACAAGGTCTATGTGTCTAGCCTGTCTTAGTAAGAAACTCACTTCAGGCAGTTGTGAGTTGATGAAGAAACACTTGAGATTCTGAGGTGTCGATTGGGTGATCATAGGAATATTGTGCCTCAGCTTGTCGAACCTAGCAATGAAGTCCCTCATAGGTTCATGGGGCTCCTTCTTCATCTGTGTGAGCTAGGCTAGCAAGGCATGTGCATCTTTTGTAGGCTTGAACCTTGCTTTGAACTTGGCTTTAAGTGTGTCCCAGTCAGTCACTGATCTAGCTTGCAGATGGTAAAACCAGTCTGCAGTAGCACCTTGTAGGGTCTCCCCAAAAATCTTGACAGCCACGTCTTCAAATTCCACCCTTATCACACCACAAGCTATGTTGAAGGCTATAATGTGTTTATCAGGGTGAACTCTCCCATCTCCAAAGAATTTGGGGAAGTTCTTTCTCGAGCTGCATGGAAGTTCATGCAGAGGTGGAGTCAAGTTGAGTAGGCCAAAAGAGTTACCCCAGGGGCCTCAAACTGCCATGATTTAATTATGAAAAAATAGGGATAACAAATCTGGGTCGAGTGGGAAGATTGCAAAATGAAAATGGAAAAGAACTGGCCCTGCTTCAGCTTGAGACTTCAAACTGCGCACTCTTTTCTAGCAACTCTGGTTTTACTGACCAAATAAAATAATAGAGATGGAGGAAAATCATAAGGCTATAATGATAATGGGTAAGACATAGAACAGAGTCGCCAGAGTCTATATAATGGATAAGGGAAGGAACTGCTTCAATCTGAAACTTGAGGCTTCAGACTGCACGTTCATCCCTAGCAGAGTCGCCAAAAATTGTTGGGTGAATATTTTGTTGACCAGCTAACTGGTGAGCAAAATAGTTCCTATCACCACAACATAGGGAGATTGGTCATCTAGGTGTGCATTTTTACTACATCAATAGGGGACAAATCTTTCCTCTCATCAAGGGGAGGTTCCTTATTAAATATACGGAGGCTATATACTATATATATAAGCAGAAAGTAAGACACAGGGGTGGAATGAACCATCTATCTCTCTTTTTTCAGAGATGATGCTAACAAACAGAGGAGAAATCTTGGGTGATTGGTGAAGGTACTTCTCTTCTTTCAAAAGTAACATTCAGCCAAGAGCCAGATCCCTTCTTGGATAGTAGAAATCCTGGTGAAGCGATAGAAGGCACTTCTCTTCATTCAAAAGTGCTTGTTCTTGCAAACAACAGGAATCTTTTTGGTAGGATAAGTAACACGGTGCCAAGGGCGTAGTAACCAACAATCTAAGATGTAGTATAAAGTCTCCACCTTTACTACCCAAGAGTGAGATACGAAGGACAATGAGGGCACAAAGTCGTTCCAAGGTCCTTTACACAAAAATAGAAAATAAACACACACTAAAGACAACTATGGCAGCACAAAGTCTTCTCACAGTTGGCTTCAAGACACCTTCCTTGATACTTTCACTAATTCTGCTTGCCAAATTAAATAACAAGAACACATTTAGAAGATAGACATAAGAATAATCTTCTAAAATGATACAAGCCAAAATAACACAAAGTCTGCAAAAAACTTGCTTTCTCATTCAGATAAAATGAAATAAAATACAATCTGAGCTCAAAGTCTCAATATTAACATTTCAATTGGGCAAAGTTTCGCTTCTATATTGGGAAGATCTCCCTTAGAATGATACAAGAGATTACAATATTTAGCAACCAAAAAAGACTTGGCGCTTTGTTCCATAGAACAGCCCATGCTATAGTCAACGCCTTCAATGCGCCTTCAGTACTGTCTGGAGGGACCATGCTGGGAATAGTGCATTGCCATAACTATGGTGTGTCCATTCCTCTAATATGCCTCTTCTTAGTTTGGATTGTCTAGTCCTTTTCCTGATGTCTATGCAGCTGTCCAATTTGTCTTTACTTTATGAAATAAAAATAGGCCACGTCCTTGATTTGGTGCGCTCAGAAGTCTATTTGATCCACTGTTTCACCTACTAGAAATAACTTTTTTGAAGATATTTTTGGTTTTTTGGTCTCACTCCTCTCTCAACTGTAGTAATTTGAGTCTTTGAGCTCTCTTTTCAACCAATCATTTGGTTCTTCTCTTTGGTTTTTTGGCCTTTAAATGCATTTGAGTCCATCATCCTCAACAATTCCTTCGTGTCTTTCCCGCTTGCTTTGGCTGCTTTTTGTTGATCTCAATAAGTGACACATGGCGTGTTTAGCTTACTTTATCAAATCATCCAAGACCCACCACAGTCTTTACGAAATGAAAGGGAGAGATCGAGAATGTTAACACTAGGCAGCTTCCATCGAGCTTTTTAAGGGACACATGGCATGTTCCGCGTAATCTAGAAATCACACAGATGATGACACTTAGAGTGCTCCGCTCTCAGGCTTTTTCCTTTAGACAAATATATGAAGGAATTCCTTCAGGCTTTACCTTGGTCATTTTCTCGCAGAAAATACTTCTGAAAGAATTCCAACGGCTCTTTCACTTAATAATTTCCTTCGGACAAAAAGTTTGAAGGAAATGTTCCCTGTCAACCTTTGAACAAATCCAAAGGAATTCTATCTTTTCTATCTTCTCTTTGACCCTTGAACCAATGTTGCCTGCCCTCCACAAGGGCACTTGCCTCTAGTTCATTGCCCTCCACAAGGGCACTTGCCTCTAGTTCACTGCCCTCTGCAAGGGCGTTTGTTCCTTTGGCTTTGGGGCAGCCCCTTAAACCTGCCAATTGAACCAACTTTGGTTCAACGGTTTAATCGGTTCATTCTTCATTATTTGGCCAAGTATTTTTTGATCTTTTGAACCAAGTGCATTGAATGAATTGGTTGTTGAACCCGTTGAACCGTTGAACCAAAATGGTTCAAGGTTCAATGGTTCAAGCCTTTATTTTTTCACCAAGTGTTGAGAGCTTGTTTCTTTCCTGCAGAGTCTAAAGAAGCCACCCTGCAAAGTTCGTAGAAATGAGTTCATAGATATGGGGGAGTCTGTAGATGTGAGAAAATGGCCTGCAGAGTCCATAGATTTGAGCTTGCCTACAGATTACGTAGAAGCCAAGTCTGTAGTTTTCTCTAACTTTGAAAGAGTTCGTAGAAATCTAGCTTGTGGAGTCTGTAGAAACCATCTGTGAAGTTCGTAGTTCCAAGCCTACAGAGTCCATAGATCCAAGCCTATAGAGTCCGTAGATTCAAGCCTACAGAGTCTATAGATTTTTGGAAAAGCTTTGAAAAATGAGGGATTTGAATGCTCAAAACAATTCTTGAAAAGGGGAGAGAGGATTTTGGTCTGTTGAACCAAAATAGTTCATAGGTTGTTACCAAAAAGAGTGATATTTTTTGGGGGACAACACATAGAAAGATTGAAGATGTTGTTCAGAATCACATTTTCCATCATAAAATATGAACTCAGGTGCAAAAAACCCAGTTGGCAAAGGGTACAAAAATATCTCAGGTGCTAAAGGATTATGAATACATATTGTGAATCAATAACATGAGTTCATTTCATAGCCGTTTACTTAAAGTTGGTAACCTTAGATTCCAAAGCTTGCATAAATTGTAAAAGAGTGTGTATAATAGACCCATTAGGATTTATAGTTAAAACTTGAGAATTAACTTTTAGGTATTTATATTTAGTGTTCACATTATATGGGTGAATTAATATTGTAATTAGATATATTTTTGAGTGATTTATGAGAACAACTCACATAGATAGACTTGTGAAAAAGAATAGGTATATGGGATATCCTTGGAGATATATTGGGGATGTGTTTGAGAGATTCATGGAAACACTTAGGAGAGATAAGAGGTATAAAATATTGGGTGATAAGATTAGAATCCTAACTTGTAGGAGATCAAAAATCTATTTATGTAATCTCTCTAATGCAATGATGCCCCAAATGCATTGAAGAAATAACCCATATGATTTGAAGTAAAGAATAATGTTTAATGTAAATTTTCACTTTGTGTTATAGGGGAGAGAGAAAAGAAACTTAATATGGGTGTGGTTGAAAACCCTATTTGGTTGTGCATGCATTGAATTACAAGATTGTGAAGAGCTCCTCTTTGAATTGCAAGGAAGAACTATAGATAAGAAAGCACTAAAACAAACTTGTTTGTTAGATAGATAGATGGGTATATTTCCTAGTGGTAGCTAGATCCCGAAAGTGAAAGCTTCCGTAGAGGCTATCAATCCACACATTTTAAACAATTGAGTTGACAAAACTAAAAAGAAGGTGTTTGCATCAATTAAAAAAGATTATTGAAATTGATTATACAAGAAGTGTTTATTAAAGAAAGGTATGCTACAACATAAAATATAGCAAAATTTAGGTCAATACCTATGCTAAATGATTGGGGTCTATTATAGAAAAGTTAGACAGGGGTCTGTAAATAGGTAGGGGCACAAAAAACTACATTTGGTTGCATTTAGATATGTGAAAAGATCTTGTTGGAAATTTGTCTAATAGTGAACTGTTTGTGGTTAAGGTGATTATCACTGATTGAGGGGAACCATCATTGATTATCTAACCATCTTCGGTTGAGGCTAACCATCACTGGTCAAGAAACCATCACAGGTAGCCTGTTAGTAAAACTGAGAGTGGAACTGGGTTGGTATTGTTGATTAACAAGATTCAGAAGGTAAGTTTTGAGAGGTAGATAAGGGCTAGACTGCTCTTGAAATAGAAGAATGATAAGTAAATACCAAAAAGAAAATACTTGTCTTACCAAAAGTCAGTTGGGTGGATGGTTAAGATAGAATGCTTATTGGTGGAATCTGGCTTGATTCTGGTAGAGTAATGGTACATAAAAGCTTGGTTGAGAGGCGATGGTGAGTCAGTTCCCAATAAGATGCTTGATGATGTTTGATAATGCTAATGATGCTAATTGACCTATAAAAAGATATCCTAGATACATAAATCTCTTCATAACAATTATAGATGGATCTTCTCTTACAACCCTCTCTTTTATAGGCAAGGCAAGAGGTTGAAGTGGTTGTTCTAATTGGGGCTAAGAGAGGGCTTCTAATTATAAGTCATCCATACAAAGGGCTCACAATCGGAATTAGACAATTTATTTTTAGAAAATTAAAGTGGTGGTTTACATGTGGCCTGCAAGCTAAAAGTCTAGGTGGTACAACCTAACCATTGTCGGTTAGGGTGACCATCACCGGTCACCTTGATCATCATCGGTTGAGGGTCTAAGTAAAAGGTGGGTTAAAAAGGTTAAGTGGTGTGTTAAATTAGATAAGTGGATAATTTAAATTTGGGTTAGGTCAGGTAGGTTTTTCAACCTTGTAGGTATAGTCGAAAGAGGTTTAAGGAGAAACCCAAGGCATTTCGACAACTAAGATCATGTGTGTAGTTTTCTAGTGTCTATATTTTTCCCCATTTTGTTATGTAGCTTTAACTTAATAAGATGTAAAAATAATTGATGCGGTCAAAGGTCTCATTGCCTCGAGTATGGGAAGAAGTATTCCCCCTCAAATCGGGAGTTGATGAGGTAAAATAGAATTGGGTCGAGGTTTGATAATGGGTAGATGGTGGGTCATGAAGTAGGTGACAAAAGAATGGTTGGCCATTTTAAATGCAAATACACACACAAAATGTGATTAAGTATGATAGTCAAGATCATGTAAATATAAAAGCTACCAATGTTGGTAAAAATAAAGATCAATGCTAAGAAGACAAGTGACTAGTGTATCATGTGATAGTATTTAGGCGTGGCAGTTGGATATACCTATTATTCTATGAAGCAGGGTATAGTGTTTTCATGGATATCCAAGGCAGGAAGTACTCTTGGTGAAAAAGACCAATGGGTCAAGTCTCATAGGTATATGAGTTAGGAATTGATCTAGAAAAGACATAATTGAGTTGGTTGTGTTAGGTGGCGCAAAAATGAATAGTCAACAAGGCAAGGTTGGTTTTCATAGTCAAAAGTACCAAGTATGGCAAGTGCAAAATATGTGATTGGGTTGGGTCAAAAACAACCAACATCAAACTGGATGTGGCCAAATGGGAGGGGGTTGGTTGGAAGGGGTGGCCAAGCTGATTCCATGTGTACTAAGCAAGTGGACGCTACCTACATAGTTATGTGGACATAATATCCAATAAAAACTTCATGCAAAATGTAGGTCTTCTTGTTTGGGTAGATAAAAGGTTGAGCACCTAGGTGGGATGCCTCAAAAGTTTAAAAAATGGAAAGGGGACCCTGATCAACAATGGTTAGGGGTTACCTCAAGGGTTGACCAATGCCCATCACCCTGACCAAGGATGGCCAAGGTGAAATCCTAAAAAGTCAATAGGTTAAAAGTGAAAAGGTGAATTATTTTTCACCATTTGACTTTTGGCATTTTCCTCTAGGTAAATAGTGCATGTTGACCATTTGTGTGTTGACATTGCTAAGGTAGAAGGTTGGGATTGGTTTATTTATCTGAATGAGGATCAAGCCAATGGAGGGTGGTCGAGGATGTGGCAGAGTGGCGGGGCGAGGGATTCGACCACACCAATGATCATGGAATGAGGTAAATTGCATTTTGATTCCATAGTTAGGTGAGTTTATGGGTGGAATAACATGTGTTGGTAGAAATTACAGGGGAGAAAATGGGTTTTAAGCATTTTGGTTTGATTTGCTTAAGTCTAGGGTTTTGCATAAAGTAGGTAAATGACTAGAAAATTTGGGTAAATGTAGGTGTATGAGGTAGGAGTTGGGTAGAAAAGACTGTAAAAGGTGGAATTTAGGTAGATTGGTAGGGTTTTGTAGGTTTTATAGAGGTCAAGGGTTTGAGTCTTTTTATCATTAGGCATAAATAGAGACTGGTGATAGTTCACCTTGATCGGTATTAAGCGACCCTAAGGAGGATAACCGGTCTTAAGGGACTAGCGATAATTCTAGGAGCCATCGATGATCGAAGGACTAAGTAAAAAGGGGTGGGCTGTCAAAAAGGTGTTTGGTTTAAAATATTTTAAGGTTGGAGAATATAAGTAATGGTTGATAGATTTTTTATGATATTTGTTTGTCAAGGTGAGTACGAGCATAGCTGATGGATATGTGATAAGTTTTGGGAGAACAGGGGATAAAATAGGTGTGGTTCTAACAAAAGATATAATGGGGTGAATTAGAATAGTTTAAGGAAAGGTATAAGTTAGTACTCAACTTTAAGTTGAAAACTAAGTGTGCATATTTGATGTATGTTACGCTTGCAGGCTCACGAGTAGATTTAGTTAAGGGACCAGGCTCTGATACTCTTTACAGAGTTTTAAGATGTCATGACTGCTAACAAGTGGAGGTATATGGAGGCCATAAAATTAGGTGTGATGTGACACTATCATCACCTACCCCAAGATCTTGTGATGAACATCATGCTCATTGAGAGATGGGATCCCACGATGAACACTTTTTGGCTACCGACTGGAGAGATCACCATCCTCATAGAGGATGTGAATAGGATCACTCGACTGTCAATTCAAGAAGACCCAGTCTATCACATAGAGAGTGATGAGATAGACTACTTTATGGAGCTGATATATGGTGTAGATTAGGTTCATGCATGGTTTCACATAGGTGGATTCAGTTATGGTCCATTATAGCAGATGGCTCATGTGGATAGATGCTTACTCATGATGATGGTGATGTCTCTAATGAGTTTCATGCTACCTGATTCAGTTAGAAGGTAGTTTCCACATTTATTACTTGGTGTTTTAGTCAAGATGCTACTGGGGAGGACCGTATTTAGATGGATCCTAGTTTTACTAGTGTAAATATACTAGGATTTTTGGGGATTCTGAACAAACAAGTGGCATGGGATCAATGTTGGCTTCATACTTCACTACTAGGCATTTAAACACATTTAGGTATTGAAACCCTTGGGGTTGTTGATAGAGGGTTATCTACCAACAAACTATATAGTGAGCTTCTTATGTTGGAGAAGAGGTGACACCATGATAGGGGTAGGTGGAGGAACCAAATATATTGAGTGGTTTTGGGATGCACTAGAGGGTTTGGTGGTCAAAGACGTGACATAGAGACCATATGTTGGGTGGCCTCAGTGGCTAGGACTCAAGTATCACACCATAGGTCTTTAGAGATGGTGGTGGATATATGACCATTAGGATGGTGAGGATGAGTCCCTCCCTTTTAATTACATGTAGAGATAGTTTGGGCTGGTTTAGGGGATCCCATTTGATTTTCATTGATACAAGAGAGAAGAGGTTGAGTTCATGTTGCCTATGTCATAGTTGTAAGATGTGTTAGATTATGATGAGTTATTGATGAGAGCCCCTATCTATGATGCAAGTGTTGTTGATGGATAAGTAGCCTGATATTAGGGTAGATATGTCATAATAGACTTTAGATGGGGTAATGGGGGAAAATAGACCATGGACTTAGATCTAATGGGGGCACATGCATAGGGGGATGGTCAAGAAACAATAACACTCACCACAACACATGTTTAGGGCACCACACTATAGGGGTAGGTGACCACACTTTAGGGGTAACTCGTGGCTATGACAACAAAGTAAGATCAAGCATAGGCACATATCACCACATTATAGGGATAGACAACTATGTTATAGGGTTAGGTGGCCACCTTACAAGGGTAGGTTTAGGTGCTGACAATCGAGAGGGACCAATTGTAGGCTAGGCATAGTTACATAGAAGAGAGATGTTTTGAGATAGAGGGGAAGATCAATAGTAACACCAACTAGTTTTATATTGTAGGCTTGATATTTGGCTATGATTTAGGAGTTGAGGTACTATAAGACCATATTACTATATCAGTGCACAATAGAGCCAAGATGGGGAGAGTATAGGGTTAGCTTGGTAGGTGTTCTAGCTCTTACGATGTTAGATCAGTGGGCTTTGATAATGGGTCCCCAGGCAGGTATCCCAAGGGGACCACCACCAGATGGGGATATAGGTACAGGTATAGGTGGGGTCAGTGACAGTGGTGAAGGTGTAGGTGTAGGTGGGGCCAATAATAGTGGGGCCCCATAATCATGTGTGGACATATTTTGATATATTGGTAGCGATAGGTGTATGCTATTTTGATATTGGCCTACATGCCAATACAGTGAGATGTATATGTTTTGAGAGAGATCTCACACATTATTACATATATTATTTTATGATTACATAATGTGTATATGATGTTTATGGATGATGATGTTATATATGATGTATGCTTATGGTCTGTGACCTCTGGCATATGCTTGATGATATGTTTGACTTAATAGCTTAAGCATGTGATGCTAGAAAAATAGTAATGATGGTTTGATTTTGTTCATGAATATGATAAGATGTGTTATTGATGGATGTATGTCATATGGTAATGTAATGTCTTCATTTATGTTTATATTGATGTGTTTAGCATGAGTTGATGTTATAGGATGAATCGAGGAAGTGTCTGGTGAATGGATAGATTGGTAGATGACATATGCCATGGTTCATGATGTTTTTCTTTTTGATTTTGTTTATGGTTATAATGAAGCATGGTGTAATTAGTGTTGTTCATGATATGGTATATGTTCATGCAATGTCATGATGGTAGATGGATAGGATGTTGCTTATCATTATGCTTTTGATTTGATATATGGTGTTTATGCTCATGGGGATAAAATATGAATATTGTTGAAGATGTAAGAAAAATACATAAAGTAGGTAGATAAAAAACTAGATGTTTTAGAAGTTGATAAGAATCATGAGAGGTACGTCTACATGAACCAGTAGAGGATAAGAAAAGAAACATGATGCCTTTTCATTGGTAAGTACCAAAATAAAACCCAAAGTTGGATTAGCTTGGTGAAAATAAACCTTTCAAATGCTTTGCATTAGCATGCTTAGGTTTATAAATAAGTATCTTGATCACATTATGTCAAGTAAGTTCATAATCCCACACATATGATATCTGAAGGGAGGATGGGTGGAACTGAAACTTTCTGTAAGACTAGCATGATTCTTCTATAGGCTTCCAAGAGGATAGTATAAGCAAGCCTATATTCCTATGTAAAGTGTAGATTGATCGATGTGGGAAGCCTACTAAGGAGAACCAATTATGGTTTTCCAAGATTGGTGCTTTTATGAGAGCTAATTGTGGTGCTTCTCATTATTTTTGTTTTTACTCAAGGGTCTCTTGCTATTTTAAATTTTGCTTTAGGGTTGCGGAAGTTGATCAATATGGGAAGATTCCAAGAAATTGCTAGCTTTGATAGATGCTTTACTCAACCATCCTTCAAAGGAGTGGTCTAAATTTAGGTGCTTAGTTAAAATGCTTTTGATAGTTGTCCTTCAAGGGAGTAGTCCACCTTATGTTTTACAATTTTAGATAGGTGTTCAACAACTATCCTTCAAGGGAATAGTTTGCAAATGCTGAGAATGACCCATGATTTGGTTTTTATTTTGATATTACTTTTGATTTTGTTTTGTTTTGCTTGATATGGACTTGCTTATACATGATCAAGGGGTTACCTTTATGAAGGCCAAACTAAGGGCACAAGAAGGTTCAATAGGTGAAAAGAGCTTTATGTGAAAACAACCATGGGAATCTATCCTAAAGAGGGATATAAAGTACCATAAGAGTCATGCCATGGGTAGAGCCATGGTACCCATAGTTCAGTATTAGGCTATGACTGTGACAGGTAATCACATGATTCTATTGTATTTTGTTTCCCCTAAAAGAGGGAAATGAATGTGGTTGTAAGGGTTGATCTTAAGTTAGACAAATGATGATTATGACCCCTATTTAATAATAGAAATGATGCATATGCAAAGCATTGAGAGGCTCAAGCTCTAGTTTGCCCTCAAGAGAGGATAAATGATAAGTTCTTGATCCATACTTATGGGTGATGTTGTAGGGTCCAAGCCAATTCAAAGAAAATTTGCCCCTTTTGTTTTTCTCCATATTAATTACATGTTAATTTTCCTTGAGAACAAGATCTCCAATATTAAATTCTCAAACTTTTAGGTGTTTATTATAGGCATGCCTTATTTGTTCTTGATAGACAAGGAGATGGGAAAGGGCAGCCAAATGACGCTCGTCAAGTAGCTCAAGTTGAGCTAAACATTCTTGATGATAATCATCCTCTAAAATAAGGTCATGTAAGTATATGTAAAGAGAAGGTATTTGTATTTCAAGAGGTAATACAATATCAACTCCAAACACAATGGAAAAAGGGGTAGCACCCGTAGGGTTTTGGATGCTAGTATAATATGACTATAAAGTGAAAGGGATGAGAAAGTGCTAATCCTAACCTGAGGCATTGACCATTTTGGTAAGCATGTTGTTAAGGGTTTTTTAGAGGCCTTTGCTTGTTTGTTTGCTTATGGACGATAAGGTGAGGAAAAACTAAGTTTTATACCAAATACATCACAAAGGCATTGAACATGTTTATTTTTTAAGGATTTTACATTGTCAGTGATGATTTTATAGGGAACACCAAAGTGGTAGATGATTTGATGGGTGATAAATTTGATAATATTTTTAGCTTTGATCGAGACAAGAGGAATAGCCTCCACCCATATGGAAAAACATTCAGTCACAATAATGATAGAGTGATGTCATTGTGAAGAGTGGGGGTTAATTTCACCAATGAGGTCCAAACCCCATTGTGAAAAAGGCTAAAATTCAATGGAAACTTGAAGGCTATGGCTAGGTGCATTATGTAAATTAGCACATTGTTGACACTTGACACACTTTTTCACATAATCATAACAATCTTGGTTAAGGGTGGTTTAGTAATAGCCTAGGTGGAGGATGTGCTTAACCACAACAAGTCCACTAAAGTGTCTCCCACAAATACCATCATACATCTCTTTGATAATGTGAGAGGCTTTTAGACCACAGAGGCAACAAAATAGGAGGCCATCAAGATCATGTTTGTAGAGGATGTCTCCCATAATGGTATAACAGGAGGTGATCTTAATAAACACTTGATGGGCATTCCTAGAGAGGCTAGATGGAACTATGCCAAGGTTAAGGTAGTTAAAGGTTTGATGATACCAAAGGTCAGGCTAGATCTCCTCCACACTAAAATAGGTTGGAGTGTTTGACTATACGTAGGAAGGTTCAATAAGGTGATGGACAATGATTGATAGATTAGAGTCTGATGGTGTTGACGGGATCTGGAAAGCAAGAGAAGCCATGGTGTCGACAAACTTGTTGGTAGATCATGGGATGGTTTGAATGTGATAGTGTTCAAATGATGCTAAGAGTTTTATGACTAACTGTTTATATAGTTTAAAAATCTCATTCTTACACAGGTATATTTCATTGACTTGATTGACCACAAGTTGGGAGTCACCAAAGATATTGATTATTCTAACTCCTAAGGCTAATGTGGTTTGGAGACCTATTACTGGGGCTTCATAATCAACCACATTGCTGGTACATTCGAAGTTGAGTTTGAAAGATAAAGGGGATAAGGATGATATCGACTCCCCCACCATGCTGACATTTGGAACCATCAAATAACATGGTTACATGATTGGTGAAATCCACTTGAGATAGGCTCACGATAGACTCATCTAGAAATTCAAAAAGAGGAGGATGGTTATCTATAAAGGGTGTTTCAACCAACTAGTTAACAATGAGTTTCCCCTTAATTGAATTTTGTTGGAGGAACTCAAGGTCAAACATGGCCATACACTGATTTTGGTATGGCTTAGAGTGCATATACTTGAGTGGGTTAGTGTTGGTTATGATAAAAGTTTTGTAGTTAAGCAGGTAGTGGTGAAGTTTGGTGGCCATGAAGACTAAGGCCAAAAATAGTCTCTTAGTGTGAGTATACTAAGTTTTGTAGTCTATAAGGGTGCAACTTATGTAATATATGGGTTGCCCTTTGTGTTGTTTGTCTCGATGGGCAAGCATCGCCCCTAAGGAATGGTCAGTGGTAGAGATATATAGGTAGAAAGGTTGGTCTTCCTTAGGGGGTGTAAGGACAGGTGGAGATAGAAGGTACATTTGAATGCATCAAAGGCCTTTTGACAATCAACATTCTACTTGAAAGAGATGTCCTTTTTCAAGAGGTGATGGAAGGTTTGACATCGATCTGAGAGTTGAGAAATGAAATGACGAATAGATTAGAGCTGCCCTTGTAAATTATGGAGTTGTTTAAGGTTGGTCAGAGGAAGCATCTCGAGGATGGCTTTGATCTTGGCCAGATCAACCTCGAATACCTGAAGGGAAATGATGAAGCCAAGGAGTTTACCTTACAAGACCCCAAAAATACATTTCTTGGGATTGAGGCAGACATGGTAATGGATAAATTTCTCAAAGCTAATCTTGAGAATGGCTAAGTGGTCCTTAAGAAGTTTGGATTTTTTGAGGAGGTCATCTACATAGTCCTTGATGATTATGTGGATAAGGTCATGGAAGATGTAGGTCATAACATGTTGGTAGGTTGTACTAGCATTCTTAAGACTGAAGGGCATTACCCTATAATAGAAAGTTCCCCATGGGGTGATAAAGGCAATTTTATGCTGATCTTCAGGGGTAATCAAAATTTGATGATAACTCAAGAATCTTTCTATGAGAGACAACATCTCATGACCTAATGTAAGATTAAAAAGTTAACCAATGCTAGGTAGTGGAAAGTCATCCTTTGGGCAGGTGAGGTTGAAGTCATGAAAGTCCACATAGATACGTAATCCCTCTATGGCTTTAGTGACAGGCACGATGTTTGAAACCCACTAGGGATGGTTAATGGGTTGAGTGAAGTCGATAGAGAGGAGGTGTTGAAGCTCTTGTTTGATAAGAAGGGTTATGTGAGGATGTATTCATCGAAGCTTCTATCTAACAAGCTTAGTATCATGATTAGTTATAATGTTGTGGGTGGCAATGGCTAGGTCAATACCATGAATATCAACATATGACTAGGTAAATGCAATGTTATGGTCGTAGAATAAGGTAAATAAGTCTTGAAGCTCCTTAGGGGTGAGAGATTGGCCCAATTTGACAATATGAGGGTTGCTCAAAGTGCCTATGTTAATATTCATAGTGGATTCATTTAACATGGCTGAGGTTTCAGGAGGTAAGTGTTGTCTTCAAATCTTACACCCTATAAGAGGATGTTCATGCCTCTTCCAGATTTGGGCAACCTTAGGACATTTTCAGGCATGTGGGTGTGCTTATAAGGGAAATGAACCTCTAGATTTAAAGGGCTAGCTCCCTATATGTATCTCTGCATAACCACTTATGTATAAACCAATCTTCTTGAAGCAAAAAGAGTTAGAAATTGCAGAAAGGAAACCTATCTTAAGAATGGTGATGCACAAAGATTTTCTTCCACATGAATGTCATATCCTATTGCACAATACAACAAAATGTTAAGACTCTTTTTCAAGTTATAGAGGTTCTAACATGAATATCTTAGTAAAGAGGTGAGATGCATGAAAAAACATAAGGAAAATGAAATGAAAGGCACATTGCACATTTAATAATAGTTAAAAATTCTTACAAGTAGTTCCATACACTTAAACACACTCTAAATGGCCTGTTAGATCAAGAAATTTGCTCCGACATGAAGGATAAAGGACAAAAACATGAAATAATCACTTGTTGTCAATATATGCCACTTACACACTCAGACAATGTTTAGAACTTGAAAGGGAAAAGGACTATACTAATGCTTAAAGGTAGGATATCATTCTAGCAGGGCTTCACCATACTTTGTGTTGATGATTTTTTACTAGCCAAGGCACTGTATATATAGCAAGAAGGAAGAGAGAAAATAAAAACTTTGGCATCAAGGAGAGGAATCAATTTGTTTGAAATCCCATCTTTAATTGTATTCATCTTTACAAAGGATTCTTGCTCAGGCCATTTGGTTGATCCATGTCATCACAAGTTGTTACACCTTTGGTCCTACTCTCTTAAAGATGCTTTTCTGACATTTGCATCAATAGAATAAGGATATTCTTGGTTAAGTCATGGCGTCAAAATAACTGTTATAAGGGAGTCTACCTATTATAGATTTGTCTCTTTCATTATGTTTGACTTGTCCCTCTTCTTTAATTGGTCCTAAAAGAATGACTCAGATCTTGGTTGATCAATGGTGATATGGGATATCTCATTATTTCGATGGATGAAGGATATGGGCCCTTGGATCTACTTGAATCCTTTTGTGTTGAACACCAATGGTTAGCTCACTGTCCTAAAATTTGATGTTTGTACAATTGTCATTTTACCTGGCCATTTCCTTCGGGCATCCTTCCTTTTCTCCTTGGAACCATCCTCTCTTCGACAATCCTTCTACATACTATTCATGTGGGTACTTTCCTTGAAAGAATACTCAAAAGAAACAACCTGTTAGGCCCCCCTTTATGGCTTACCTTTGCTAATAAAGTCCCTTTGGGCTTTTTGTTTTGGGCCTTTGGAGTATGGCTTGTCGAAAAGATTGTTACAAACAAAAAGTCTGCAATAATTCCTTCAGACTTCTTGCAAAGGTCACTTCCTTTTGGAATGATCCCTTTGGGCTTGGAAAGTGTCTCTTCAAAACTTTTTGAAGGGTACTTTGGAAGGAAAGTGACCCTTCAAAACTTTTTGAAGGGCAGTTTGGATGAAAAGTGACCCTGCAAAACTTTTTGAAGGGCACTTTTGAAGGAGAGTGACCCTTCAAAAAAATTTGAAGGGCACTTTGGAGGGAGAGTGACCCTTCAAAACTTTTCAAAGGGCTCTTTGGAAGGAAAGTGACCCTTCAAAACTTTTTGAAGGGCATTTTGAAGGGAGAGTGACCCTTCAAAACTTTTTGAAGGCCACTTTGGAAGGAAAGTGATCCTTTAGAACTTTATGAAGGGCACTTTGAAGGGAGAGTGACCCTTTCAAACTTTTTGAAGGGCACTTTGGAAGGGAAAGTGTCCCTTCAAAAAAGTTTTGAAGGGTACTTTGGAGGAAAATGGCCCTTTAAAAAAGTTTTGAAGGGCACTTGGAAGGGAAAGTGTCCCTTTAGAAAAGTTTTGAAGGGCACTTTGGAGGAAAGAAAGAACCCTTCAAAAAATTTCAAAGGGCAATTTGAAGAGAGAGAGATCCTTCAAAAATTTTCTGAAGGGCAATATTTCAAGAAAAGACAGGCTGAAATCTTTCAAAATTTTTGTCCAAGATAGAAAGCCCAAAATAAAGGATTCTTTCAGGAAAAGTTAAAGAGATAATTATTTTAGACATTTTGTCTGAGATAAAAAGTCCAAAAGAATTCCGAGGCTTGGACAAAAAACCCAAAACAAAGGAATATTTCCAAAACATATAACACTTAAGTAAAAGGGGTGAAAAACACTTGAACAAGGCTGAAACAAAGCTTTCAAAGAAGAGAAAACAACTGGTTTCTTTCACAAGTCCATAATTGAATTGAAAAAAAAAAAAAGATACTAAACTTTTCCAAAAGAAATTTCAAAAAAAGGGTAACAACTTTAGCTAACAGTAAGGATTTGTGGATGGAGGAATTAGGTGCACCAAGGTAGGCAAGAATAAAATCATCATCCTGGCATTAAATCATGTTAATGGTAGGAGAGTCCTCTCCCACCAGTTTAGGATGGATCAAAGGGATGGATATGGGTGTCACTTCCTATTGATAAGTCAGGGGGTCAAGGGTAATCATGTTGACAAAAAAAAGTTAGGTGGGATGATGTCCTCATCCTCACACTCAGATGGATGGGGTGTTGGTGAAGAAGGGGTCTCTTTTTCAATGGTAGTGGTGGGTTATTTATTTTTCTTCTTATCAAGTAGAATGAAGCCAAGGTCATGATTCTCATGAGGCTTTTGAATCTCAATTGAGATCAATGTGTGTGGGCCATTCTTGTATCATCCTAAGCCAAATCCTTTTTAGGGACACCTATGGAGGTATACTTTGGCAAAGTCTAGTTTGTCAAGGAAGAGAAGGTGGAGGTGAATAGTTGAGGTGAGGAGGAAATGGTAGCAACATTAAGTGGCTTGTCAATTTCCCCAGAGATAAAGTGGGTTTGATAGCTCGAAGGCACCAAGTGAGTAATGGCTCCAATGTTGGGGTCATAACCTGGTTGGTGGTTGAATTTCCCATACTCTTAAAGAGTAGGGAAATCATCAAGGGTAAGGAGATAATATTCTCCAAGGGTAAGTCCTTGGAATGTAGATTCCAAGGGATTAGTGGTTGGTATTTGGTCAACGAGAATAGATGAATTGGTAGATGCCTATGTGGAAGAGGGAACAACAGCTTCTTTTTTCATGGTTGAGGGTTCAATGGTGGATGCTTGGGGTGTTTTTCTCAAGGGAAGGAGGACGTCATTGGGTTGGTAGGTCATATTGCATGTTGTAAAAGGGCTTAGATCAGCTTGTATGATAACAACTTGACCTTCATGTTTGAACTTGACACAACGATGGATCCAAGGTCTCCCTAATAGAACATTGTATTGGAATTCACCTTCAACCACTTAAAAAAGTTCAAGAAGCATGCATAGTCCTAGATGAATGTGGAAGATAATAGTTCCCAAGGTAGTGGTCATAGTGTCGTTAAAGGACCGAAGCACAACTAAAGTTCGGGACATGACATTATTCGGTAATTTGAGTTGGTCATAGGAATGGGAAGATGTTATGTTGATGTTGGTTCCCCCATCAATCATAACCCATTTGATGTGAGTTTCGTTAATGTGGGCAGTAATAAAGAGAGGAGGATTCATATCTTCAAGGTGGATGGAAGATATCTCTGAGTCTTTGAAAGTAATAAGGGTGGAGTGTTTGAGTGAACCTATGAAGGCCTCTTTAGGTGGGGAGTCGCTTTGTCCCACCTCGATATCTTACATAACCTCTATCATGACCTGACAATGGTGGGGTGAGGTGGAAATGAGCTCATAGAGGTTCATCTTAGTTGGCGTTTGGTGAAGTTACTTAAGAATGACCCTTATGATGGATTTAGAGGGGTTAGCCTCAGAGGTGCCTAAGATGGTAACCTTGGGCTTAGCTAAAGATGTAGAGATTTGGATCAAGTATGGGTTAGGATGAGTTGGGGGGTATGTTATAAGAATGGATACTTTGGCCTTCCCTTTATCCTTTTGTTGTGATCGGGTGATCACTTTAATGGTATGGATAGAGGGGGAATGTGTGATGGGAGGTTGGGTAGATTTTTTGTCATTCTGAGGTGAGAGTGAAGGATTAGGAATGTGTTGGCAAATGATTTTTGGGTGTAGTGGTAGAGGAGTGGATGGAAGTTCATCCAATAAAAGATCATCCTCATCATATAGTTGATGGATAATGGCCCGAAGAGCTTTATAATTCTCCATATCATGCCTAGGTGTCTTGTGAAAGGAGCATATTTGATGGTTGTTGTACCAAATCGGCTTTGAACCAAGAGGATTGAAAGGTCTAATAAGAGGTAATGTGAGGTAAGAGGTTTGCAATAATCTTTGAAGAATGGTCGTATAGGTTTCCTATGGAGGTGGGAAATGTTTAGGGACTATGGTTTTGGTTGATAAGTTGGGTGTTTTGGTGGTAATATGTTTGGTGAGAGAGGTCTTAGGTAATTTAGTACTTTAGTTGAAGCTTTTGGTTTAGGTATGTTGGTGGTTGGAGCATTGGAGGTTGATAGTTTGGCTATTGGTAACTTAGGAAAGACCAGTGTATCAAACAGTAAGTGGGTCGATGTAACCAACAGTGGTAGATGACATATGTTAAAAAAATATTGCTTCTTGTTGGGTGAATATTTTGTCGACTAGCTAACTGGTGAACAAAATAGTTCCAATCACCATAGCATAGGGAGATTGGTCGTGCAGTTTTACTACATCAACAGGGGACAAATCTTTCCTCTCATCAAGGGGAGGTTCCCTATTAAATATACGGAGGCTATATACTATAAATATAAGCAGAAAGTAAGACATAGGGGTGGGATAAACCATCCATCTCTTTTCTTTTAGAGATGATGTTAACACACAAAGGAGAAAAATCCTAATGGAAACACTGAAGACACTTCTCTTCTTTCAGAAGTGTTCTTG
This sequence comes from Torreya grandis, assembly GCA_037957365.1. Lineage (NCBI taxonomy): Eukaryota > Viridiplantae > Streptophyta > Pinopsida > Cupressales > Taxaceae > Torreya > Torreya grandis. Next base: position 1,659,784 of record JARHVA010000687.1, on the reverse strand, counting down.
CAGGGAACAGCAAGATTTTCTTTCAAGTAGTAAAAGTAACTAGTGACAAAAGGGCGCAGTAACCAGTAGGATGAAATAGAACACAAAGTTTCCACCTCAACTGCCCAAAGAGTATAACACAAAGGATAATGGGGGCACAAAGTCATCCCAGAATCCTTAACACAGAAAGAAAAGAAAAACACACGCTGAAAACAATTGTGAAAGCACAAAGTCTTCCCACAGTTGGCTTCAGCACACCTCCCTTATTGCCTTCACTAATTCTACTTGTCAAATTAAATAAACAAGAACACATTCAGAAGATAGACATAAGAATAATATCTTAAAATGATACAAGCCAAAATAGCACAAAGTCTGCAAACAACTTGCTTTCTCATTCAGATAAAATGAAATGAAATTACAATCTGAGCTCAAAGTCTCAGTATTCTTATTTCAACTGGGCAGAGTTTCGCTCCTATAAAAATGAAGTCTCCCTTACTAATGAGAGAAATTAAAATCTTATAGCAACTATGCAAGGCTTGGCATTCTTTCCCATGGGACGGCCCATGATGTAGTCAACGTCTTCAATGCACCTCCAATTTTGTCTGGAGGGACCATGCTGGGAACAATGTATTGCCATAACTATGGCATGTCCATTCCTCTAATATGTCTCTTCTTAGTATGGACTGTCTAGTCCTTTTTCTGATATCTATGCAGTTGTCCAATTCGCCATTACTCTATAGAAGAAAAATAGGCTTGCGTCTTTGATTTGGTGTGCTCAAAAGTCTAAGTCTACTTAATCCACTGTTCCACCTACTGGAAATAACTCTTTTGAAAATATTTCTGGTCCTTTGGTCTCTTGGAAGACCACTTTGAACTTCTCGATTGAAAAAATGGCTAAGTATTGAACTAGTTTCTTTCCTACAGAGTCCGTAGAAACCAACTTTGAGAGTCCATAGATTTGAGCCTGCCTGCAGAGTTCGTAAAAGCCAAGTCCATAGTTTTCTCTAACTTTGAAAGAGTCCGTAGACATCTAGCTTGTGGAGTCTATAGAAACCATCTGTGAAGTTCGTAGTTCCACCTACAGAGTCCGTAGTTCCAAGCCTACAGAGTCTGTAGATTCAAGCTTGTAGAGTCCATAGATTTCTGAAAAAGCTTTGAAAAATGAAGAACTTGAATCCTCAAAACAACTTTTGAAAAGGGGAGAGAGGATTTTGGTATGTTGAACCAAAATAGTTCATATGTTGTCCTGAAAAGGAGTGACAAATTTTGGGAACAACAGCTAGCTCTAGTTGGGGAACTTCCCTCAGTTAAGATTTTGAAGCAGTTAAGGGGAGTAGAAACCATAATCTCTAGTGCCTTGAAGCATGCCATTGGGCTATGGAGTCATGCTACCCAAAAAGAAAGGTTCCAAAAAAAATAATGAAAACAGACGACACAAATCAGAAACAAAGACTATACAAATATACATATGTACAAGGGAACTCATCCGATACTTCAAGAGTTAAAGTGCTTCAGATGTTGCCCATTGTGAGGCAGAGAAAAGAGAGTGTCATCTTGATACTTCAATAAGAAATTGTTTTTACCATTGAGCTGATGAATAGTAAAAGGGCCCCTCCATAGGGAATCAAACTTTCCATGCATCCCCTTTGGTTCTCTTCTCTTGTCCCACAACAGGACTTGATCTCCAATCTAGAAATCATGATTATTTACTTTTTGGTCAAAGAGCTTCTTCACTAGACCTTGATGGGTGGCAATTCGATCCACCACTGTAGTTCTCTGCTCCTCCAGCTCAGTCAGGCACATGATCCTCTTATCCAGGGCGCTTTCATACATTTGATCTTCAATCGCTTTAGCCAATTTCAGTGCTAGCAACTCCATGGTAATTGGTATTTCAGCATTGACTCCATAAAGAAGTTGGAAAGGCGACATACCAATTGCTCTCTTTAACATAATTTTGTCTGCCCATAGAGCATCAACCAATGCCTTATGCCAAGTCCTTTGGTTGTCATCCACTAGCTTCTTGATGATAGTCACCAAATTCTTATTGCTTGATTCAGCCTGTCCATTTCCTTGTGGAAAGTAATCAGAGGAGTGGGAGAGTGTGATTTCATAGTGGAAACATAATTGAATAATCTCCTGGGAAGTGAAACAAGCTACATTATCAGTGACAATTTTGGTTGGGACCCCAAACCTAGAAATGATGTTCTCTTTGAGAAAATTGCATACTACTTTTGAAGTAACATGTTTGGTTGGAATTGCTTCCACCCATTTGGTGAAGTAGTCTATTGTCATGAGGACATAGTCATGTCCAACACTTGATGATGGGTTTACAGCTCCAATAAAATCAATTCCCCATTGCTAGAATGGCTTCTCTATGATCACTGGTTCGAGGGGCAGGGCAACTAACTTGGGTCTTCCAACAAACTATTGGCTAGTTCACATCCCCTGACCCACTTGTTGCATCTTGAAAGAGAGTTGGCCAATAGTACCTACCTCATAGGATCTTATGGGCAATCACAGGGGTAGAAAAATGTCCTCCACAGGCTGAATTGTGGAAAGACTTCAGAAGTCAGCTTTGTTGCTCTTTGTCCACACAGCGAAGGAATGTTCCATCAAGGCTCCTCTTGTATAGGACGTTGTCCCAGAGGACAAAATTAGCAGCTTTCAGCTTGATGGTTCTCCCTTTTTTATAAGATAGTTGAGCAAAACACTCACCATAAGTGAGGAAATGAGCAATACCTAAATACCACTCATTCGTGGTGGAGACAAAGAGGATTGTTAGTGTGTCATCCACTTCTGGTTCTTCATGCTCTGTTCTTCTTGGCTTATTATCAACAATTAGTTGGCATAACCCCTTTTCACACACCAGCTTTATTAGCTTGATGACCAGATCAAACCCCTGGATCTTTGCAACCCAATTGCCTCTTTTCATCCCAAACTCCTGATGAGTCAATATGGATTTGACCATGGTGTCAGGAACCAAGGCAGTTTTGTGTGAATTCAAGATGTAGAAGTGGAAATGCTTCACTGCCTTCACCACTGCATAAGCATGCTTCTCCATGTTTGAGTACTTCAGCTCATGAGCTTTGAGAGGACAAATCATGAAAGAAATGGGGGATTCCATACCTTGTTTATTTTGTTGAACCAAAATTGTTGAAAGTGTGTGTTTTGAAGCATAACTGTATATGGTGAACTCTTTGTTATAGTCTGAACAAACCAGAATTGGGGCATGGGCAATGGCAGTCTTGATATCCTCAAATGCCGACTTACTTTCTTCAGTCCAGCTGAAGGTGGCTTTTCCCTTCATCATGTTTACAATGTGCCTAGTCTTCTCATCAAACTTGTGGATGAGCCTCCGTAAGAAATTCACCTTTCCAAAGAAAGAGTGAACAACAGTCTTACTTGTAGGCAAGGTAAGCTCTTGGATAGACTTGACTCTGTCTGAGTCAATTTTTATGCCCCCTTTTGACATAATGTGTCTGAAAAGTTTCCCCTCTATTACTCCAAAGACTGACTTATTGGGGTTTAAGGAAATGCCATTCTGGCGGCAGCATTCCAGCACTTGTTACAAATGGCGCACATGATCTGGGCAATGTTTAGAGAAGACGATCAAGTCATCAAGATAAACTAAAATGAACTTACCCATCTCATCTTTGAAGGCAAGGTCCATTGCTCTTTGAAAGGTGGCACCAACATTTATCAAGCCAAAATGTATCCTTTTATATGCAAATGTGCCCCAAGGTGTGGTGAAAGCATTCTTATGATGGTCTGCCTCACCAACTTCACCCTGATTATATCTTAAAAAGCCATCTAACATTGATAACATCTCCGAGCCCATCACTATTTGTAGCACTTGATCTAGTATTGGCAAAGAATAATTATCCTTCAAGGATGCCTGATTCAAATTTTTAAAATCCACACAAAGGCGAACTTCACCATTCTTCTTCCTTATAGGCACTATATTGGCAATGCATGTGGAATGATGGATTAGGAAGATTATCTGAGCATTTATAATTTTTTGTATTTCATATAGAATAGTACTTGATATTTTTGAATTATAATGCCTAGACTTTTGCTTGTAAGGTGTCGAATCAGCCTTGAGAGGAATGTCATGTCAAATTTTATCAGGCTAGAGTGACTTTAGGTCATCATAGGAATACGCTAGGACGTCTATGTACTGGTTGAAAAAAGTGGTGAACTTGAAATACTATTTAGGAATACAACATTTCCCAGTGTTCACCATATTGGGGTCTTCCTTGGTTCCCATATTAACTTGATCAAACTCTTGGGAGGAGCTTGAATCCATTTGCTGTTGTTTGATGAATCTATCATGCTTATCAAATAGTTTCTCAAAGGAGATCAGGCTTTTGGGAATCTTATTCCATTTCGATTGCAAGAACTCCTCACCTGTGCTTGAACTTGATTCAAAAGCTGATTCGCACTTTTGAGGTTCACTGCCTTCAAAATGCAATCGTTCAAAGCTGTCCCTTTGCTCCAAGAAGGCAATGATTTGGTTGTCATTCTTAAACACTTGCCATTAACTGGCATTACAAGGTACACTTGGTCTAAAGGCCAACTCAATAGTGTGCTTGTCTCTTTTAAAATCTGGGTGGGGGACCAAGAGAGTAGCTAAAACAGCCAGTGCATTAGCCCGGTCATTGAATTTTCTAGGAATGGTAGAGATGTTGAAAGCATCAAAGCTTTCAATTTGGTCCCAGACCAGATGGTGGTAATGATGCAATCTTTCATTCTTGGTTTGGTACAGGTTTTTCACCTGACAAACCACCAATTCAACATCTTCTTTAGCATAAAAGAGTTTGATGCCTTTGTCCCTAGCAGCTTTTAATCCCAGCAACAGAGATTCATACTCAGCTGTGTTATTAGTGTTGGCAAACTGCAACTTATAAGATGAAGGAAAAATATCTCCTTGAGGAGATATTAACACAACCCTAGCTCCTAAACTGGTAGAGGAGCAGTTGCCATCAAATTCAAGAATCCATACCTCATTTGATACTGATTTTCTTTTGGATTCTTCTTCATTCAGAGGTGGAGATACTTCCACACTTGCCTTGTGCTCTGCCCATTCTTCTGTTGTTTCAGCTGAATGAGTTTCTAGGTTGTCATCTGCAAGAGCTTCATCAGATGTCTCATGAAATCCATCTGTGGACAAAAAATAATTACCCATGCCTGAAGACTCAAACATAATTTGAGCTTCAGGTGCTGAGGTCAGGGTAACCACATATTTCGCTTCCTTCTCAGGGAGCAGTCTCTTCATAACACCTTTGATTGGAATCCTCACCTCTGATAAATCTATGCTCAATTCACCACCAACATCTCTAAAGAAATTCTATCCAAGAAGGATGCCATATAATGTTGGGACGTCGGCTACCAAGACAGTCATCTTGATTCTTTTGTCTGGGAATGCTGCAAACGTAAATTGGGCATCTTTAATTTGTTCCAGCAAAGGTACTTGCTTGTTCTCCATGGAGAAGCATCTACCAAAAGTCTTGGTCAATGTGAGGTCAAGGGATTCAGCCACTTTAGCAGGCATGACATTGTCTGAAACTCCAGAATCAATGATGTAATTATTCAGCTGATGTCTATTTATTAGCAATGAGACATAAAAAGGTTCAGTCCTACTAGGAGCAGCAGGGGGAGCAATGACAAGGTTGTTCCTGGTGCGTGCATTCTTGGGGGGATCATGTGTCACTTTGGGAATTACTTGTTCAATAGGGGCATTCTAGTTTTTAACACATTGAACCAGTTTGTCTAATTGCTTAGGATTGGACTGCAGAAATTCAAATTTAGACATTTGAATTTTGGTTTTCTTTAAATGGTCAATGATATCAAATGTCTGGAATGAGCTAGGAGTAGAGGATGGGAGTTCATCCTTTTTATTTTTGAAATGGGGAGGACTAGACTACGAATTTGAAGTAGAAGGTGTAGGGGTATTTGGGGTACTTACCTTTCTCAAAATCACCGGGTCCTTTGGCTGGAAAGGAAGAGTGGATCCCCACTTAGCAATTGAAACTGCTAGTTGAGGTCGCTCCTCTGCTTTCTCTTTATCAGCTTATTGAGCTGATTGATTCTTGGACTGGGTGAATACAACATATGACCCCTCAGCTACATTGCCTTCCCTTCTGGATTCATCCTGATAGTTTAGGAAACCAATATGGGAGTCGTCAGCTAATTCTTCTTCATCCTCAGTGAAGAGATTAGCGTCATCTTCAAGATTCAACTCAGGCTAGAATAAGAAATCTGATTTAGCTTCAAGATATCCAACTGCTGAGTTACTTGGAGGTGCTTCAAGGGTGAGGTTTCTCTATGGAGGAAGAAGATGATTTTGTTGTCCTTTATTCCTGGCAGCATTGCCTTGGTATGCCTGATTCTAAAATGTCCTCTTGGGCATATCTCTGTATGCAGGAGCAAATGACATCCCTTGCACCATTTGATTTCTGAGAGCTAGCATTTCGTTTGCTAGCTTTTATACCATTGGGTCAGTTGATTGTAGGTGAGTATTCAAAAGATGAAGAGGATTTACCTTTATTAGGGTCTCTCCTTATCTTTCCTACCAAGATAAGGTCATCTTCTATCTCAATTGCTAAGTCCTGAGCAGCAGCAAGGTCTATGTTAGGATCCACTCCTTAAGAGTACACTTGATTACTTTTTGTATAAGCAACTAAACATGAAATTAATCCAGAAGTAATAAGTAACTAGAATTCAGTAACAACACAGAATATGAGAGACAATATAATCTTGTATTAACGCTCTTCCAGAAGGAAATACAATGAAAAAATCACACTCTTCCCACACCTCTCAAATGTATAGTAATTCTCCCTCAAGAGTTCTCTCTTTCTCAATTACAAACCAACTCAAAACACAGAGTTGTTCCCTCCACCGGTCATTTGTGACAATCAACTCAACCAGTTGTTTTGCCTACAATACCAGTCCACCAAGTACTCCAAGTACTCTAAATAGATCTCCTTGATTTTGCACACCTGCAGATCTAACTGATCTTACTTACCATGTAGATCTCCCTGATCTTGCAGAACCTGTAGATCAACTGATCTTACACACCTTGAGACAACCAACCCAATTGTTGTTCTTGCCTTCAAGTTGAGGATCTAATCCTTGTCCTTGATTACAATACAGCCCCATGGGTCTACTAAATAGATCCCAAAACAAATAATAATTAGAAACGTAGACTCAAGACTAAAATTAGTCTTTACATGCAAACTAACTGTCCGTCTAAACTTAGACCAATTTTGGAGACGCATGCAAACGCACACACACACAGGTTGTCGACATCGGTTCCTGTCTAACCAATGCCGGTTGACCCCTAACCCATGTCAGTTACTGTGTACATTAAATATGATCGATGTCAGTTGGCTTGACCGACGTCGATTACTCTGACACTCAACAACCTCCACCATTTGCATAACAGTGAAGCTTTTAGCTCCACAACCTAACAATCTCACACTTGGAGATAAATAGCTGCACCTGTACCTATACTTGTACATTTTTTAATTTTGTTTCCTGGCTTGTATCCCTCTTCAAGTTTAATCTTGAAGACCAACAGAAGTTGAATGAAGATTCAACTTATCCTTTGTTCCTGGCTTTTTTAACATTTTCGCAGGGCTCTTATCCTTACTAGCCACTGTGACTGCAACAACCTTCTGCATCTCTAAAATCTAGCTAACCGCCGTACCACCAATAGTGAACACATATCTTGTGGTGCTTTTCCTATCATCCAAGTCACCTGCCATATCTGAATCTACATACCCATGTAGAGAAGTGCTTGACCCTGCATAACATATATACCTGCTGCTGGACCCTCTCAGATATCTGAGAATCCACTAAACTACTTTCCAGTGCTCATTTCCTAGATTGGTCATAAATTTGCTGACAACTCCCACTACTTGGGTAATATCAGGTCTAGTACATACCATGTACCCAACCTCATCATGTGATTCAGGACACTGTTCATAGCTCAACTTGAACTGTCCAACCATAGGTGTGCTTACCAATTTTGCATCCTGCATATCAAACCTTTCTACTACCTTATTCACATAATTCTCTTGAGACAAAATCAACCTGTGATTTTCTCTGTCTCTAGAAATACTCATGCTAAGAATTTTCTTTGCTCTTAAATCCTTCTTGGCACATGTCTGAGCTACTTTTACCTTTAGCTCAGTAAATCCCTGCATGTGTGACCTTGCAACAAGCATATACACTACATACAGTAACAGGATAATGTAGCTATCATTATCCAACTTAGTAAAATAAACACAATGGTCACATTGACATTAACTAAAGCCATGCTTTGTCATAAACCTATCAAACTTATACCACTATTCTGGAGCTTGCTCAAGACCATATAACCTGGCCTTCTGTCTCACCTGTCCATTCTCTCTTTTCTTTAACCTGTGAATCCATTCGTCTTTCAGTGCTTTTTTTTCGACTGACAACTCTACCAAATTCCACGTTTGGTTCTCTTCCAAAGAATCAATTTCCTCAATCATGCCATGCTCCCACTGTTTTCTAGATTCTACCTACATTGCCTCTTTGAAACTTCTTAATTTTCCACCATCAGTGAGCAACAAGTAGTATAAAGAAGGGGAATAACAAATTTGAGGATTACCCTTTTAGACCTCCTCATGGGCGTTTGAGACTCCTTGATAGCTTGTTATCTGCCCAAAATTCATTTTAATAATGATCGATCTCGGTCACCTCCGGCCGACCTCGGTCTGCACCTGATCGCCGATGTTAGTTTTTTGACCAACGTCGGTGTCCACTTGCCTGACATCACCAACTTTGGTCTGCACATGACAGACATCAGTTCCTACCTGATCGACGTTGGTTCTCACCTTATCGATGTCGGTAACTGTGTTTTCCTATGAGTGATGATTTTTACCCGCGAGCTCATTTTGGATCATAACCTTGTCCAAATCAACACTGCCCTACTCAGAATTATTCAGCCTCTTGAGCTGATCTCTATTCATCATCTTCTCCTTAAAAACCAAGGCTTTCCAATTCTTAACTTTGTCAAAAACATCAAATTTCCTCTTTATGCAATACTGTGATCCTCCAATAGAAGCTACCTTCTTTGTTGACCCAGTTTCAAGAAACCTCACTTTTTTCTGTTGCTTACAAAAATATCGATCTATGCTTTTCAAATCTAAAAGCTTACCATTTGACTTAAGAAAATCCATTCCCTTCTCACTCATGTGACCAAGCCTATAGAGCCACATTTTTGCATCTACATCTGAAGTAGATAAAACAGAAGGAGAAGCAGTAATACAAGTAGATAGATAAAGTGTACCTAATTTCTTACATCTTGCTAATACAAGTGCACCCTTGGAAACTTTCCAAGATTTCACTGTGAGAGTTACTGTGCAACCCTCATCACCCAGCTTTTCTGCAAAAATTAGACTCCTCTTCAGGATGGGAACATGCATGACATCCTTCAACACCCATGTGTTGCCCGTCTGCAATTTCAGCTGCACTTCTCCTTTGCCAACAATTTGACAAGGCTCACCAACCCCTAAATAAATCTTTTCAAAGTCTCCATGGACATACTCATGGAAAAATACTCTATTTGGGGTTGCATGGAAAGAGGCACTATAATCTAAAACCCAAGATTCTACTTTATCCAAGGAACATATAAGAGCATCACGTGCAACAATACCTGCATCATTTGCTTCTTTATTTCCTTCATGCTAATTTTCTACCAACCAACAATCTTTCTTTACATGCACTTTCTTTCCACAATTCCATAATTGATAATTCTTGCCATTGAATTTCTCCATTCTTAGTTTACTTTCTTCGGCCATTACTTTACTCCCACTCAATTAGAAACCCCTGAGAGTGACCTGTAATCAACAAACACTACCCTGCTCCAAACTAGGCTTTGATGAACCTTCAACCAGGCTCTAATAACACTTGTTAGGATCTAAAACACACAGTGCTAATACCAGCTATCAGGATCTAGACATAAAGCTCTAATACCACTTGTTAGGATCCACTCCTTAAGAGTACACTTGATTACCTTTTGTATAAGCAACACATAATTAAACCAAAAGTAATAAGTAACTAAAATTCAGAAACAATACAAAATATGAGAGACAATACAATCTTGTATTAACACTCTTCCAGAATGAAATACAATGAAAAAATCACAATCTTTCCACACCTCTCAGATGTACAGTAATTCTCCCTCAAGAGTTCTCTCTCTCTCAATTACAAACCAACTCAAAACACAGAGTTGTTCCCTCCACCAGTCATTTGTGACAATCAACTCAATCGGTTGTTTTGCCTACAATACTAGTCCACCAAGTACTCCAAGTACTCCAAGTAGATCTCCTTGATCTTGCACACCTGCAGATCTAACTGATCTTACTTACCATGTAGATCTCCTTGATCTTGCACAACCTGTAGATCAACTGATCTTACACACCTTGAGACAACCAACCCAATTGTTGTTCTTGCCTTCAAGTTGAGGATCTAATCCTTGTCCTTGATTACAATACAGCCACATGGGTCTATTAAATAGATCCCAAAACAAACAATAATTAGAAATGAAAACTCAAGACTAAAATTAGTCTTTACATGCAAACTAACTATCCATCTAAAATTAGACCAGTTTTAGAGACGCATGCAAACACACACACATAGGTTGCCGACGTCAGTTCTTGTCTGACCGATGCTGGCTGACCCCTAACTGATGTCAGTTACTATGTACGCTGAATATGACTGATGTCGGTTGGCCTGACTGACGTCGATTACTCTGACACTTAGCAACCTCCACCATTTGCATAACATTGAAGCTTTTAGCTCCACAACCTAACAGTCTATGTGTCTAGCTCGTCTCAGCAAAAAACTCACTTCAGACAATTGTGAGTTGACAAAGAAACACTTGAGATTCTGAGGTGTTGGCTGGGCGACCATGGGAATCCTGTGCCTTAGCTTGTCGAACTTGGCAATGAAGTCCCTCATAGGTTCATGGGGCTCCTTCTTCATTTGTGTGAGTTGGGCCAACAAGGCATGTGCATCTTCTTCAGGCTTGAACTTGGCTTCAAATTTGTCTTTAAGTGTATCCCAATCGATCATTGATCCAGCCTACAAGTGGTAGAACCAGTCTGCAACAACGCCTTGTAGTGTCTCCATGAATAACCTGACCGCTATGTCTTCAAATTCCACCCCTATTACGCCATAGGCTATGCTGAAAGCTGTAATGTGTTCATCAAGATGAACTTTCCCATCACCAAAGAATTTAGAGAAATTCTTCCTTGAACTGCGTGGAAGCTCATGCAGAGGTGGAGTTAAATTTAGTGGACCAAAAGAGTTATCCCAGGGGCCTTGAGCCATGATTGGATTATTGAAAACAGGGATCACAAATTTGCGTGGAAAATGGATAGACAAAGCTTTGCTAGCAACAGAAAAAGAAGCTCTGCCTTGTGTTGGTGATCTGGTAGGGCTAGGAGGAAGACACCTAATTCGTTGAAGGTGAGGTTGTGGAGGTAACAACTAAAAATTACTCTGCTGCACCAACTCAAAAGTAGGATCAACAACACCTTGAGATTTTTGGCTTCTAGTATAATGTGGAGTTGCCAGATTGTAGAACAAAAATGGAAAAGAGAAGGATCTGCTTCAGCTTGAAGTTTGAGACTTCAAACTGCGCGCTCTTCCCCAGCAGAGTCACCAAAAACTATTGGGTGAATATTTTTTTGACCAGCTAACTAGTGAACAAAATAGTTCCTATCACCACAACATATGGAGATTGGTCGTCTAGGTGTGCAGTTTTACTACATCAACAGAGGACAAATCTCTCCTCTCATCAAAGGAAGGTTCCCTATTAAATACACAGAGGTTATATACTATAAATATAAGCAAAAAGTAAGACACAGGGGTGGGATAAACCATCCATCTCTCTTCTTTCAGAGATGATGTTAACACACAAAGGAGAAAAATCCTAGTGGAAACACTAAAGGCACTTCTCTTCTTTCAGAAGTGTTCTTACAGGGAACAATAAGATTTTCTTTCAGGTAGTAAAAGTAACTGGTGACAAAAGGGTGCAGTAACTAGCTGGATAAAACAAAACACAAAGTTTCCACCTCAACTTCCCAAAGAGTATAACATAAAGGATAATGGGGGTACAAAGTTGTCCCAGAATCCTCAACACAAAAAAAAAGAAAAACACACGCTGAAAAAAATTTGAAAGCACAAAGTCTTCTCACAGTTGGCTTCAAGACACCTCCTTTATTACCTTCACTAATTTTGCTTGTCAAATTAAATAAAAAAGAACACATTCAGAAGATAGACATAAGAATAATCTCCTAAAATGATACAAGCCAAAACAACACAAAGTCTGCAAACAACTTGCTTTCTCATTCAAATAAAATGAAATGAAATTACAATCTGAGCTCAAAGTCTCAGTATTCTTCTTTCAACTGGGCAGAGTTTCACTCCTATAAAAATGAAAAGTCTCCCTTACTAATGAGAGAAATTACAATCTTATAGCAACTACGCAAGGCTTGGCATTCTTTTCCATGGGATGGCCCAGCTGCAGTCAACATCTTCAATGCGCCTCCAGTTTTGTTTAGAGGGACCATGCTGGGATATTGTATTGCCATAACTATGGTGTGTCCATTCCTCTAATATGTCTCTTCTTAGTATGGATTGTCTGGTTCTTTTTCTGATATCTGCGCAGTTGTCTAATTTGCCATTACTTTATGGAAGAAAAATAGGCTTGCGTCCTTGATTTGGTGCACTCAGAAGTCTAAGTCTACTTGATCCACTGTTCCACCTACTGGAAATAACTCTTTTGAAAATATTTCTAATCCTTTGGTCTCTTGGAAGACCCCTTTAAACTTCTTGATTGAAAAAATGGCTAAGTGTTGAATCTGTTTCTTTCCTACAGAGTCCGTAGAAACCAACCTTGAGAGTCTGTAGATTTGAGCCTACCTGCAGAGTCTGTAGAAGCCAAGTCCATAGTTTTCTCTAACTTTGAAAGAGTCTGTAGACATCTAGCTTGCGGAGTCCGTAGAAACCATATGTGAAGTTCGTAGTTCCACCTGTAGAGTCCGTAGTTCCAAGCCTGCAGAGTCTGTAGATTTCTGAAAAAGCTTTGAAAAATGAAGAACCTGAATGCTCAAAATAATTTTTGAAAGAGGGAGAGAGGAGTTTGGTCTGTTGAACCAAAATAGTTCATATGTTGTCTCGAAAAGGAGTGACAAATTTTGGGAACAACACTTCTTAAGTAAGGTTGATGGATAAGGGCCCAAGATAGAAGGTAAGGTGGAGGGAGGTAGAATCCTAGACATGGGGCCCTTCAATGATTTCACCTCTTTGGTTGGTTTTGGTATAGGTTTGGATGGGATTAATTTCACTTTTAAAGATGGGTGAGCTAAACTTTGCATATGGAAGGCACCAAGATTTGCAAGGGGTTTGGTTGGTGCAACCATTTGAGATGCAGTTGTTTTGGTTAAATGAGAAGGTGAGGGGTTCGTAGAAGTTCTAATCGGTTTAAGAGGTGGTGGAAAAATGATAGATTGGTTGGTTAAAGGTGTGCTGGAAGGCTCAGGTTTGTTGATGTAAGGGACACCTAGTTGTTACTAGAAAATGGTTTGATCTATATCCAACTTTAAAGCGAATTCTAATTTTTGAACTAATGTATAAAAAGGTTTGTGCACTAGCCTTGATCCCTATGTAGAGGATGTAAAGGACAAACTCGTAGGTTGGGGAGGATGATTGGTAGTTTGGTCTATTTTATTGAGTGAGGGATGTGAGGTTGGGATAGGTAGTCCTTTGATGAGAGGTGTAGGTGAAAAGGCTTCTCCTTTAGGGACAATGTCTATAAGAATAGTGGTTTATTTGGTAGTTAGGAGAGATGGTGAATTAGTAATGGTCACTTTTTCATATATGCTAGTCGAGGGGGTACTTGATCACTATAAAGCCTTTATGAGTGAAACTAGGGAGAAAGGAACTTCCTTGGTTTGGGTCTCTAAAGGAGGGGAAGGTGACTCCACCACCTCGATAGATGAGATGGGGGAAGAGTAGGTAGATTGGATGCTCGAGTCTTCATAGATGGGTGTTTTAAAATCCATATTGACTATGTGGGCGTCATAGGAACATTAGACTTGTGTGTCCCTACCTTTGATAGGGGCATGGTTAGGAAATGGTTTCTTGAAGATGTTAAGGGCTTGATTTTGGGGGGCATTGGGGTTATCTAATACGAGTTCCCCCTTATCGACGAGGCTTTATACAACATTCTTAAAGGTATTACATTGACATATGTCATGTCTAATTGCTCGATGAAAAGCACAAAGGTTATTCTCATTGTACAAAGCAAGTGTTGTATAATAAGAATCAAAATTTTAAGGAGGTTTGATGGGTGAAAGTTGTATGAGTTTAGTTTTTAGTAGTTTCTCCAAGACCGAGGCATAAGATTCTCCAAGTGGAGTGAACTATTTTTGGTTGCTTCAATTTAGGTTTCTTGTGTTTTGGTTGGAGGTAATGGAAAAACTTTGTTGATTGATATTGGGCGAAGGGGTGGTTTTATGGACAACATTCACAATTCCCTTGCTCTTGGTTCCGACATTAGCTTGGTTGCCTAGTTTGGAAGAAGAGGTTTTGTTGGTCTTGAAGGTAGAGTTCTTGTTTTATAAATTCAACTTGTCCTCATCTGCAGCCCAGTTTTCTAGCTTACGTGTCATGGTAAAGGCTTCATCAAAAGTCCTGAAGCTTTGGACATGTAGAGTAGATGATATATGTTTGGTGTAGGGTCGAGAAAAAAGCTCTATAAGTTTAGGTTGAGGCAAAGAAAATGAAAGCTAGTTAATCAAGCTTCTCCAATGGGATATGAAATAGGTAACAGACTCATCATCGAATTGTCTAATAGAATAGAGGTCGATGATAGAGACCTTCTTGAAAATGTTAATGGAAAAATGATCTAAGAAGACATATGTTAGTTGGGTGAAAGAAAAGATGGAATGCTTAGTGATAACACTATACCAGTCAAGTGTTAGGCTGGATAAAGACATGGGGAAGGTTTGAAGGAGAAGGGCATCATCGTAAGTAATCATGTAACATGCATGCTTGAAAGCCCTAAGGTGTTGTTGGGGGGTCTTCCTTGATCTAAAATTTGGTAAATTTCAGAAGCTCCCATTGAGGAGGGTAAGGTCTGATAGGGATGGAGGGATGAATATGTTCATTACAAATCTGATCATAGGATAAGATGTTATGAGCCCCTGAAAAGGATGACTCAAGGTCTGTCATCTTGTCCATGAGCATCTTTATTAGGTCAGTTTGAGGTGGTGGACCAAAAGGATTGTAGGGTTGATATTATAGTTGAGGTTGGGTAACATATTGGTAATTGTTTGGTGGTTGAAAGGCTGCCACATATTAGAACGTGGATGCTAAAGGTTGGGTAGGGTAGGTGGATGATAGTGGTTGAGTAGTGGGTACATACCCTTGGGGGTTAGGGATGTATCCTAGATTGGGTGCAATGGGTACCCGTTGAGGAGTCCCTATGGATTGGGCATGAATGGTAGCTAGATTGGTAATGAAAGGAGAGGTAGTGACCTTCGTGATAGTAGGTGGTGAAGTAGAAGGGATAAATACCCCTAAGCTTGGTAAAGGGGTTTTGACCAATGGGTTGGGGTTGACAGAGGGAAGGTTGGCAGTGTTGGTGATAGGTGCTCCAAAAATAAGTGGAGTGTAATAGGTTAATGATAGGGTTATTCGTAAGGTGGAAGAGTCATTGGTAGGGGCGAAAGGTGTAAGGGTAGCGATTGGTTGGGTAAGTTGGTTTTCAGTTGTGGTGTCAAAGGGGTTAGTAGACAAAGATGCCTAGGTGGTTGAAGGTTGGGTAGTGACCATGAAAACATGAACATTCCCATAAGGTAGGATGGCATGCCATAAGGAGGATCTTGAGATGGAGTTAAAATCAGGATATGGTGAGGGGAAGTGTTAAGGTAGTGATAAAAGGTAACCGGGTTGTCTAAAAAAGTGGTAAAGTTTGTGTCTCCCTAGGAAAATACCCAAGGAAAATTAGGGCTTCCCAAAGGACAAGGTGAGTCTTCTACCTCAGAGACATACTCCATAGATGAGGAGGTATAAGAGGTTGATTTGAGTGATGGGGTCTGTTCTACTATGTCTCTTCACCATTGGCGAGTAAGAACCATACAAGAAATTGGGAGATAAAACAAGAATAAACTCACCACTCAAATAAGAAGAAGACAAGAAAATGAACAAGTCAATCAAAACACACACTATAAAGTATGTTAAGCCTAGAGGTTAGTTTTAGTCTCATTTTTTGCTTATGCCTTAGTTTATGAGAATGTGTGATAGAAATTAGCTTGCAGATTAGGTACTATAGAAAAAATTTATGGTTGATTTTGGGTTGTTTAAGTGCTCAAAAGAATATATATTGGAATCAATACGTGGCTTGGTATTGGGGCCTACCCTCTCACTTCACAATCTCGTAGCGATAAGAGTGTTAGGTGCTTAGCCAATATATATTGATATCCAAAGTTTATACTCAACCAGAGAGCTGAGTTGGTTCTCCCCTTGGTAATGGCCTCCAATTAGGATCATCGAGAAAGGGTAAGGTGACCGCTAGGTGATGAAATCCCAGTCAAGCCTTGTCTCAAATTATTTTGATGTTTGATTGATGAAAGTGGTTTGTCTAGTGTATGTAACAAAAGTGGTGATACGATAAGATTATTGTGATTTAATTCAAAGTGAACTAATGTTAAAGGCAAACAATGGATGCGATTGATTTTAAGCCCAAAAGAAATTTTAGTTTCAATTATGAGCAAAGATAGAGAGCAGAACATGCAAATTGTAAAGAAAAGCATGAGTAAAGACTCTAGGTCCCACCGAGCACGCTAAAATGTTTCATGTAAATTTTCACTTTAAGTTCTAGGGGAGAGAAAAGAAACTCAATACGGGTGTGGTTAAAAAACCTATTTGGTTGTGCATGCGTTGAATCAGAAGATTGTGAAGAGCTCCTTTTTGGCTTGGGAGGAGGACCTACAGATAAGAAAACACTAAAACAAACTTGTTTGTCAGACATATAGTTGGGTGGATTGCCTAGCATTAGCTAGATCCTAAAAGCAAGAGCTTCTTTAGGGGTTGTCAATCCACACATTTTAAATAATTAAGCTAATAAAACTAGAAAGAAGGTGCTTACATCAATTAAAGAAGATTATTGAAACTGATTATACAAGAAGTGCTTGTTAAAGAAAGGTATGCTAGAATGACAAATTTAGAAAAAGGCAGGTCAATACCTATACTAAATGTTTGGGGTCTATTCTATAAAAATCAAGCAGGGGCACAAAAAACTATATTTGGTTGGGTATAGATATGTGAAAAGAGCTTGCTATAAATTTGCCTGACAGTGAATTGTCAACGGTCAAGGTGACTGGCACCAGTTGAGGAGAACCATTGGCGATCAAGGTGATCATCATTGCTTGAGGGGAACCATCATCAATCATCTAACCATCATTGGTTAAGGCTAACCATCACCAGTTAAGCAACCATCACCAGTTGCCTATTAGTAGAACTGGGTTGGTGCTGCTGATTAACAGGTTCAAAAGGTAAGTTATGAGAGGTAGATAAGGGCTATAATACTCTTGAAATAGAAGCATGATAAGTAAATACCAAAAATCAAATACTTGTCTTACTAGAAGTCAGTTGGGTAGATGGTCGAGATGAATTGCTTGTTGATAGAATATGGTTTGATTCTGACAGAGTAACGATACCTGAAAGTTTGGTTTAGAGGCGACGATGAGTTAGCTCCCAATAAGATGGATGATGACGCTTGATAATGTTGATGATGTTGATTGAACTAAAAAAAGGGATTCTAGATAGACAAAGTTCTTGATAACAATTGCAAGGCAAGGCAAGAGGTTGAAGTGGTTGTTCTAATTGGGGCTAGGAGAGGGCTTTTAATTATAAGTCATCCATGCAAAGGGCTCACAACTGGAATTAAACAAGCTATTTTTAAAAAAGCAAAGTGGTGGTTTGCATGCTAAAAGTCAAGGTGGTGCAACCTGACCATCATTAGTTAGGGTGATCATCGCTGGTCACCTTGATCATTGTTAGTCGAGGGTCTAGGGAAAAGGTGGGTTAAAAAGGTTAAGAGGTGAATTAAGTTAGATAGGTGGCTAACTTGACTCTGGCTTAGGTGAGTGGGTTAGGTTAGGTAGGTTTTTTGACCTCGTAGTTATAGTTGAAAGAGGTTTAAAGAGAAACCCAAGGTATTTTGATAACTAGGACTATGCGTGCAGTTTTCTAATGTCTAAAAATACAAGATTAACATTATAGTTTGTTAGGTGTGATTTTTATGTGTTACATTTATGCAAAACAAGTTAAATAATATCATCTGATATCAAATTTATGTTTAATCCTTTGCTAAGAGTGGTAGAAATATATTATGAAAAGAAAATCATACAATTTTTTCATTAACCATGAGAGTTTTGTATGGTAACCTCTTGACTATATTTTGATCTCCATTGTGCTACTTCAACATGCACTTGAGTGGAACAAATTTTGGTTCAATGTTTATGCATGTGGAAAATAACATGATAAAAAAACATTCAACGTCATCCTTCATGCTCACAGACCTATTGTGGTGATCATATATGCATGTTAAATACCTCTACTTGGTTCAATCAAATACATCCAATAATGACTTATCCATGACATTCATCTCTTTATTGATATATCCACATGCTATATTATTAAAAGCTTCATACATTTAAAGTAAGTGTTAACCACTCTGATAACACTTTGATTTGGTATTCGATACTTCGAATATGTGAGATATGTAGTAAAAGAGTTAGCATAAAAATGGATCTGAATTTTTGCTTAATCAGAAGGATAACTCTTGTATCAGAGAGTTGTGTTAACACAAGATGGTTCTATTACAATGCTTGATCCCATAGACTGCTCGATCTCATAAATGTTATAAAAATATTTCATTCATTCATTCATTCATTCATTCATTCATTCATTCATTCATCCATTCATTCATTCATGACAACTCTACCTTCCATCTTTGCATTTTCATAGCCATGATTTACTTTTATATACCCACATTTGTCGCCACTTAATTATTCTTACATCTACTTTTTTAGTGCCTTTATTTCTACCACATACCTTCCTTCAATTTGCCATTTCCCTGTGCTACACACGTGATATGTTATCCACATGTTTCTTTACCATAACGGTGTATTTACAAATCCTTGTTTTATGTGAAGATTTGTTATGTCATTTAGTGGTAAATTAATGTCAAAAGGTAATAATATAGATGGGTCTCATTTGTGTAGTGGCTTGTTATAGTTTAGTTGGTTAAGGTTTTGTACTCATTTTTTAATGTTATTTGTAATATTGTTTAAAAAACCCAAAATGTCATTTAAGTACTATTGTGTTTTAAGTTGTTCATTATATTCATGTCATGTGAGACACGTGTCATAAGTTATGGTTTATGTTTTTAGTTTTGGTCACAATTTTTTCATTATTTTTAGTAAAATTTTAGTGAGTTTAGACATTTATATAGTTGTCATCAACGTCTTGGTGTTTTTTATTTGGTGTTATAGGTATAATTAGGTCATTTTTCTCATTTTATGTTAAAGTCTAAAAGTGTCAAAAATTAAAAAATGCCTCACGAACACATTGTCATTTGTATGCAACATCTAAATTATAGGGAGATAATATTATTGAACCTCAAATCTATATTTGATAAGTAGTCAAAGCTGGAGGATGGAGGACATGAGATGTTGGAGGCATTTTAGCGTCCTCTCATAAGTCGATAGTAACAAGGCCACATTTTGAGTTAGTGACATGCTGTGGGCTAAAATGACTATGTTGAGGATGATCGTCAATGTCAGTGGCAACTATCTATGTTGTGTGATATTGATTGACAATAATCACGTGCAAAGGCTACAAAAATGATAATGAGGATTTAGTCATCATTTTTAATTTTTTCATTTTTTCAACATTTTGTGTAGTGTGTTTTGAAATAAGAACAAAAGTATTTTCTTGTTCAGATTTATAATAAGTCAACAATTCCAAATGTAATCCATTGATGTAAAAATATAGTAGAGTGTTGATAAAAAATTATTGTAGCAATCATAATGCCTATACAGGGTGTTGATGATCATGTGCAAAACCATCTATAAGGGTCATTGGTGATCTTATGCAAAACCATCTATAAGGGTTGTTGGTTATTCTATAAAACCATCTATATAGGTTGTTGGTATTTCTTTATAAAACCATATTTATAAGTTGTTGGTCAAAGTATATGTATACCCATCAATATATAGGTGTGGATGATGAATAAAAGTATGTGTCCCTATTCATACCGGGGTAATTAATTGTATCCATCCATGAAAGCCACTCATGAGAATACAATTTTGGAGACTTGTGCGATGTCACATGTAGATCAAGATTATGAGCACACAAAGGTGGCACACTACAATTCGAGAATGACACGCATTCTACCATGTTAACACTAAGGGGGGAATGTTAACAAATTATATTTAGTACTCACATTATATGGTTGAATTAATAATGTAATTAGATATATTTGTGAGAACAAATCACGTAGATAGAATTGTGATAAAGAATAGGTGTGTGAGATATCTTTGGAGATGTGTGTGAGAGTTTCATGGCAATACTTAAAAGAGATAAGAGGGATAACAGACTGGGTGATAAGATTAGACTCCTAACTTGTAAGAGATCCAAAATCTATTTATATGTAGTCTGTCTAGTGTAATGATGTCCCAAATGCATTGAAGAAATAACCTGTATGATTTAAATTAAAGAATACGAGATTAACATTATTATTAGTTGATGTGATTTTTATGTGTTAAATTTATGCAAATCAAGCTAAATAATACCAGCCATCAAAGAGGATGAAAAACCATTTGTGTTGATGTAGGCATTGAAACTAATAATTGAGTTAAAATATTGATTGTTCCCATAGAAGATGTAGTAATACTTGTACTATCCAAGGGTTCTCCATTATTAGATGTGGATGCACTAGCCATAGCATGTTTATTGATCTCGTTTTGTGTAACATGAAGAATGTGTTAAATAATTATTGAATTTTATTTAAAAGGTGAATTAATGTTGCTTTGTCTTCTATTTCAAAATGATATTTTTTAACATTTTCCATATTTGCTAAATGCAAACAAAAATGCCACAAGTAATGAAAAAATCAAATTTACAAATTACTAAATTTAGAAATTCTAACAAACTGAAAATCCTAGAGCAAGCTAGTAGTTGCATGAGAAGACTCAGATGTTGGGTTCACTAAATATTTATCCCTTTTTGGAAACAAGGATTAAAATGAAAGAGAGTTGCCTAATCAACTAAGGAGTAATCTACTCTAAAAAGCAAACCAATTAATGATTCTATTGATATTCTAATAAGAAATATTAAATCTAAGCACATGCCTAATATAGAAAGTATCGCATTCAATATTATGATAATAGTAACACGAAGGAAAAATTATACTTTGCTTATACATTGATGCACATACAAATTTGAGTAATACAAGTGTAAAACCAAATTGTATGATGATTTTGATCTAATCGATAGATTTTAAAAATTAGATTTCTATCATCACATACACTTGCATCATCTTATAGACACTTTCATCAATGCCATTGTTTGTGCTTCAATATATTTATCTTGCATGAAATATTTATTATTGAGTGAAACTTCTCCCTGAGTCTTCCTGGGTTTTATGTTGCCTTTCGATTATGTGTTCAAAACACGTTCATGTGATTTCGATATCAGAATATAGCTCAAACCCTAGATCCTCCTCTTGGGTTTTGTCACCTTGTCAAAAATAAATTAGTGGGTTCACAAATTTGAGCTAACCTCAATGACCTTTATGCCAAGGAAAATTGCCTACATAACCAATACCTCAAAGAAGGCCTCAGACATATATAGTTCTCCTTTATGTGTTGGCTTGTGTGTGATCAAAGGTGTAGAATGCTATATGTAAGTGTATGTATTGATCTAACTTGTAACTCGATAAATATTGTTCATGGTTTGTTCTTTGAATGCTTTAAACCTCTAATATGACTATTTCTATGACTAATATAAAAATAAGAAAAAAAAAAGGGTAGTAGAACTCAGTTGTGCAATTGATTGAATGAATTTGAATAAGTGTTTGCTTGATATTTGTTAGACGAGCAATGAGTTGGATTTAACTTGCATTTATACCACCTATTTGAAAATTTCTTCAAGAAAGGGTTGATGAAACATGATTGGTTGACTCATACATTTCAAAATATTTACAATTTTGAGTGTTTAGAAGACATGGATACTTGCATTGGAGGACAGACAGTAGCATCGACACTCCTATCCAAATTTGAATGATATAAAAGGTTGTTGGAGCTCTGTAATTGATGGCGAATGATATATATCATATTTTAAGCATAGTGTGGATTGCAAATGATTTGGATAATCATAATAACATGGTCAAACTATAAGATAAGTAGTTTGGCCATGTGAGGTGGCAAATGTGAACTTATCAACTGCTAACAAGACTAAGAACTAAAGGGTAGAGCTTTAAGTGATATTTGTCAAGCGTACAAGACTAGTTTAACATATAAATCTAGATTTAAGCATCTACACACCGAAATACGTAGTCAAAATTGCCAAAAACTACCACAAAGATTTGCACTTATACAGAGAATACCTAATGCCTCCTCTAATTCCTTGAAACCCCTTTTTGTAGATGGATAAGTAGTTATGCAATAAAAAAATCACAAAAGAACTTTGTTTGAATGTATATAATTGGATAGAAATAGAATATGCAACAAGGATGATAAATGAAGCAAGATTTTTTTTTTTGGTGAGCTCTAATACCAATATTAAATTAGGAATTATAAATAACAAATAAACGAGAATTTGATGCAAACTAATTTTATTATATTGATTGAATGGAAATAAATGACATTATTTATAATCAAACAAATAACTATTCACTTCATCTTCTAAAAAGACTATTCGACGACCTACATAAACTATCCATCCACCTTTACGAAATAAAAACTCTCATACAATTATCCCTTGGATTAATAATACTATGTTCAATAATATTACATTTTATCAAAGTCTGATAATTTCTTTTAATCACACTTATACAAGGGATTTAACACCCTTAAAAGCAGGGTTCAATTTTGATCACTTGACTATTAAAATGCTCATGAGGGCAATTGAAAAGAAGGATATAAAAGGTGAACGGCATTAAAATAAAAAACGACCGAAGAAGAAATTCAAAATTGCAAGATGGAAGAAGATGAGGACACAAGGAGGGAGACTGCAATGGCTGCCACGCCACTTCTTCAGCCCAATTTTCAATCCAATTCAGTATCTCACACCCAGCTGCACAAGCTTAAGGTGAGTTAAACCTTCCCTGTTAATTTCAATTTTTTTTAATTTAGAGCAAAATCTTTAGAATTTGTCTGTATTTTCAATTGGTAAACACTGGGCCAGGCTAGCGTCCATATTTAATGTAATACTGGGCTAAGTTTGGACAGCTTCTTTTAGATTTGTAAACACCTTATTGCCCAGGGATTGGAACACGGCTGCTGCTATTTTCACTTCAATTTATCCGTTTGTTTTTCTTTACCATGTGATATTTTAACAATTCCGAGTCATTTTATTTGACGTTTAGGGTTTCAGGTCATGTTAAAACCGCCGATGTGTAAAAATATCAAAGCTGAAGAACGTATGCCCTCAATGGGGTTTCAGTGGTTTTTTTTATTACAGTTTTTTTTCCTGATTATTACAATTTGAGTTCGGCAATTACAGCTTGAAGAGTGGGTTTGGTAAGCCGCTATTTATGCTTGAAACGTTGGAACGAAGTAGCTTATATTAATGGCGGCCCGGGTTGGTCCATATGGACCATGCACCCAAGGGCAGCCCACTGGGTTTGAACTTAAGCCTTGTTGTAGCAAGTGCCCCCGCTTACTTCTCCACTCAGCCTCGACAGAGCAGCTTAAGTAGCTTTTATATAGGCCTTAGGCCTACCATGGTTCTTTGTTTTAACCAGCATTTTTAAGGATTTAAAAAAATAGTTAGACCTTGATTTTAAGACAAGGTTATCCTGCAAGAAGAATCTATGGGTTAAAGCAGGGTAACCTTGTCTTAAAACCGAGGGCTAACTCTTTTGTCAAAGTCTAATTAATGTTAACTATTACCAGTGTACCGCTATGAAAACCCCAGCGATTGTTTTATTTAAGCACATCATTTCTGAAGCCCTCCATTAATCAGGGAGTATTGGGTTTATTTATACCAATTGTATTTTTTTTCAAAATGAAGTTTATATATATAAGATATACATAAAACTATTAAATTATTTACCATGATTAATAGTAAAATATATGTTGTGCAATAGTATGATTTTTATTAGATATTAATTTTTGTGGGAATTTTACTCTTGTATGTTTTCAGTGTTTTTTTTTTCAAAATTAAGTTTTCATATATAAAATATACATAAAGCTATTAAATTATTTACAATGATTAATAGTAAATTATATGTTGTACAATAGGGTGATGCAAATAAATGGATTACACTAAATGCAATGTAGATAAATGAATTACTTTTAACTATGTAATAAATGTGTAAATACAAAAACAATGCTCAATTAATTATTTTCAAGTGAATTGGGTGGGCAAACACAGGGATTTGATACGTATCTCGAATAAATCACACTC
This sequence comes from Torreya grandis, assembly GCA_037957365.1. Classification (NCBI taxonomy): domain Eukaryota; kingdom Viridiplantae; phylum Streptophyta; class Pinopsida; order Cupressales; family Taxaceae; genus Torreya; species Torreya grandis. Next base: position 1,635,061 of record JARHVA010000687.1, on the reverse strand, counting down.
TGAAGACAGTCATCTGAATCCGGATTTGGAAATGCACAGTCAGTCCCGTTTCAAACCTTGCCCAGAAATTTGAAATTGATCAGGAATAGATACCACGAGCGCCGCCACTTCAGGTCATGTGTTGCAAACTGAAAATATGACTTCTGGGTTTTGTTCTTAAATTCCTACCCTTCACTTTTCTGCCTTCAGATCCCACATTGCGCCTCCTGAGTACCTGAAAAAAGACTTTCTTCCTTGCCTTAGAATGGCTTCAATGAAACTGTGATATATGAAGAATTCAAGAGAAACAACGTGGCTATAGGGGTCTGTGTTAGAGCTGGTGAACGGTAGTATAACTATCTTGCTGGTTGTCAGGGCCCCAAAGGGTGGGAACTGAGATATAGCAAATAGAAAATAAATAACTTCAGAAATATAAATTACATAACATATATTAAACCCCAGGCTGTGTGCCAAAAGTGCTTCATGGGAAAATTCTAGCCTGAGACAATGATAAGTGCTGTAATGATTGCTTGATCTCTCGTGTGCTTATGATTTTTCTGTGAGTGCTAGATAGATTCTGCATGTATACTGAGCTACAATGCTTGTGTATATATAGACAATCAAATTCAAATTAGGATCCTATTGGTGCACAAACCAATATCAAATAGGTAGAGGCTAAAAGGAGGGATGAAAGGGATGAGTGCACTCGACTTAGAGAGAACTGGAAAAAGATGGACTAGAAGTGCTGACGTTTCTAACATGTGTCAGGAGTGCTGACGTTTTGGCATGGAGCCCACGAAACCCAAGGTAGAGGGAAAGAGAATTCTGGGGGGTTGAGAAGAAGGGGGAAGACCATTGGAAGTCAACAAATGTACCTATAATGCCTAGTTTGGATCAATAATTAACAAATAGACAAGTAGCCTAAAACATATGAATTAACGCTTTGTAAATGCCTTGGGGCCATTTTTAGGTGTCTACAAACAGATGTTTTTGTCAACCATTCTAGACACATAAAAAGCTCCCCTTTATGATTTTTTTAATTGAAATACATCTAACCCAATTCGTTAACTCTCACAGATATTTTACAAATAACAGATTAATGATGAAGAATCTATATACTCAACAGAGTAAAATTCAGAGGTAAAGGTGATTTTTTAAGTCTTGGCCAAGTTATCATGCCAATTAGGCATATGAGAACCCTTTTTGGAAACCCACAAGTGGCTGTCTTTTTATTTTTACCTTATGCAACATTCAAATTTGTAGCCCATTGGGCCCTTGACCTCATGACCAAGCTTGGGAGTATACCAGGCCTTGCCAATCTACCCACATCAGGAGCACTTGGGGAAAATTTTAGGTACTAGGAACAGTTTTCTCATATTCTTACAATATATTTTTTTCAATAAGCTATTCAGGAAAGTATAGGGGGATATTTCTCATTGATTTTAAGCGAGTCGAATGGCCACCGTGAGAGTCAAACCCATGATGTTTTGATCTCATGATGTATAAAAGGACATTTCTCATTGATTTTAAGTGAGGCGAATTGCCATTGCAGAGTCAGACCCATGATGTCTTGATCCAAAGTCAAACTTGCTAACAACCATTTGCAATGAATTCCTTTTCTTCTAATATATCTTTTACCATAAGCAAAATACCAACCATGAAGCATCTGTATTAATAATTTGTGGTGAAATGTTGGTCAATTCCCTATTCCTTAAGAAAACAAATAAATTAGGGCAGAGTAGCAGAGATACACAAATTATGGTTATGGAATACTTTTTATAAGAATATGAAACTCTGCTACATTCAACTACAGGCCATAAATGAGTAATCCATTGAAACATTTTATGGACTATTTTTCACCATTTGACTAATGTAATCCAATTACCTAACTTGCCAAAGCATGTTAATCAAGTAAAATGTATATAAAGTTAAAATTTGAATAAATGGAAATATTTGTCAACTATTCTATGCTTGTTTAAAAAAAATATTTTAATTAAATTTTTGGAGTCAGGACATTTTTGAAGGCAGCAAAAGATCAAATGGCTCATTAAATAGATTCTAGAATATTTAAAAACGCACGATAGTAAGACTGAGTTTTTTAATCAAGAAAATAAATGCTTCCATAGTAAAATTTGGAGCCTTTCATACGGGTCTAGATTAAACGTTTAAAGAATAAAGATATTCCAATATACTGAAGATGGTAATTTACAGGTTCCATGGCATGGAGACAAGTAATGTTACAGGATCAGGCCTCCGATGTTGCTTTTGGGTACACTAATGTATTGAAATTTGAAATGACTTGAATATTGTTCATTCATCATATGCTCGCTGAAGGATGACCAAGGACCCCCTTGCTGGGTATGCAGAGGTGGGACTATTTGGCTTTACCATTTGTAGGGCTGGGGTGATTCCTTATGCAATTAGGTGTAATTCTCAGGCCATTGGGATTGCCTGTTCTCTAGCAAATGGTGTGTATCCTCTGCCGAAGAATTTCTCTTCAGTAGACTCTTGAACTCTGGCATCTGAATAAGTGTGGGTTGGTTTTTGAGCCCTGAGCCTCACCAACTTAAATTAAAAAAAAAAAATCATCTGGCTGGTATAACTAGGGAGACTTCACGAGCACAAATTGGGAACATGAATATCTTAGCAGCATATTTGGGCTAGTGAGCATGCTGTCATCCGGTTTGATTCCTTGTTAACTGCAATGGCTTTAACAGAGGGAGGGAAGGAAGTGCAACTTAGACAGACTGCACAACTTGTCAACTTCAGGAGAGAATTACTAATTTTTTATGCTTGATTGTAGATATAATTTTTTTAGCAAATCAATTAGTATGAATTCCAGAATAAAATGGGGTTGGATCATCGGTTATGGTACTGTTTTAAAATGACTTTAGTATTTTCTGGCCTCCTGGCCTTTTGGTACTCTGCGCACACTCTGGGCATATTTACATCTTAAATTTAATGTTTATCCAATAGTGAATAGCATGTAAGGTCCTCACAAATTAATAACCAAATTCGTGAATTTATCCAAATATAAATCAAAGCAAGTTACAAAAGTATTAGAAAACATTGAGGTCTCGCAACCCCTCTTTATAGACCAGTCACACAATATTATTAGGACACCTTGCAGGGCCTTGATCATGATAATGGTTTAGCAGGGGATGCAATGAAGATGTCTTCTGTGTATTTGAATGCGTATTGAGTTTTATTCATCTGACCAGGTATTTAATTTTTGTGACAATCAATGCAAGTACAGAATTTTTCTATCTGGCCAACTTAAATACTCATATTAGGATAATTCTACTATTTGAGATGCTTTTGACCTCATAGTTCCTAGCTATTATGCTTTCTTTTCTAGGATTTGCCTGATTGTGGCAAGATATCTAGCAACTGATTATCATTTCGAGGATTGTATTCCAAGTATTATAGAAGCACTGGAGGACTAGCTGGATGTGAGTTGACGATGTTTCAAAATATGTGAACTGGAGCAGCTCGTAAGATGTAACTTATATTTTTAGTGATGCAGAGGATGTCTGTTGTTTTCACTATGGAAAAGTGAATGCTGTTGTGTTTATGTTTAAATTCTTCTGTTGTCAGGTTCTTTTTAATGTGCTATTTATAAGGATTTTGAGGAAAACCTCAGCAACTTATTATTATGAGGAACTGACATGAATGTTGAGACATTTTAAGCCGTTTATTGTTGTAATAGAATATGCCTTTTCAGGGTAACTTTTTGAGTCCTATTTACCTCCTTTTGTTCTTCTGTGGACATTAATATAATTTCTTTCTTTCTATGTGCAGATCTTAATGATGAATTTTGTGATAAATTTACATTGCTGTTCTTTTTGGTTTTTTATTGTCACTGATTTCTAAGATGAACTCAGATCCGGTCACTTAGTGCACACATACAATATTCACAGTGGTCACACTGTATTTTAAGCTTTTAGAAAAGTGCTTTCTGAATGCATATCTTGTTTTGAGTTTAAACTTTAGAGAAATAATGGATTTTGTTTCATACGTTTGACATAGATAGACCTCAATCTCTGGAGTATGACACTTAGTTCTCCTTAATAGGGAAGTAGGTCATCAACAAAGTTGGGAAGTATGACATTTGTGTTCATCCTAAGTTTTTTCTAACTAAAAGATGCTAATGCCACTGAAAATGAATTTACCCAGAGCAGTTCATTTAGAAGGCACACCTGATATTATCACACCCACAGGCATAACCTACAATGGCGGCCGGTGGTGGTGGTGGAGTTGGAGTGTTAGTGTGAGATATCAATATAAATGCTGCCCTTAAATTTGTTGTCCATTATAGGGCAGTTTTGACCTTCAATTTGATGTCCATTTGACCATCATATGAAAGTTTTTCTTTTGTTTGGAGAAGTCAATTGAACAATCATGATATCTTGGCCATACGGTGGAGTTTAGATCCCATTTTTTCCCAGAGATTTTTTCAAGTCGGATGCAGTAGCTAGATTGAGGATATATGTCACCAGTCAGTGAGAAATTCACAAAGAAGGTAACGGTGTCATTAATCAATGTGGTATGTGATAAATCCAAGATATGTGCCTCAAATTGATATTTCTTGGTGTTTCTCAGATTTATATGTTTAAAATATCTGACAGGGAAGTTGCAAATATTTTAACTTTTATGTGTCTATGGAATTGAATTTAAAATTTCTTATGGTTATGACTGAGGTGCTTCTAGTTGAGATGGTAAATGGTAGGATATGGTGAATTGAATATTGAATATGTTATGGTGTGAACCAATGACTAAGCTATGTATTCAATCGAGATGTCAAGTATTATGTCTGTCATGTATCATTTACAGGACGACGTGATACTTTAGTTATCGGAGAGTCTTTTGGTACTCATCGTTGTTTGAAGCTTAAGAAATATCAAAGATATGAATCTTGACATTGCTATGAGAAGGATCCATTTACTTGTAAGACAGTCATTGTAAATGTGAATGTGGAATTTGCAGGATGTTTATTATTATATACTTGGGTTATCTTTATGAAATTGCTAACTTATTCAAATATCAAACTTTGCACCTCATTGTTTTGTGGTATTCCAAAGAAATAAATGTAACCTACTATTTCTGTCTATCATAGATTTTAAGAAAACTTTTCTCCCAATATTTCCTTCTTTCCCCAACCTTGCTACATGCATATAACTTCACAACATCCTTTCATGATTTCCTGCTTTCGTCTTCATCTTCATGAAAAATGAAGATGAGGACGAAATAAAACTTGACATTTCTACGAGAAGGACCCATTCACTCGTAAGACAGTCATGATAAATGTGAATGTGGGATTTGCAGGATGTCTGTTATCATAACTTGGATTATCTTTATGAAATTGCTAACTGACTCAAATATCAAACTTTGCTTCTCATTTTTTTGTGGTATTCCAAAGAAATAAATGTAACCTACTATTTCTGACTATCATAGATTTTAAGAGAACCTTCGAACTTTTCTCCTAATATTTCCTTCTTTCTTTCCCAAACCTTGCTACATGCATATGACACCACAACATCCTTTCATGAATTCTATCTTTTGTCTTAATCTTTGTCAGCTACATTTTTCCTTGAGGAGTCCGACCCTCAGAGGACTATTTGTACATAATTTCTACGATTTGGGTTTTTCACTATTTTAGCTTTACCCATCGTTTTGTTTGTGCTTCTTTAGTACATCATACTTAGTTACTTTTCACAATCTAGGGTGCGTTTACCCTGGTACTTCTTTATTATATCTGAATGTATGCTTTGAGTCCCATTGACCTAATTTTGGTCATTTTTGAACATTAATATAATTTCCTTCTTTCTTTCTTTCTGCTGTGGTGTCTGCTGTTTTTAATGCTCTATTTTGATGTCTTGTAGTCTGTAACTCTGGTGATAAGAGACTGCTCCTATGATGAATTCATGGTATAAATTGGAAGGATTTTTTTATTTTGTGTTTTTGTATTGGTTTGCCCTTCAAGCATATTCTTACAAATTATTGATTTGGTCAAAGAAGTAGTTTAATGGAAGGGTGAAGGTGATTAATTCCAACATGTTTGAGAATGATGCAACTGAAGGAGCAATCTGAACTTCATCCATCTTCCTGCCTGTATTACTGTGAAGTCTTCCAAGAACTAAGGGTGTTATTTAGAAAGAGTTTCTGGTGATAGAGATACTTTATGCAGTCTTTGATGGCACTTAAGAAACTCTTGGTGAATGTCTATCTCTGATATCATTCCAAGCCCATTTTATATCGAAAAATGCAAAGAAAACAGCCATGGGGCCTTAAGTTGAAACTCTATTGTGTATCTGGGTGAGTTTGGTGGCCTAGCAATGGACTCTCAAGTCAGACTTGCTATCTTGTAGTATTTATCAAAATGCAATTCCTCACATTTGGGCAATGGAAGGCACTAACAGCTGGAAGACAAATGAGACAAATCTTTTGTTTTTGATGACTATTCACAGTGCGTAAATGTGTCAGATAAATTTTCCTTTGGTTATCCCTTAATGAATGCAGCCTGTCTGCGAATAGTTCCCTAATAAAAAGGGCTAAACAGAAATGATTTGTGTTTGTGAAAGAAGTGGAAAGGGATTTACTATATATGAAAAATAACATCTGCACTTAAATTTTTGTAGAGGATTTTGAAAGAAAAAGTGCTCTCCAGCGCCTAGTTCCATTCTATGATGCTTTTTAGTATGTTGCTCTCTGGAAATGTGATGTTCTGCCTCAACATAAAGTCGATGTCAACAAAACTTGATACTACTGGGTTTAACTTTTATTATATTCCTGGAATTTTGATAATGTTTTGTAAAAGAAAGGAATCCTTGCTTTGTATGTGATTGATGAAGTTCAGTATTCACCCACTTTTGTTTGAATAATATTGATGTTGTGCGGATGCACTCGACCAAACAAATCTATAACCATGTAGAGTAATTAAACTACAGTTTTCATTGTATGCTTTTTGTCTTCCCTTGCTGCATCTATGGGTGTTTTGTAATTGATAGGAAGTGTATATCATCTTTTCTGATTGTCTAATAGACTATTGTGTATTTTTTTCAGGAGTTACGTAGAAGACGTTTGCAAATTAAAAAGAATTCTTCAAGCATTAAAAAGATGAAAGGTACAAACAATTTGGAACTTTTCTGAAACCATCTGCTTATTGCATTAAAAGCATGGCTTTTCAAAAAACTTATTCTTTATGTATGTTCAAATCTATGTGAATTCTTATTACAATTATTTTATGAAGGAAAGCCAAATGGAGAGAGGACCATTATGGTTGGTGAAGTTAGTGCTAAGAAGGATGGTAACCAAACAGAGCATCAAGAAAGTGTTATGGCAGAGGAATCATTCCCATTTGCTAAGAACGAGGATGCCAATAAAATAAGCAAGGTAAAGATCCAGGAAAATCATGTTTAATAATATGTGTTACAGAGTTGAGTGCAGAGCAGAGAGATGTAATGAAAAAATATATTGACTTTATTATATTCTCGTGTTCCTTACCTGCTGCAATCTTTTATTTAATCACAGAAACAGAATGTGCTATTGCCATGGAAGAAGCAGCATAAGCTACACTGGGGGTATGCCTTTTGCATTGCTCCATAGAACTAGGACTGAATTACTACATGAAATATGTTTGAGGGATGGTAATTTGAAATGTTTACTGTTTGCCTCTTAATTGGTAGATATATCATTCAAAGTATGTTGATGCTCAACATGTATGTGTAGTCAAGCGATGGGTCTCAGTGTGCCCATTTTATGTTCCTTTGTTGCAGGCGAATGAGTTGACTGTGTTGTTATATACCGTTTTTAAAAACAGCATAAAAACAATAGGTATATTAATATTTGAAAAGAGATAAAAGAGCTACTGAAAGCAGTACTCAGAAAAGTTTTGTTCAAAAATCACTGTCATAGCTTTTTCAGAGTAACGGGGTCCAAAAAAGCAGGAGCTGGAACCAAAGAAACACCTGACTACCATGTAGATTATAGCAAGGATGGCATCTATTTGCCTTACTAAAGTGGGGGATATATAGACTAAAGCAGCATGGGAGTTAAAACAAAAAGACCTAGAGGAAAACATGTGACTGGCAACTAACAAAACAGTCAATCATTCAGTTCTTGTGGATACTTTGAGAAAATTATTTTCAACTAGGGTGGCATTAATATCCAACTAGTTAGTGAGATCCCGGGATTTTGCAATTGGTGTTGCAAATGGCAATATTTGCTTTGCTGGAGGACGTGCCTGCTGTGGTCATTGGCAGTTTAGGCTGTTTGACAATTGGGCCCAACGTGTAAGGTCATGTCTACCATGCTGAAGAAATTGTATCTGTGTTCAGCTTTACGAGAATCGTCCAGCAACATGTTTGTCGAAAACAGTAGGAGGTTTAGACAGACAAGACACCTCAGCAGCTTCTTCACAGCCATAATTTTTGGTAACACTGCTTCTTGAAGTGTCTCGTTGTCATGTTTATTAGGTATCATTTTGTTGCAGATCTGCTTTATCTGAGCAGCAGGCCTAAATTTAAGTGTCCATAGAGAGAAAGAGACTGTTGTGAAAGAGAGGTTAATTTGTGTTTGGCTGGTTGAGGGGTTCAAAACCCCAGGTCAGACCACCTGTTGTGGGGTTATGTAAAGGTAAAATTGAGTGGATTGGGAGCAGCAAGACCAAGACTGCTGAATGGTTGAATAGGATGGAAGGAGGGGAAAGTTCAACACAAGGGAACAAGAGGCAGATGACATGTTCTGAAAGTCTCCGAAAGTTTGAAATTTGGAAACACCAGAATGAGGCACCGACTAAACAGAGGGCCCTCTTATCCTATGTTTCAAGGTGATATACCTTTGGCTCAAGTTTGAATCTTCTTTGGCCTTATTGACAATGCCCATTGAAGAGTCACGTTGAAGGACCCCTTGAAGCCTCTTTTAATTAAGGTTAGTTGGTGGGTGTTGGGTCATGGTAGTGATAGCCTCCAACAGGACCTGGTGCAAAATTCTGCTGATCAATCATCAAATAGACTTTTTGAGTCGGTCTAAATACCAGAAGCCTTAACCTGTTTGGACATGATTTGGTTGCAAGTTCTGCATTTACAAATGGAGGGATGCAGCCCTTTTATCTTTTGCCCCTTCAACTTGGAGATTGTGCTTGTGAAATATTATACGTCACGCCTTAAATTCTTTGAGTGTAGACTTGTATGTACTTGAGATTTCTAGCAACTGGAAAAAACCATCTTATTTATGCTGTGCTACTTCACAATATTTTTCAAACACCAAAATGAATCCAATTGTTTTCATAATGGTGATGCTTAACTTTGTTATGGGAGATTATACAAACAGGTCCATAATAGAACAATAGAGAATGCTTAAAAAATAGAAGAGAACACAATGTAGGCATGTGGTGACAGCAGACACCTTAAAAAATAATAATTGAATAAAATAAAGTAGAATGAATGAATGGGATGGTTGAATACATGGCAGGGATTATCTTTATATACACCTATCAACATATGACAAAAGGGTATGGAGACCTGATGTAAGGTGCTAACCCTAATATAAATTATAATTACACTTGCAAGGTTCACACTACACTCTGCAAGGTACATATCAAAAGGTACACACAACCTAATGAACTCAATGGAACACCCGAAGTGTCAATGATTCAAAGGGACTTGTAATGATGGGTTTTATGCTCTTAACATCCATCTGCTGTATAACACGGCTTGGAGTTTTTAACAGGTGGCAGTAACATGTCGTTCCCTTTGGAAAAGAAGAGAGGCTTTGACATCCCCCCTTAATGACAACTTCTAATAGTTCCAATAGCTCTTATTATATGATGAACTCATCATAAATCCAATTTAATTTGAAAGACTTGAGCAACTCCCGTAATCTGGTGAACTCCTCATCAAGACTCAAAAAACTGAATACAAGCATATGAAATGGCCCACATAGAATGAAAATCACATCCATCAAGTGATGACAGTCAATTCCCATCTCAATGTGAGATAAACAATGATATGCTAAAACGGTTTGTGGTAGTCTCATCCTCCTTGAGCAACATCTCCCTAAGATAAAGTAGGAATTTGCTGTGGAGAATCTACCCAAGTGCCGATGATCAAATGTTGAAGCTTCTTGTGAATAAGTCCATCACTTCAAGTTACCGACTCTGTGTACATGCTTTAAAATCGACAACATTTGAAATCGTGAACCCAAAACATTAAGCATGACATTGAAAACTCACCATCACAAATACTAGATTTGATTGTGAATAACAAGTCGACCACTGAATATTCCGTGCAATGTGTATATGCTCCTCAACCAATACCATACCTTGAAGTAAAACACTTAAAATACCATCTACAAGATATGCCCCAAGACCCTACGTTCGAGCCATGCAACCTTGAAAATCATATGCAAAGATACCATCCAAATGATATCCCATTGGCCCCTAGATTTGGGCCTTACAATCTTGAAGACATCACTGAAAAAATACATCATGACCTTGCCTCTAAATAATCATAGATAGTTGAAGAAAATTGATGCAGTTGTGGTTAGGGTTCTCAATTAAGAGATGCCTTAGACCACGAAGCCCTCAGAGTACACAGTGGAATATGCAATAAAATGCAAGAAATACGTTCAGAGCTTTATTTGATTTCAATAACAAGGAAATACAAGCAGCACAATGATAACAATGACACCACAATCTCACAATGAAATGTGTTACAACATCAAATCCATAGAATGTGTTAACTCGTAGTCTTTGCAAGTGTAGCCTAACTCTTAGAACAATCATGTAGAATTATTCCTTAAGCGCTAATATTCTAGCCAACCTCAATTGTCACAACCCTCCTCTTCTCCTCTTGCACAAGTGTGGGGGTATGCTTATATAAGCACAAGACCCATGTACTTACGTTAAGTGTTTTACACCCACTAACAACATTTAACACACATTAGAGCACCACAAATATTAAACGTCTCTCACAATTCCGAGGCACAAACATGTTAAAACGTAACACATCACTACATACTACATCACGAGCAATACCAAATAGATCCTTATCACCTTCCCATGACTTACGGACTAAAATTCCAAACAATTAGCAACGACTCCTTTCATAACACATCACAAGGATATGTGCCCAAACCAAATGTGCACAAAGAAAGTTGCATGAAGTCACAAGCTCTGGCAACCAAAAATTGCACTGAAAACCCTTGTGCTGTTATCCTCATGTCCACTCAAGATCATTAATGCATATTTCCGCATGTGCCCCAAATGACCAGAAAATCAGCGCATGACTTGCACAGAGAAGAAAAATTCCTCCAAGGAGTCTCATCAGCTATGTGGCTCTTTGAAAAAGAATCAAACTCTATAGGGAACCAAATAAAGATAGACCTTTGATAATGCTCAACAAATCTTTGTAGGCTTATGCTTGCACAAAAGACTAACATTTATTCTTGCACAAAGCTTTGCAAGCTTATTTCGACAAACAATAGTTACAACTACATGTAAGAACAAACGCATGAAACATTACAAACATATGCACGGTCACAGGCTGTGCATAACTACATAAGACACAAACACAAAGGTGGTGCAAAACAACTATAAGAAGGTTTGTGCAAAACTATGACTTGCACAAATTTAAAAAAAAGACGTTTTCATGATAATAAACTTATGCAAAACAACACTTAGACAAATTTCCTAAACCATCATATTTTTGGTTGATGCAGGATTGCACATGAACACGAATGCCCTTGCATCATACACCTTGGGTAACAAAAGAAACGTGAGCTCCTACTCATGTTCCTTATAAGAGCTATGTGAAAGGTATTCCTTGTTTTCTAGCTTCTAATGCACTTATCCATGTTGCATTTTCTATTCCTTGACCTTTCCGTTTTACTTGATATTCTATATATTGCTTTCTATGCTTAGTTTTTCCATCTTGTGTGTCAATCCCCTGTTCCACTTCATCGCACTCCTTTTTAGGTATTCTATATCTCCAATCCGTTTTTTCAAAATTTGTGTTTGTGCTTTCACTACTTTGCCCTTCATAATATGGATACAAATCAACCACATTGAAAATATGTGATACGTCTATCCCTTCAGGGAACTCCATTTTATAAACATTCTTCACAATTTTATTGGAAATTCTACTCGACCCAATCGTTTTCCATTTCAACTTATTATAAGTGCCTTATGGAAATCTCTTTTTCCTCAAGCCTGCTAAGACTTTGTCTCCCACTTGAAATTCTATTGCTCTTCTCTTAATATTTGCGCACTGTTTGTATGGTGCACTTCTTTTCTCCAACTATTTGTATACTTGTTTATGCACTTCTTGCATATGCTTTTTTTGCAAAATCCTTTGCTTCAGTGTTTTTTTTGGCTTACTTTTCATGTTGCGTAATTCCGCAACTCCTCTTGGACTTGAACCATAAACAATATGGAATGGTGTTTTCTTGTACTCCTATTCACTGAATTACCATATGCAAATTCAACTTGCGCTAGAATATTATTGCATGTTCCCGTCTTACCATCAATTAAACATCACAACCGATTACACAAACTTTTGTTTATGACTTTTGTCTAAAGATAGTATGTTGAACTAAACTGCAACTTAATAGTCAACTTCTTCCGCAATGTTCTCCAGAAATGTTCAACAAATTTCATATTTTTGTTTGAAGCTATGCTGTATGGTAAACCATGCAGATTTACAATCTCCCTAAAAAACTATGCTATCTTTGAAAATATATCCACAATCATGAATATGAAATCATCTCTCTGTTCTAGGCAAACCTAAAACAAAATCCATATGTATATCCTCCCATGGTTTTTATGGAATATGCAATGGTTAATACAACCTTGCATTCTGACTTCTTTTCACTAGTTGGCAAACTCTACTCCTAAACATATTTGCGTAAATCCATATTCAGTTGCAGCCAAAAATAATTTTCCGTCACTTGTGCTAATGTTTTATCATAGACAAAATGACTTGCCAAACCTTCATTATACTTTTCCTTGATCAAATTTGCGCACTTTGAACTTCTTGGTATTCACAATTTCGCTTATCAAAACCCATCTTGAACAAAATAAACCAACCATGGTGTCCTGTCTTCATTTGTTCTACACATGCTTTCCATGCTTCTTGAAATTCTTTATCATTTTCATATCGTTCCTTCAAAAGATCAAATTCTATGACTTCCACTCACAATTCATTCAACAAAAGAACTCTATGGCTCAACACATCAACCACTCTGTTTGATTTTTCACTCCTGTGCTTCAACAGAAATGAATAGCTCTATGGGAATTCAACCTACTTCATATATATGTCTTTGATTCAATTTACTCTAACTATTAAAAAACTGTAGTGCTTGATGATCTATATACATTACAAACTCTTTTGGCAACATATAATGTCTCCATTTCTTCAACACTTACACAATTGCTTCGAACTCTAGATCATACACTGAATATTTACGTTTCCCATCATTCAACTTCTCATTGAAATATGTGATAGGTCTTCGTTCTTGACTTAATACCACTCCTATTGTTGTGCCACTCGCATTGCAATCCACCTGAAATACTTACTAAAATCTGGGAATGTCATCATTGTCTACTTTGTTATCTTTTTTTTAATTGTTGGAAACCATGCTTTGCTTTTGTTGTCCACACAAAATCCTTCCTATCTTTTTGTATCACATCTTTGATTGTTGTGCATGTCCCATTGAATTTCTTGATGAGCTTCTTATAAAAAATGGCTAGTCCATGAAAACTACGTACCTCAAATGTATTATGTAGTGACAACCAATTTAGTATAACTCATACTTTCTTTGGATCCATCTTCAAACCATCTTGAGAAATCACAAATCCCAAGTATACCAATTTTTTTTGCATGAAACTACATTTATTCAAATTTACGAGCAATTTTTCATCTCGCAATTCTTCTAACAATTTGTGCAAATGTCACAAGTTTTCTTCCTCTTTTACTGAAAATCAATGTCAGCAAGATATACAACGACAACTTACCAAAAAATGGCTTAAGAACTTCATTCATCAATCTCATGAATGTACTTGGAATGGCATAACCAACCACTCATATAACCCTTCTTGTATCTTGAATGTTGTTTTCCATTCATCACCTTCCCATATATGAACGTGGTGGTATCCATTCTTCCATTCAATTTTCGTAAAGTATCTCGCTCCACTTGTGCCATCCATCAAATCATCCATACACATCAATGGGAATCTATATTTTATGGTTGTCATGTTGCTCTAGAATTAGTGCACATTCTTCATTCTCCATTCTTCTTATGCGCGAAAACTGCTAGTATTGCACATGGGCTTAAACATTTTGTGATTAATCCTTTGTCCAACAACTTTTGAACTTGTTTCTACACCTCTGCATTCTCTTTTGGAGTCAACCTATGTGTTGCTTTGTTTAGTAAATTCAAACTTGGAATCAAATCCACATGATGACCTATACTTCTCATCGACAATAATTTATTTGGTAGATCATTAGACACAATTTCATCAAATTCACTCAATATTTCTTTTACTTTGTGCGAAAGTTTCTCTTCTGCCATTATACATGCACTCACATCTTGCGCTGGCTTTGAAATCAATGCATAGCATGTGCTCTGTTGTCTCACCTCTTTCATGGATTCCTTTCTCGAAACCATCAACACCTTTGGACTTTTGTCCACCTCTTTGCACTTATCCTTTAAAGGATTTAGTGTATGTGTTACTCCATCTTTCCACGATGTGTATGTATTTGCACAATCATCACGCTGCGCCTTGCGATCAAATTGCCAAGGCCTTCCAAGTAAAAAATGACAAACATCCATATGTATTAAGTCACGTAATACTTCGTGTTTGTATGTTCCAATTCGAGAACTTACCAGGCATTGTTCATTCAATAGAATTTGATGTCCCTTCAACAACCACAAAACCTTATATGAATTCAGATGCATAATCCTTCTCAAACCTAGTTTATCTACCATTTCTTGCGAAGCCATATTATCTGTGCTACCACCATTAACAATCAATTTACAACATTACCTCTTGACTTACAAACGGTTGTGAACAAATTCTTTCTTTGCACAGGACTATTATCCTCTTTCGCAGGTTTCAACAACACACCCTTCATCATGAGCGCTTCTCCAGTTTCCAGTTCATCTATGTTATGAATAGACGCAACACTCTCTTCATTAACTTGTGCAATATGAGCACTTGCATTAGTTCTATAGTTCTATTACCTTCATTATGCACATGAGGACACTCAAATGCTCTATGGCCAGTCTCATCACATTTGAAACATGTACCATTGAATCCATGATCTCTACCTTGTCCATAGGATGCTCTATCTTCGAAATTTCCTCTACCTCTCTAGGGATTAACATCGTTGCATTGCGTAATACTTGCCTCACCTTGCATTTGCGCAGATTATCCTTTGTCATCTCCACCTTGTCCACGCCCATGTGTGAACTTTCCTTTTCCTTGCGCCACTTGTTGTTTGCATGATAACTTTTCCTCCGCCTTCAACGCACAATGATGGGCCTCTTCAATAGATTGTAGTCTAATCATTACAAACTCATCTTGAATTGCCATGCACAATCCATTCACATACCTTGTGGTATTCTCAACATCATCTTCAATGTGACCCCCTCTAATGGTAAGTCTATCATACTCCTCAGTGTAATCTTTCACACGCATCTCTCTTTGTCGTAAGTTTTGAAGCTTATTGAACAAATTCATGTTATAATTTTGAATGAATTTAGCCTTCAACGTCTCAACGAATGTATTCCAAGTCTTAACTTATCATTGCTTTTGCACAATCTTTCAGCTTGAACATGCTCCCACCATAAAGATGCATGACCTTTCAACTTTGTGGCGGTGAACTTAATGTGCTTGTAATCTTCTATACTTTTAGACTCAAGTATTTTTCATACCAAATGATCCAGTCAATGAGCTCTTCAGGATTTAAACTTCTAGAAGAAATCTCGGGGTCCAAAAATGAATATTTAGGTTCATCAACCTCTTCTTCTATGTCTTTATCTTCAAGTGCTATTTCCATGATGTCAGTATCTTTCTCATCATCCACGACCACAATACCTCGGCATTGTGCTATCTCCATAGCCTTCATTTGGGCTTGCATATCCCTCATCAGTACAACGAAATCTACGAGTCTTGGTGCTCCAACCACCCTAGCCCTTCTACTGTCTAAACCTCCTCTTTGTGCCATTTCCTTAGAAATCTAGGTCTAGATACCAAATGACGATTTTAAAGATTCAGATCAACAAGTTCACTTATACCTTCGCCCTAACACTTGCTAGAATATGTCTGCATCTACTTTCTACCTACACGCACAAATGCAGAAAGCAACAATAACCAACAAGGACTACAGACCTTTCTCTGATACCAAATGAAGCATCCATGATTAGGGTTCTCAATTAAGAGATGCCTTAGACCACGTAGCCCTCAGAATACACAACAAACTATGTTATAAAATGCAAAAACCACATTTAGATATTTATTAGATTTCAACAAGGAAATACAACAAACACAATGATAACAATAAACCACAATTTCACAATGAGATGCATTACAACATCTGATCTGTAGATTTCTGCTTGCTAACTCACAGTCTTTGCAAGTGTAGCATAATTGTCAAAACAATCATTTGGAATTATTCTTTAAGCTCTAATATTCTAGCCAACTCAAGTGTCACAACCCCCCTCTTCATCGAGTGCATAAGTGTAGGGTCATGCTTATATAGGCACAAGACCCACCTAGTTACATTAAATGATTTACACCCACTAACAATATTTAACATATTTTAGTGCACCACATATATTAAATATCCCTCATAATTCCAAGGCCCGAACACATTACAATGTAATGCATCAAAACATTCTCCATCATGGGCGACGCCAAATAGATCATTATCACCTTCCTATGACTTATGGAATTAAATGCCAAACAGTCAGTAACGGTTCTTTTCATAACACATTACAAGGATATGCACCCAAAGCAAATGCGCACAAAGAAATTCGCAAGACCTTGCAACCAAAAATTGTGCTAAAAACCCTTGTGTTGTTATCCTCGTGTTCACTCAAGATCATTTTTGCATATTTACCTACGTGCCACAAATGACTAGAAAATCAACACATGGCTTATGTAGAGAATAACAACTTCCTCCAAGGAATCTCATCAATGACGTGGCTCTTGCTGAAAAGAGTCAAACTTTGCAGGGAATTAAATAATGGCAAATTTTGGATAACGTTCCTGTGATGTCCCCTTTTCATATAATTTTAATAATTAATAAAATTGCTCGGATAGTGATTTTAATCATTCGAGAATATAAGGCAATTAATTAATTAATTTTTGGATAGATACGGGGTTTTTTGTGTGGCTCTCAAATATATAGATGTTTTTTGATCGGAGCTCCAATCGGTCTAAGACACAATCAGGGCTTCAGATCCCTAAGTATCAAAGTACCAAAATTACCAACAATGGCCACAACCGGCCCGAAAATACCAACGAACGACAATAATCGGCCCGAAAATACCATCAGTGGCCACAACCGGTTCAAAAGCAACGATCGGCTACAATCAACCTCTAATACCATCTAAGATTTGAATCTGGGTGGGATTTGTATCAACCAACTCACTTTACCAACTCACCCACATCTCATCAGTAAGCAATTAATTAATTATTAAAATAGAACTATTTTGGATAATTATTCAAATTATTGGAAAAGTGGTTTTAAGTATTTGAAAAATTAAGGGAATTTTAATGATTATTCTAAGGGGCTTTATAATTAATAAATTATTTGAAAAATGTTTTTTATCACTTTAATTATTAGAGCAATTTAATTAATTATTTAAAGACTTAATTGTTTAATTTGCCAAAAAGTAATTTTAATTATTAATTTATTAAGGCAAGTTATTTAATTAATTCAAAAAGGCTTAAAGTGAAATTAAAATAGATGTTGGCTTGGGAGTTAAAGCAAAAGAAAGAAAAAAATATTCTAAAAAGGGCAAGTAAGGCTTATGAGGTATTTTACCTTCCCAAGGTGGTTCACCCCCCTTTGAAAGGTACAAATACAAGGTGAATATCACAATTGAAGATACGCTGAATTTTGATAATTGTTCTTCATGCTTGAAGAAACTATTGTGATGTATGTCCAATAGAAGTTCGCTATTTTGGTGTTGATCAATTTAAAAAAAGTCTCTTTTGACGCCACCTTTGCTAAGGAGATCTTGTTTTTATCCTAGAAGTGGTGCGATTTACTTTGAAGAGTTTCATTGAAGTTTTGTGAGGGTTTTGAAGTTTATGTCTTACATGTTAACCTTGCTTAATATTTATCCTATTTTTGCAAGTGGAGCGAACCACTTTGAAAGCTTGGATCGAGGGTTTGGAGGCTTTTTTTGGTCTATTTTATGCAAATTAACTATTCTGATTTTATTTGTTAATTTTTTGCATGTTGGTGTGAGGTTTTGGAGGAGTTTCGTGAAGGGTTTGAAGCCCTAAATCAAAGTTATTATTTAATTTATTTGATAGGTTTTGAAGACTTTTTCACTTGCGGAAGGCAAGATCTCGCTCTTCTATTTTTCTGCTAATATTTTTGCACTTGGCGAGTTGGACGATTGGTGTGGAGGGCATTTTTTGGCCATTTTTATGCCCAAAAAAGTTCATTGTATTTTTTTAGTATTTTTTGGGCACTTGTGGTGATTTTTGGCAAGGGTTTGAAGTGAAAAAATATTCAAGACAACAACTGTATTTTTGAAATTAAATCAGAGTTTTCAGCGATCATCAAGTGGCATTTGAGCTTAAAAAATTTGGCAAAAAAGGTACTTGTTTTGTGTATTTAATTTTTTAATTATTTCTACAAGTATTTAGTTAATTTGGGGACAAGTTATTGGCTGGAATTCATTTACAAAACTCTAATATTGTGGCATCTAGGGTTTTTAAGGCTTGACAAGGGTTTTTTGAGCTTATTTTGCAAACTAGGGTTTGCTGATTTCATTTTCAGAATTGTGGAATTTAAGGGAAAACCCTTTTTGTATGAAATCGCCCAATTTGGAGACATTACAGGTTCGCAAATCTTTGCAGGATTGTGCTTGCACAAAAGACTACATTAATTACTGCACAAAGCTTCACAAGCTTATTTAGGAAAACAACAGTTACAACTATGCGCAAGAACAAACACGCAAAACATTACAAACATATGTGTGCTTGCAGGCTGCACAAAAACTACACGACACACACACACAAAGGTGGGGCAAAACCACTGAAAGAAGTCTTGCACAAAACACGACTTGCGCAAACTTACAACAAAGACATGCGCAATAAGAAACTTATGTGAAACAACTTTTAGACAAATTTATTAAACTATCATATTTTTGGTTGATGTAAAATTGCATGTGAACTTGGATGCTCCTGCATCAAAAACTTTTAAATGTCTTCCAACAAAAGAATGAAGGTAGTCCACTTTGAACATAAGACCTTCAACAATAGTTTGAATTTACTCTTGGAAGTAAAGATGAAATCAACATAATATGGATGCACACAAGACCATTTCTTCATTAAAAACAATAACTAAATCATCTTCTTCTTCCACTATTTGTTTTCAGCTTCCAAGTAATTGTCCAACACTCTTGTTAAGAGAGCAGCCCCATTGTGGATCCATTAGAATGTATCCATCCCTATCTTCCTCAACTTCTTTATGGATTGCCAATATCCTTCTTAGAAGTTGGAATAGAATAATTTTTTGGAACTACAATTGCCATATGATGGGTTTAACACCCAAATATCTCTCCGTTGAAGCTTCAAATGAGGCCAAAATTTATGAAAACCTCATTGCCCTCCAAAGGAATCTCATAACTTTCAATTGAAGAGCTTGGGAGACTATAGCAAGGTGTCTCTCTCTTGATAACTCCTAAGCTGCTTTGAAGCATCACCAAAGCTGGTAGACAAGTAAGATTTTACCTACTTATCAAGTGAACTAGTAGCAACTACTTGAAACTTATTGTTGATATCTTTTACAACAAACTTGTTAGGCTAAAACTCAACTTTCTTTACCTGTTGTGTTAAGATCGGAATACCCATAACATAAAATAATGTGGAACATAACATAAATTACATGTCCAAGAGATGTTTGGTGGGGCAATTTGTCTTAATATTCAATATATTTAGAAATAGGATGGAATCACTCCATGACATTCCAATATGAGAATACCACTTCGAGGGGGACATCCTCCAATATCACCTAATACAAAAATATTCTTATTGCTTGATTCCAAATGAGTATTATGACTTCCTATTTAGTATATTTAATCTAATAACACTAGGGTAGGGTAAACCCTTAAGCCATACATTATCTAATACAAGTGAACCTTATGTCCTAATACAATGGACCATTAGTTATTCACATGTCAACATCTCCATAACCTCCATACATATCATAATACCATGGGACTAGGTGGATAACATTCCAACCCCCTTATTACATAACATGTTGAGTTAGCTGGTAAACAAATAACAAATCTATGCTAAAGCCTAGTACATGGTACACTTTTCTAATCATGCCATCCTCTAGCAAAACATTACTAGTACCAACATTAGGAAGAAAACAATCATTTTCTTGGTGGACCTTCTCATTATTAGCTTTACCAAGCTACTGTAACAAACTACCATCCTTGGACAAGTGACAAGCACATCATGAATCCATGATAAACTTTTACTTTGAAGAGTATGAAATGAAGAATTATGTGCAACAAGAACGTTAATTTTACTACTACCGCTTGGATTGCTTTTATGCTTTTTGAGATCCTTGATCTCCTTCTCGAGATCCCACGTCTTCTTTCAGCTGTAATACTCCAAATGTCCTTGCTTGCCACAACAAGTACACTCGTTCTTCTTCTCACCTTTGTGATCACAATCTTGTTCTCATCTTCATGGATATCTTGGTCCCATTTAGAACTCTGTTTCCCCCTTCCCTTAGGCTTGTGAGCCTGCTGCTTTAATGTGCTTGTTCTATTGAACAATCAATTGGGAGCATACACTTGCAAAAGACATGCTCTTGCCTTCCTCCCTCTTTGCGGCTCTTCGCAAATAATGTGTGGAAATACTTCATATGGAGGCTTAAGATTACCTAGGATGATCTCAATAATGTCACCATCCTCCTTTTTATACTCCTTGTTGCTCTCCTCTAACTAAAATGAAAGATGATTCACATGAGCCAAGTAATCCTCGATCCTCTTAAATAACAATGGATTAAGCTTGTTCAACTCACTATTCAAATTGTGAACCCATGTTGAACCAACTAGCCTGGACAATTTCTGTAGGCTATCCCCCACATCCGTTGGGCCCTTTGATCCCTTGATGTGAAAATGAAGCTCATGTGCAATGTCGGTCAATAATATGCCCAACAACATGATCTTCCTAATTAAAGTATGCATCCTTCATCTCCTCGACAAAAATATTTTTTTCAATCCCCATGACAAATCGCCACAATGTGAGTTCAATGGATGACGCATGGGAACAATAGCTGCATCTTATCACCACAAGGACATCATGAATCATCTCCCTCTTCCAAGCTCCTAAGGCCACTGAAAAATGCATAAAGATTGAAAACAATGATTCCATTGCAAAGAGCTTTGAAAATTCTTTCCAACTGTAACTCCAATTTTTTCCTTAAAAATCACAAAATTAGAAATTTAAGGAAGTACAATCAAATCTCAAATTTGGAGAGAAAAGCCATCTATGATTTCACCACTTGTCACTTTTATAACCACTGAGTGTACAAATCCTCCTTTTTGGTGTGTGTTGACTACTTTGCTCAATTGATACGTCCCATTGTGATTTTTTGGAAAATCTGACTAGGAAAAATGCACAAATATAAAACATTTGGCCTCCAATGACACTTAGTGGCCGCCAACTCAACTTGGCTTTTCGGGATTTTTTTTTTATAGAAATTTTACATTGCTCACACAAATATATGGATCTATGTGAATCTAATCACAAGGTGCCATGTGGCATTGCCAGTTGTCAAATGCCAATTCAGAATCCTAGATGCATCTCTTGCCACGCATGTACCAAGTCACACACCACTTGGGCTTCACAATGACCAAACAAAGGTTAGGGTGGGGGATCGACCCCCTAACCTCCTCAGCTTGGACGTATTCCACCTCCATGTGTAACCAAGGAGGCTATGCCTATGCACGCCCCACTATGGGTGTTGCGGGGTTTTGTTGAAATCCTGCTCAAAATCCTCTACTTGTTGCTCGCCCTTTGTCACATGCCTCTTGCTCCACATGATCCCTGCTTTGATTTAGCCTCTTGTTGTGTAGCATTAGTTCCTTAATATGAATGTTTGCTAGTCCCTTGGCACTATTCCTATACCAAACTTTGGCGGCAAATTTGAAGGGCAAGCGAAGGAATTTTTCAACGAATGAAACATAGACACCTATTATTTTTTTGCAAGGGATATGAAAATGCAACTAGATGCAAAAAATAGTGCACCCACATAGGACTTCCTTTAGAAACCTTAATTTTATTGTGTAGACATTATCTTGTACGAGGGAGCTCCAGAAGCCCAATTAATTTCTGAACGAGTTCATATTGTCTTGAAACTCCACAAGGAATAGAGATTTAAGATCAGAATATCTCCTTTGTCCATGAAATTTGCCCGATTGTCCTTTTTCTTCAAAAATTGACCCTTGGCAAAGAAATAAATTGCTTCAAAATTCCTCGCCTCTTTTTATGCCGATAGGTGTTGTATGATGGCAGCAAGGGAGTGTAATGGAGTGATGCTCCAATAGGTGTTCAAAAGTCATAGTTCACAATTATGTTCGACCTCATTGTAATGTCTTAGGGCAGTTTTAACCTTAAATTTGATGTCCATTTGATCATCGCTTAGAAGTTTTTTATATTTGCTTGGAAAAGTCAATTGAAAACTCTTAATATCTTGGCCGTACGGTGGAGTTTGGAGTCCGTTTTTTCCCCAAAAAGATTTGTTTGAGCCCGACACATTTGTGAGCTAAATTGATGCCATTTGTCCCCAATGAGTAGGAAATTGGTGGAGAATGTAATAAATTTATTAATCAATGTGGTATGTACTGAAAAATTCAAGATAAGAACCTTGAGATTGATATGTCTCGGCATATTTCAGATGGATGTATTTAAGTTATCTCTACTTGTCTATGCTTTTATGCAGCAACAAAGGGAAAGAACTTAGGTGTTTCACATTGCAAACCCTATGTTTTGATACCATGTGAGATTATACAAACATGTTCACAATCGAACAATAGTGAAATACTGAAAAAACAGAAGAGAATACAACAATATGTGGTGATGTCAAAAGACACCTTAAAAAATGATAATCAACTAAAAGAGAGTAGAATGAATGACATGTTGAATAGGTGGAAAACATTGCCTTTATATGCACTAATTAACATTTGCCAAAAGGGTAGGTCGACCCAATGTAAGGCACTAACCCCAATATAAATTATAATTATACTTGCAAATTACTCACTATACCATGCAAGGTAAATATCACAAAGTACACACAATCTGATGGTCCCAATGGAACACCACAAGTATAGGTGACTCAGGGTCCGTAAAGATGGGATTTACACTCTAAGCCATTAGAGGTCTATAACAATTTTTTTGTTCTCAATGATCAAGTTCATTGTCATGAAATTGCGAATTCAGTGACTCATCAAGGTCATTCATATGTTACATGTTGGGAGACCTTTGGATGCTATATCTTTGAACATCCCCTTTAGTCTACTCTTTATCATTTGTTTTTGAGGTTGCATAGAATTCTGAGAATAGTGTTCTTATGTTCATTCTATAGTAATCAAGTTCGTAAAAAACTAGTCTTTTAAACAAATGTAAACATATGCAAGGTGGGAACAGGGGAAACATGGTTGATGGTTTTGCCGGGAATTGAATGCCACTGTCTCGTAGAGGTCATACTTCGCTTAGTTTGAATCCTCTAGCACCTGCTTGTTGCTCAGCTATATCTTTGAACATCCCCCTTAGTCTACTCTTATCATTTGTTTTTGAGGTTGCATAGAGTTCTGAGAATAGCGTACTTAGGTTCATTCTATAGTTAACAAGTTCAGAAAAAACTATTTTTGTAAACAAATGTAAACATATGCAAGTTAGGAACAGGGGGAAAATGGGCGATGGTTTGGCCAGGAATTGAATGCCACTGTCTTGTAGAGGTCACACTTCTCTTAGTTTGAAACCTCTAGCACCTGCTTGTTGCTCAGCTATTACATAAAATATGTGGTCATCAAATTGCGAATTAAAAAGGCGAGTCACAAAGACTGCAAAAAACTATTTCATTTACCTATGGCCCCATTTGCATTTTTGGAAAATAAGAGCATCTGAGGTTTAAGCTGATAAGTTTAGGCAAGATTTACTTCTACGAAGTTGAGAATTCTAATTACAAAAGCTTTACAATTGGCCTTTGACCTTTCAACATTTGTCTTCTATCCGCAATCCATTATTCACGCCATCTGCACCAACTGCCCTCCTCAAAAAAAATGCGTTGTCAATAAATATGCAGTGGCTCCAATCCCGATCACATATGATGCTGCTACATTTCCCATATCTTTCATTTTAGCTTCTTTCTCCACCTTCTATTGACATATCTATATGTAACTTCATCGTAGCTGCACAATACATATCCTCAACTTGTACAATTGGCTTCTGCTGTGTAGGATCAGTGATAATTTATAATGGAGTTTCCTTTTAGTACACTCCACAAGTACAAGACTGGATTGCTTTGCTTCTTTATTAGGGAAAATAAAATTACCCATAGGCACAAGTAGAGAAATAAATCAAGGTAAGCAGACCAAAAATGAAAGATTTGCTTCTACGAACATGAGGAGAAACAAATCAAGGCAAACTCAACAAAACACGAAAGATTTGCTTCTATGAACATAAGGAGAAACAAATGAAGGCAAGCTCAGAAAAACACGAAAGATTTGCTTCGATGAACGTGGGAATTCCCATTACTAAAGCCTTGATTAAATAAATTATACAAATGACATTTGACCTTTTTTTCTGGTCGAGAAGACATTTGACTTTTCTATTTATGCTTTCTTCATGTGCACTTGACTATTCATATTCTGTAACTCTTAATGACACATTATTTAACTTATATAATTCATCATTCGAAGATGATCATTATCCCCAAAAACCTCCCTAATAAGCATCAAAGAAAAATGTATTTCGTCGAAATGGTATTAATATCGCTAAAAATCACATTTTCCATCATGATCTATGCCAAACTTCTTAATAGTTTGCAGAGTCCTATAGCACCCTTGACAGTTCCAATCCTTGATCACAATCCTTGTGTAGCCATGTCTCACTGCACAGTCAGAATGTACTTTTTCATTTTGTTGAACTCCTTTGGCTTTAGTGGGCCAAGTCACTCTCTATGCATGGTTTCCTTGGATTTCTGCATTTTTGAAATGTAGTGAAATCTTCCTTCAATATTTCTCTCTTTATTGAGAACCTGTACACTTGTGGCAAGTCTTTCTAGCTTTGGGTCTGTCATGCCTTTGCCAGTGTCCACTTGGATGCTGGCTAAATGCTCATTCTTCCAGTCAACTGCTTGGCTCTTTTGGTTATTTCATGTTTTAAATATAATTCATTTTGGTTAGCCTTGTACTTTAACGTCCATAATAATTCCTACTTAAGGTATCTCCTTGACTATTAAGTCTCCATCATCAACTTCTCTCAATATTCGTTTCAAAGTCTTGCCATAACTGCCTAGTGCTTCATTTATGGGTAGTCAACGTTCTAACCATTTACGAAAGTAATGAATGCTTCACCAAAATCGTTTGTTTCTAATAAAAAACAACCTTTAAATGTCTATCCTAAGAAAAACTTTTTTATCTGTAGCTTTGTTGCAATTAACATAACCTCTGGTTGATATTTTTGTTTCCCAGCCATCTGCTGCATCTTGGCCTGGGAAACATGTTTCTTGATGGTTACAAAATGTAACCAGTTTTGGCTGTTGGTTCCTTCCATTGTGTGTTGATTCCAATCCATTTTGGCTTGTAGAAACATTGTTTCTTCACGTGGTTCTTCAATGGAGGAAGGGCAAGGCTCTCTTATCCAATATTTTGTCATTTCTGAGATATATGTATTTTGAATTTTAACATTAGTCAGGTGTAAGTATGCATGTTGTAGACATTATTGACTATTGCATACTTACACACTGACTAATGTTGAAATTCAAAATAAATACATATATACATACATAGATACATGCATACCTAATAATATATATGTATGCATGCATGTATGCATGTATGTATTTTGAATTTCAACAGTAGTCAGCATGTAAGTATCCATGTTGTAGACATTATTGATTATTACTTCATACTTATTTATGTGACATTATCTTAATAAATCACATACTGAAATATCTGATTGTTTCGAAATGCACTGTTCTTGGCAAATATTTTTAATTTACAAACCTATGTTGCTAGATGTTTCTAGAAATGTAACCGCAACAACATGACGGGAAATAGGGTTGGAGACTTTTCGAAAAGGAAATGTGTGTGTGGGTGTGCATATATGTATGTATGATGTTTATAAAGGTAATTTTTTTAAATTTTAGGTCACTACCAAGCTAGACACCAATTTGGCTTATGATGGTCCCCTTGTTAAAGTCCAGCCCTTTCCATTTACCTCATATATCGTTCAAATTTTATATGTATAAAGTGTACATGTACACTTTCTCGTGCACACATTTGAAACTTAAATTATTTTAGAGATTCATCCATCTCACATGGGTTGCGAATGGTTCAAACAGCATAAAAGATCAGACATGGCTATTGCGATTCACAAAAAAATGGCCACACATACATGTAGAATTATTGTATACCATTGGGTGATAACCGAATTATAAGCATAAAAAGGTTTAATTTTTCAAAAATCCAAAAGCAAATACAGATAATTTCTATCATAGAGATTTCAAACTTCCACAAGCCATAATAGTTAGGAGAAATAAGATTAAAGATAAATTGCATAAAGAGATCCATCCTGATCATGGGCCACAAAGTAGATTCATCTATCGCACACATTGCAAATGTTCAAACATCATAAAAGATCAGACGCTTGTAGATTCATCTATCTCGCACATTGCGAATGGTTCAAACATTATAAAAGATCAGATGTGGCTATCATGATTCACAAAAAAATGGCCACACATGATACATGTAGAATTATTGCATACCATTGGGTGATAATCGAATTATAATCACAAAAAGGTTTAATTTTTCAAAAAACCAAAAGCAAACACATATAATTTCTATCATAGAGATTTCAAACTTCCACAATCCATAATAGGTAGGAAAAATGAGCTTAAAGATAAATTGCATAAAGAGATCCATCTTGATCATGGGCCACAAAGTTTGCCCTGAAATGCCGATTCAAAGAGAAATTATTAAGTTTTTCTTGAGATAGATAAAGATGTTGTCTAAGACAATTTACAAGGCATCAATTATAAAGCTTCCTTTAAAAAAAAACCTCTTCACTAAACACCATACTGTTAGGCCGAATATAATATATATGGAATGATAATGAACAATCTTTGGTGCAAGCCAAAAATTTTCTAACGATTCAATTTGAAATGAGCAAATCAATACAAATAAATAAGCCAAGATATGGCTGTTCACTTCACATTTAAGATGTCCTTTCATATTCGTATGGGACTCTTGATTTACTCACCACAAGACAAAAGCATTCCTATAACTACTCTTAGGAATAAGCAAATATTATGTACAATAATACTACAATCCCCACCTTAATCTGCAGGGTTTGTTGTGAGCCCTAGTGTTCCTTTGAACTTTTCAATTTTTTCTCGCCCAAGCATTTTTGTTAGGATTTTTGTTGGTTGCTCTACTATAGGGCAATGTTGCAACTTGATATTGCCATCTTTCACATAGTGCCAAATCAAATGAAATTTGGTATTGATATGTTTGGTTCGGTCGTGAAACATTGGATTCTTTACCATTTGAATTGTGGAAGTGTTGTCAACCATGAAAACCTATTGTTCTTGCAAATCTGAAAGAACCCTTATGAGCCACAAAATCTCTTTGGTCATCTATGAAATGGCCATATGCTCTACTTCTGCTGAAGAAATTGCCAAAACTGATTGCTTCTTGGATTTCCAACTGACAACTGTTATTTTCAAATTCATTAAAAAACTTTAGTGGATTTCCCATCTTCATGATCACCAGCATAGTTGAAATTTGAATATCTAACTAGTTTGAAGTTTCATGCTCTGGAGTATTTGAGACCATCATTTTGTGTTTCTTTGAGATATCTAAAGACTCTTTTTGCTGCTACCCAATGACTGTCTTTGAGTTGTTGCATGAATCTTAAAAGAACACCAACAATAAAGGATATATCCGATCTTATTGTGGTCATATAAATTAGATTTTCAACGAGTTGTCTGTATTTAGTGGCATCGACCAAATCTGTTGTATCCTCTGATGTCAATTTTAGAATTTGTTCCATGAGCATGTTGAGAGGCTTACAGGCTTTCATTTTGAACTTGCTCATAATGCCCCCAATGTACTTTTGTTGTGTGATGAAAATATACTTTGATTTTTGAATTATTTTAGTACCCAAATAGTAATGAAGATAACCCAAATCAATTATTTCAAAGCTTTTCATCAACTTTGATTTGAACTTTGCAGTGTATTGTTCATTGTTCCCTATGATGAGCAAATCATCGACATACACCACTATAATTACAACTGTTTTGTCAATTATTTTGATGAAAAGAGTTGTATTTTCAAACTCAAAACGTTTGAAGTTCATGTTCATGAGGTGTTCAACTAGTTTATCATACTATGTTCAAGGGGTTTGTTTCAAACCATATAGCGATTTTTCAAGTTTGCACACCTTGTGCTTTTGGCCATTTATTGCAAACCCTTCGGGTTGTGTCATGTACACTATTTCTTTGATGTCACCATTCAAAAATGTAGTTTTGACGTCCATTTGGTGAACTTTCCATCTGTTGTGAGCTACTAGAGCCAACATGGTTTGAATTGTAGTCCATTTTGTTGTAGGTGCAAATGTTTCATTGTAGTCAAATTTTTCCTTTTGAGCATATCCCTTTGCGACAAACCTAGCTTTATGCTTGTCAAGTGAGTCGTCGGCCTTGTATTTGGTGTGGTAGACCCACTTGCAACCAATTGGTTTGCAATTGAATGGAGAATCAACCAATTTTCAAGTCCCATTTTTGATCAATGCACTGTACTCATCTTTCATTACTTTTCTCCAAGGTTCAAGCTTCTCAGCTTGTTTGAAAGATGTTGGTTTTGAATCAAATTCGACATTGAGTTCTTCTGGAGAATCATTCAAGGTGAGCATTTCAATCTTATCTTGAATTTCTTCAAGGAACTTGTTTGATTGTGATGCAGATGCATGTGTACTTCTAGTGCTTGATTTCTCAACTTCATGTTTGACATCATTCAATGTCTGGGTGGCCCACTTATGTATCTTTTTCTGTGGTTTAGGTGCTTCAATTTCATCTTTTAAAGTTCCTTCACATTCTATTCTTTGTTCTTGTGTCCCTTGCTCATTGTCTGATGAAGTTGCACATTTTCCCTCAGGGGGAGTTTCATTCTCATGTATAGGAGACAATAAAGAATCAATTGATTCCCAATTGTATGTCCCCAACTCACTGTTTGGAACATCCAAATCACACTCCTGGAAGAAATCAAACCTTGCATATTTATCAAGTTGACTCAATTGTCTATCAATGCTATGTTTGTCCTTTGCAGTTTCACAAAAGATAACTTCTTTTGCGACAAGAAACTTCTTTGTCTCATCATATAGCCAATATGCCTTGGAGGATTCAAAATATACCAGGTGAATGTATTGTGATCCCTGTGGTCCAACTTATTCTTCTCTTTTGGAAGCAAACGTAACAAGTGGATCCGAAAAACCAGAGATGTTGCATTGAAGGAAGATGACTACGCCACATCTCATACAGAGTCTTGAATTGAAGCATTGTTGATGGTGTTTTTTTGTGGAGATATACTATGGGTTTAGCTGCTTCGTCTCAAAAGTGCAAACTTACTTCTTTTAAGTACAACATGGCATGAACCATATTCATCACGGTCTTGTTCATCCTCTCTACAACTCTATTTTGTTGTGGAGTGTGAGGAACTGTGAGATAATGTTTGATCCCATTTTGTTCAAGATAGGATGCAAACTTCTTTGCAATGTATTCACCACCATTATTAGTCTCGATTGTTTCGATGCGGGTTTGAGTTTGATTTTCAATCATTTGAAACTTTTTTAATGTCTCAAATGCTTTTGATTTTTGTTTGAGAAAATATATCCAAGTCATTCTACTATAGTGATCAATGAACAACATGAAGTACTTATGACCACCTGCTTAGAGAATTGGAAAAGAACACAAGTTTGAGCGAATCACTTGTAAATTTTTGTTATCTTTCCAGTGTAACTTTGGAAATGGTTCTCTTGTATGTTTGGCCAAAATGCAAGCTTCACACTTTTCATCAAATTTTGTAGGCAAAGTAGGTAAACCAACAACTCCATTCTTTTGCAATACATGGAGGTTATGGTGCATATATTTGAATCTAGCATACCGCAACATGTTTGTAGACATTTCTTCTTCAACAAGATGAGCATAATTCCTTGAAACTGATGGCTCACCCCTTTGTTTGAGCAATTTTCCTTCTCATATCCAATCAAGA
This sequence comes from Torreya grandis, assembly GCA_037957365.1. NCBI lineage: Eukaryota > Viridiplantae > Streptophyta > Pinopsida > Cupressales > Taxaceae > Torreya > Torreya grandis. The sequence goes on along the minus strand of JARHVA010000687.1, from coordinate 1,604,329 downwards.
GGATTGCATTGTCACATTTCTTTTTGATAAGGACATCACAATTGTCCAACAAGAGGGAATGGCCTTATTGAATGAGACTAGAGACAAGAAGTTTAGTTTCAATTGAGGAAGGTATAGAACATTTTGAAGTTTGAAATTTAGAAGCTCTGGACACTTGAGTCGGATTGCACCTCTTCCCTGTGGTTGTAGAATTTATTCTATTTGCGATGAATACTGGACCACAACTTTCTTCATAAAACTCCTCAAATAAGTCTTTTCAAAAAGTCATACGTAGGGTGGCACTAGTATCAAGAACCCAAGCATCAAACCAGGATGAACCAACTGAGACATTATTTGCTTTATCATCTGAACTAAAAAACACACATTCACTAGTGAATCAAGCAAAGTTTGACTCTTTTGTTTGTTTCTTTGACTTTCCTCTTTCTTCTTACGATATGCATCAATTTTCTCCCATGAAGTTTTGCATTCGTGGGCTTCGTGGCTTCATTTTCTATCACACCATTTGAAGTAGAGGTGTTGCTTGTCATCCTATTTTTGATTTTGACCACCTTGATTGTCATTTTTGCCACCTTTTCCCTTTTTCTTCTTGTACTTATTATTGCTTGCACTTTTGGAAGAGGTGGCCGTATTGGATGTTTTGAGAGAATTGCCTTTTAAATGGCATGCACTTTCTTTTGTGGACTTGATTTTTCTTCAAAGACTTATTCTCTTTTTGCGATTTTTTCAATCAATTGATCAAATGTGAGAGTCTTCAACTGATTGCTTGCTTGTAGAGATTCAAAGTAGGTTGAATAGTTTAGAGGAAGGGCTTTAATGAATGCGGTCACATAGATGTCAATTTTGACACCTGTGGCCTCCACATCATGTTTGATTGCACTTATTTCTAAAACTAATCTCATGACATCACCGTCTTTCAACTTGATGTTAAACAACTTCAACTGCAACTGAATGAATTTCAACTCTGAGTGGGACTCATATAGTTTTTTCAATTTGTGAAATACTTCGCATGGAGTACCCTATCCTTGAATATGACGAAACACACATTTGTCGACTGAGGCCCCCATCAAGGCCAATGCTTTTTGGTTTTTCTGCCTCCATGTTCGAATATCTTTGCATTCCTTGTTGGCTCAATTGGCTATGTATCCATTTTGCAAATATCAAATCAACGATCATTGAAGATGCGTTCTCCACTAGCTGATACTATTCTGACTAGTTGTCTTTACCGGTCAATGTTCTTTTTTAGATATGACCAGACCGATATACCAAACCTCTTTATATTCCTGCCCTTCCTATATACCCGTTGGTACATGAGAGAAACTTGCCCTTTTTTTATATTCAACAGTACGTGAAAGAGGTGTTAAGATACGTGAGAGCAGAGTAGTACGTGGTACGTAGGTGACATGTGAAAAGAATTCACCTTATGATTAGCATCCACTTAACAAAAAAATCTCATATTTGACGATACACTCAATTTTTCTTGATCCCTGGATTCACGCTTTTCGATAAAGCGAATGGGTAAAGTGTAGCTCTCTTTATTTATCATTTATTTGCAAAATTTGGATGGTTTTTACCAAATTTGCATAGAGTAGCTTGTACAATTTTTCAAATGGAAATGAAAAATTTGCTTTACAATTTAACTTTAAATGCTTCAAAATTGAGAAAGCACTAAAAAATGGAATTTGCTTTTAAATGAAAAAGCATAAAATACCTCCTCTACCAGTTTGTCTTAGATGCACAAAAAATTCCAATATTGGAATATGTGAAAGATGAGGTCTTCAAAAAATTACGAGCTCCTTCAAACAACATGCGGCATCCAACTTTGACCAACTTGAAATCAGAAAGTTCTATTCACCATCTTGGAGATTTATAACAACAAAAGAAGAGTTTATACGTTGGAAAGTGGTCAAATTGAAGCCAAGCAACATACTTCTTGGAGCACCTTTATTGAAGCTTTTAATCAGCAAATTATAGCAAAGAACAGTCAATATCAGATCAAAACAACGATATAAAGTGGTGCGCCCTTCAATGCCACTCAGCTCTTGGACAAACCAAATTCTGCGATGCCACTGCCAAAATTCCCTTCCACATAGTCATAGATTAATACGCAGTATTGCCTTTCAACAACAGGGATAGTGCCTCACTTCTGACCGTTATGACTTCCAATGAACTGACAAAATGAAAAAAACTCTGTATTCAACAGTGAGACGCCCTGACATGTCAGAAAATCAGAGAATAAATGACTAGACAGTCACTACGTCCCTCTACTAGCTGAAGCACCTAAAATTCTGCTAAAGAACAGTTACTATGCAGTCCAATAGTGTGAAACGTCCTTTTTCACAGATGGTACACTTCCTTCAGAACACACAGGTCTGCCACTCCTCAAAAACGACTAAAATAAAGGAGAAGAAATTAGACCAATGAAAATTCCCACACTAAAACCAATGTTAGGCCGGATATAATATTTACGAAATGACAATGAACAACTTTTGGTGCAAGCCAAAATTGTTCTCACGATTCAATTTGAAATGAACAAAGCAATACAAATAAGTAAGCCAAGATATGGCTGTTCACGTCACAGTCAAGATGTCCTTTCATATTCCTATGAGACTTTTGAGTTATCACTACAAGACAAAAGCCTTTGTACAACTATTCCTAGGAATAAACAAATATTATGTACGATAATATCACACATCAACACCTTATCAAGGCTAAAATTACTTTCAATTACCATGCTTTGTACAAACATACAATGCATAGGTGATGCATACATAGAAAGGGGTCCAATGAAGAACAACCTCCAACTTTTTGTTGCTTGAACATTCACTCAGACCAAGATCCACAACTCAGATCGCATACTTAGGCATTAATATCTCTAACATTCTAGTTTCATTCATTTGAAAGCATAACAATTGTTTGAAAATGAACAAATGCTATTCACGTGCCTTATAGGGTTATTCAAACACAAACATGAAGGAGAACATACAATCTTATTGTTTCATGGATTGATTACTCTCACACTCCGACTTATTTCTTCTTGGAGTTCAATTTCCTTAGCTTTGTCTGTTCAAAAATGACTCTTTTGTCTTATTCTAATGTTCCTTTGACTTTCATAGCCTCTTGGAGTGTCTCTTCCACGTCCTTGACCTCTCAAAAATGCACAAGATTTGACGGTTCTTCAATATGGACTGTTATTTTTATTTTAGGTTCCAAATGGGCGAAACCACCATTACATGCAGGCCAATGGTTGCGAAATTGCTTTTATATGCAGATCGACAGTTATAAAACCACCAGGGCTTGCGAAACCGCTGCTCAATGTAGTCTAGCGGTTTTGTCATAGTGCAAATTCTACCAAATTCCAGAGGCTATAACTTTTGCATGCGGATTCAGATTGAGATGATTTTTTTTAAAAACTGGATAACTTTTCAAAAATAATTCAAATATGCAATTAGATTTAGGTTTAGGGAAGTTCTTCATGCATTTTTTGCCTTTGCCTCAATCTATTTTTTTTAGCCCTTCAATGCACACAGCGGCTTCTCGACTTGTATTGATGGTCGAGAGATTCAACTGAATTGCTTGGAACTATTTAGAATCTTGAAACTGATCCTCCTTTAATGTACTTAATGCTATTGAAGTGTTTAAGTCATGATTCATTTTCCATCAATTTCTCCACGTTGAAAGCCAACCAAAACAAACAAAACTACAAAAACACGTAACTACCATATTTTTGGGTGATGCATATTTTTGGGTGATGCAAGATTGCCCTTCACCTTGGATGCTCTTGCATCAAATACCCAGGGTAAAGAAAATGTCCACGAGCTCCTGCTCATGAACCCACTATGAGTTCATCTTTTTTTTCTGTGCTTTGCAACTTCAGATGCATTTATCCAATTGCATCTTCAGTTGCTCTATCCTTCCATTTGACTAAGTATTCATAGTACTCGTCGCCTCTTGTCTTCTTGCCAATTTGTATATCCAGAATGGCTTGCATTTCTTCATTTTCCTTTTGTGGAAATCGCTCTTATTAATCAATGGCTGAAAAATCCATGCTTTCTCCTCCCTCGTTTGTTTCGCCACATATGGGCACAAATCAACAACATTAAAGATAGGTGAAATACCTACTCCATCTGACAAATCAATCTCATAAGCATTAGATGAGAATTTCCTCATGATCTTACAAGGTCCAATTTTCTTCCATTTGAGCTTGTTATACTCACCCTTCGAAAACCTTTCCTTGCACAATGCACCAACACCAAATCCCCAATTGCAACATTTAGCTCTCCTCTTTTAGTCAGCATGTTTGTATTTTCCAACACACTCTATCAACCTATTTTTCACTTCCATATGCACATCGTGCATAGCTTGTGTGTACTCTTCACCTCTTGCATTTCTTCTATTTTATTCACACATTTCTAGGGCTGCTCCCATACACAATCTGAAAAGGGCTCATACCTGTACTTCAATTAACTGAATCATTGTATGCAAATTCCTCATGTGATAAAATCAAATCTCATTGTTTGGGCTTGTCACCAACCAAACATTTCAACAAATTGCCAAAACTATGATTCACAACCTCCATTTGTCCGTCCGTTTGAGGGTGATAGGTTGAACTAAAGTCCAATCTTGTGCCTAACTTGTGCCATAGTGTCCTCCAAAAGTCCCCAACAAACTTTGTATCCCTATCCGATACAATACTTATTGGCAACCCATACAATATCACCACTTTATTGAAGAATAAATTCGCAATATCTGTGGCATCACTAGTCTTCCTGCGTGTTATAAAGTGAGCCATCTTAGAAAATCTATCAACAACAATAAAAAGGGAGTCATTACCTCGCTTTGTTCTTGGCAGCCCAAGAACAAAATCCATGCTCAATGCATCCCATGGTCTATTCGGAATAGACAATCGCTGATATAATTTGGTATTTTGACTTTTACCCCTAGCATGTTGACAAACTCCTCACCTATGCATAAACTTCTTCACATATGTACTCATCCATGGCCAATAAGTTTTGTTACTCAGCTGTGCCAAAGTCTTATCAAGCCCAAAATGACCAGCAAGGCCTCTGTTATCTTTCCCTTTCAGTAGGTTCTCTTTCATGGAACCTTGATGCATGCACAACCTCCTTTTACACCATCCGTCGTGTATCATATACTCCAACGATGGAGTTCTATCCATATTTGTTAGATTTATGCATGTTGGCATCTCAGAAATCCAAGTCTTCTTCATACAAGTTTTCCATAGAGTCAAACCCAATGACTTCTACCTTTAGCTTATTCACAACAAGAACATGCTTACTTAAGGCATGCACAACTTTATTGGACTTCTCACTTCTATGTTTCAAAAAAAAAAAGAAAGAATAGCTTTGAAGAAACTCCAACCATTTCGTGTCTTTAATTAAGTTTACCTCGTCTATTATGAATTGTAAGGCCTTGGTATTTGTGTACAAAATGAATTCATTTGGCAACAAATAGTGCCGCCTTTTCTTGATAGCTTGTACCATTGCATAAAATTCTTGATCATAGATTGAATACTTTCTTTTTGGTTCATTCAACTTCTCACTAAAATAAGCAATGGGCTTACCTTCTTGACTTAGCATTGCTCCTATGACTGTGCCACTTGCATTACAATCCACTTGAAACACTTTTCCAAAATCTAGATAGGCTAGCATTGGCTATTCAATCATTTTTTCTTTCAAAAACTGAAAGCTATTCTACGCTGCAATTGTTTATTGAAACTTTTTCTTATTTCCCTTCATAGTCTTCGTAATGGGTGCACATATGCCACTGATGTTTTTGATAAACTTTCTATAAAAACTTGCCAACCTATGAAAACTTTTTGCCTCAAACATATTCCTTGGTGAAGGCCACTCCACAATTGCTTTCACCTTCTCATGGACCATCTTCAACCCATCTTTTGAGATCACAAATCCTTGATATACCAATTCTTTTTGCACGAAGTTGCACTTCTTTAAATTCATTAGCAACTTTTCTTCTTTGATCTTATCCAAAACCAATTTCAAATGTTTCAAATGCTTTTCTCTAGAGTGATTGAAAATCAAAATGTCACATAAATAAACAATTGCAAACTTACCTGCAAAAGGCTTCAATACTTCATTCATGAGTCTCATGAATGTGCTTGGGGCATTTGACAAATTGAATGGCACGACCAACTACTCATACAATCTATCATTCATCTTGAGTGTGGTCTTCCACTCATTGCCTTCCCTTATTTGAATTTAGTGATATTTGCTCTTCAAGTCTATCTTGGTGAAGTACTTGGCTCCATTTAAATAGTCGATCAAGTCATCCATTCTTAGTAACGGAAACCTATACTAAAAGGTGATCTTGTTTATTGCTCTCGAATCTGTACACATCCTCCACTCTCCATCTTTCTAGGGTGCTATCACGGTTGGCACAACACATGGGCTCAAACTTTCTCAGATTAATCCCCTTTCCAACATTTCTTGCACTTGACTCTTTATCGCTTCATTTTCCTTTGGAATCCATTTATAAGCTGCATTGTTTGGCAAGCTTACTCCCAACACTAGATCCATATGATGACTAATGTTCCTTATACGCAGGAGTCCTTCAAACAATTCACTTGACACAATATGAATAGTCTTCTAACATATTTTAAATTTCCATAGGAAGATCACTTACCTTAGTGGCTATCACAACTTGCATAGGCTTTTAAATTAGAGTAAAGCATGTCCCTTCCCCCTTGGCCACCTTCAAAAACTCTTTCCCAGAAACCATCACTTTGGGATTGTTCTCCACCTCATATCCTCTATCCTTCCACGGACTTAATGTGAATCTCTTTCCATCCTTCACAATGGTGTAGATGCTCACTCTTCCATGATGCACGACTCTTTTATCAATCTGCCATGGTCTTCCCAAAAGCATATTGACATATCCATGGGCATAATATCACACAAAACATCATCCTTATATGAACTGATTTGAAAACTCACCATACATTGCTCATTCACTAACATCAATGACCCCCAAACAACCATGAAACTTTGTTTGGAGTTGGATGCACTAGCTTTTTTAACCCAAGTTTTTCCACCATTTCTTGAGAAACCAAATTACCCGTGCTACCACTATCAACAACCACTTTTCAGCACTTACCCCTTGGTTTGCAAACAGTTCGAAATAGACTTTTCGTTTGCATTGGTTCGTTCATCTTCTTGGTTGGTTTCAACAACACTCTTTTCAATAATAGAGCCTTTCGTTGTTCCAGATCTTTCGTGTGTGTTGGAGACCCAACACTTTCTTCAGCCCTATGGGCTATATGCGTTGTTCCTTCAATTCTCTTGCTGCTATTTTGAGGGTCTTTTGGACACTCGAAAGCTCTATGTCCAACATACTTATTGCATTTAAAACACTTCCTTGAAAGCCCTTACCCTTTCCTCTCCCAAAGGATCCCCTCCCTCTAGAAGAATAGCATCCTCTTAGATTTGAATTATGATTTTGAGAGTTGCTTGCTTCACTATCATGGGTTTGTTGCCCTCTTCCAGTACTACCTTGTCCTCTTCCTCTTGAAGACCTTCCTCTACCTCTAGAGTTCATTTGTTGTTTCCTTGACAACTTTTTTTTTGCCTTCAATGCACATTGATGGGTTTCTTCCATGGTTTTCAGGTTCAACAAATTAATTTCATTTTGAATTGCAAAATGCAGTCCATTCACATATCTTGCTATCTTCTCCGGATTATCCTCCACATGTCTAGCTCTTATAGTGAGCCCATAAAACTCCTCGGTGTACTCCTTGATGCTAATCTCCTTTTCTCACAAATTCTACAATTACCTAAACATGGCCATTTGATAATCATAAGATAAGAATTTGGCCTTCATCTTCATCACCATCCGATCCCAAGACTTTATATTCTACTTACCTTTCTTTTGTCTCTCAGCTTACACATGATCTCACCATAAAGAGGCATGACCCTTCAACTTTATGCAAGCACACTTCACTTTCTTGGGCTCTTCCATAGACTCATAGTCAAAGTACTTCTCCATCTCTACGATTCAATCTACAAGCTCTCCAGGGTTCAAAATTCCATTGTAGCAAGATGTATCTAGCTTTGGCTCACTACTAAGCTTTGCCATAGCTTTGAGAAACCTACTCTCAGTTTCATTTCCATGTTGTCCACTCCAAGCTCTTGACTCCTTCATCCTCACTTGTATCCTCAACATGAGTTCCCCTTCTTTATGTTGTTTCCATTACATCTAATCTTTGCTTATATTCCTCTAATCATCTCTGCCAAATCTGTAACTCTAGGTCCCCTTGGTTTTGCTCCTCTTCCAACAACATTACATCTATGTGTCATCACTTCTCCCAATGCAAGCATCTTTTTCACAACTTGCCAATTGACTCAACTGTAGTCTTCACACAGTCCACAAGGAAAGCCCTTGCTCTGATATCAATTGATGCATACACAAATGGGTCCAATGAAGGACAACCTCCAACTCTGTCTTGCTTGAATATTCACTCAGACCAAGACACACAATGAGAGCACATACTCAGACATTGACGCTTCGAACATTTTGGTTTTCATTGATTTGAATGCATAACAATGGTTTGAAAATGAACAAATGCTATTCACATGCCCTACAAATTTATTCAAACACAAACACGAAGAACATACAATCTCGGTCTCTCATGGATTGGTTACCCTCACATTTTGGCTTCTTTCTTTTTGGAGTTCACATCCCTTAGCTTTCCTCTTCAAAATTGACTTCTCTGTGCCATTCGAATATTCCTCTAACTTCTTTACCCTGTTGGAGTGTCTCTTCAACCTCTTAAAAACACACAAGATTCAACAATTCTTCAATCTGGACCGTTTCTTTTTACGTTCCAAATGGGTGAAACCGTTGGTTTGCATACAATGGCGGTTTTGAAACTGCCTCTGTATGTAAACCATTGTTACGAAACCGTCGGGGTAGTTTCACAAGCTTATGAAGTTGCTGCTCAATGTAGACTAGCAGTTTTGTCATAGTGCAAATTTTGCCAACTTTCAGAGGCCATAATTTTTGTATATGGATTTGGATCGAGATGATTGTTTTTTAAAATTGTATTAACTTCACAAGAGGATCCAAATATGCAATCAGATTTAGGTTTAGGGAAGTTTTTGATTTTTTTTTGCCTTTGCTCCACAACCTATCCGTTTTAGCCCTTCAATGCATGTAGCCACTTCCCGGATTGTATTGATGATTGAGGGTGGTTGCAAAACCGCCCCTACATGTAGAATGATGGTTATGAAACCATTGAGGCGGTTTGGCAAGTTTGCGAAACTGTTGCTCAATGCAAACTTGCGGTTTCGTCATAGTGCAAATTCTGCCAACTCCTAGAGGCCATAACTCTTGCATACGGACTAGGATTGAGATGTTTCTTTTTTTTGAAATTGCATCACTTTTCAAGAGGAATCCAAATATGCAATTAGATTTGGGTTTGGAGAAGTTCTTGATGTCTTTTCCCCACAACCTATCCGTTTTAGCCTTTCAATGCACGCAGACACTACTTGGATTGCACTGATGGTTAAGAGACTCGTTTGAATTGCTTGGAACCATTTAGAATCTTGAAACTGATCCTTCTCTAATGTACTTAATGCTACTGAAGTGTTTTGAGACTTGATTCATCTCCCATCAACTTCTCCATGCCAAAAGCCAACCAAAAGAAACAAAACTAGAAAAACACACAACTACCATATTTTAGGATGATGCAAGATTGCCCTTCACCTTGGATGCTCGTGCATCAATAGGCAACTGCAATAGTTTTGTGCATTGACATTGATCGAGGAGTTATTTCTCTGGAACTGCAAATATCCATTACAAATCGCATTAGCCAAATTAAATGTTATAGTGTATTAATGAATCCCATATATATTGTGTATTAGGTATTAATAGGAATATAAGACATGTTATAAATACCAACCTACCCCATGTAACAATATGCTCAAGGAGTCATTGAAGTAGCCATCATTAGCCCTGGGAATACTGCCTTTGCATTTCCATCAATCTAATAGCAAATGGGTGCAAGGAATGGATACGCGAGAAGCCCATTCTTGGCGTATATTATAAATGCATGTCTGCCTTCTTTATTGCTCGATTATTGAACCGTAATCTTTCTTCTGTTTTAGATGATGATATTTTCAAGTATAGAGCCAAGAATTTTTGATGGTGGCTTTATTTTTATTTTTTACTATTTGAATTGTCACAGGCTTGACACTAAGGAACGCTGGGAACGGAAAGCAAACATGTGATTCTCTTGCATGTTGCATGTTGATTGGGACAATTTCTGAGGCAATTTGGTATTCATCTGTAGTCACTCTGCAAGAAACAAGCTCTAGGTGAAATTGAACCATCTGTTTTTTCGTCTGTTCAACCATATGGTTCAAGGCTTCAGCTACTGAGAACTAACAATGCCGAAAGGTACATGTTTGCCATTGTCTGTAAAAATAGTGGAAACAAATTGATTTAAACTCTGTATTATATTTTGTCTTGTATGTTATATCATGTTTTCAATAATGCTAGCAATTATATTTTGAGATACTCTTATTGGTTGTGTGATACTCCTCTACTTGTAGTTGATTGGCTTGATACTTGCAAGCACTGATAAGAGGTTTGGACTGAGGGTGAGCAGGCATGCAATGGAATTATCATGATTAAATACACGAAATGCAAATAAACAAAATGTGTGTATGATGGTCTTTCTATGTCTTTATGTTTTTATTCTTTGTTTTTTGACAGATTTGAAAGCATACTTGTTATTGACAACATTTCAACAAAAATTACCAGATAGAGAAAATGGATGGTTATTTTTTTAAGGCAATCTGCCCTTTCTACTAACTGCTATGTTATCTCATTTCTTTATTGGGTTTTGTTAGCCTAATCTTAAAACACTTGCTTTTGATGGGGTTTTGCATGATAAATTTGTTGCTTTGCTAGACAACGTGTTGGATCTAAACTTGTGCTTATTATCTTGATGATGTATTGGCTATTCATAGTTATGGTCTTGGTGTCTTGTCTAGTGGTTTTTTTGATGATAATGTCTCTTTGTGATCATCTTGAGGTCAATGACGAGTTCTTTTTGTGTTGATGGTCTTACATTGATGTTTTCTACAATGCAATCTTTTATGATGTCCTAGCCCTATATATGCTTTAATTGTACACATTCCATTCATATGTTAGGATGTCATGGAAGGACATTGTCCATCATTGTTCATGTATGCTCTAGGAGAACATCCCCATCTTTGTGCTTGGATGACCTAACAAGATTTACCTCATCCTTGTGTGAATGCTCAAACAAGATGTCATTTATCCTTGTGCAAGTGGTGCCCTAATAGAATTGTTTTATCTTTGTATCTTTGTATGTAGGTATCCGAAGGGGGCATGTTCCACCCTTGGACGGATGTTTTATCAAAACCTACATTTTCTTGGGACATGGACACCCTAATTAGACACATTCCTCCTATGGTTGCATGCATCTTAAGATGGCACCCCTCTTTAACTTGTGTGGATGCCCTAATAGGTGTTTAATTTGACATCGTCTTTGGATATCTATGTTTGGTTTAGACATGTTCGTAAGCGTAAATGTTTATACATATCCCACTTCTAACATCTAATTGATATGCTTTCGTTCTTGTGTTTTTTTTTGGTTATGTACATAAAGTAAATTTTTTGGCATGCATGCACCACAAATTTAGATTTGGGGGTTTTAACCATTGCCTTACTTTAGTATATATTGTATCCGGGGCCTTAGTTGTTTCGTCATTTGACATTTTTATGTTATAAATTTGCAATTTGGGATGTCTAGATCTGCACTTATATTTTCCTATAAGAACACAATGTAATATATGATATCTACTTAGGTTGTCTTTGTAAAAATTACAATAATTTGTCTATGTTGGCCAAATGTTTGGCACTATTGGAAATGTATTTTTTTGGCAATGATGAAGGGACAAAAGTCCCTTCTCTGTAATGAGGGCTGGTTTTCTTTTATTGAAGGCAAGGAAAGTTAAAAGTAAATTATATACGATATGTGTATGGAAAATTGTGTGAGGGATTCTATTACATTCAACTTTTAACAGAAAAACAAAAACAAAACGAAAGCGGAGAGTTGTAGATCTTATCCTTTGCATGACAAAACGTGAACTCATATGTGATGTGATGGCTTGACAATAGAAACATGTATTAGTTGAAAGGTAAGAAAGACATATTACACATAAAAATAAATTAGATTTTTAATATACAGTTTTGTAAATTATCTTTGCATTTCTTTTTGAGAATCAATGCAAAGTTTCTTTTCCTTTACTTTCAATCAAAATTTCGAATAATGTCAAAACAATGCCATTATAATAGTCATTTATCCTATTTATAATTTTAGGAGGGAAATGCATTGACTTTTCATATTCTTATAATTGTTTTTTTAAGATTCTTATTATAATTTTGCATTAAATTTCACTTTTTAATAAAATGACTTAAATATTATAAAAGATGATTTGCACTTTCCAAAATTTATAAAATGTGAAATATATACAAAATACAATAAAAGCAATCACTAATGAGATTTTCGATGGGAGGGATGTATGCTTGGTGGGCCCATCTTTCGTGAAACTAACTTTCTTACAACTTTGCTCTTTTCTTGATACTATAAGCACCCCCAACTTATTCACGACATTTGCTATAAAGCCTTTTTTAAGAATCATTGTGTTTTTGCAATGCACTACCCACCTCTCTGTGATCATGATCATGATAGGAATTTCAAAGAACTCCAAAATTGTCTATTTATTTCTTCCAATGTTGTATTAATCTCATTGAGCTTGTTCATTGTAATGATACTAAAAGCACTATCATTGAACAACTCTTTGATCACTTTTATGAATTGATCCTTCAACATGCATTAACTGAGTGTTCCCTATACCCATCTTCTTTGGACATTTCACAATGATTTTCTCATACATTGCGATAGGCGCCATTGAGTTTATCGTCACCTATCTTTCGCTACTCCTTTAGGTTTCCAATGGCCTTATTCAAAACATCAATCTTGTGTGGCATACTTTCAAACCTATCTTAAGAAAAACCGTTCTCCATTTTGTCGAATATCTGTCATTTGACAAGTAGGTCAACATCAGTGGTTACCATTTTTTCCACATCTTTCTTTATGGTCTTCCGCATTTTTATATATTTTTTTGTGATATTGGATCTGCCAATCCACTTTGCCATGCTTAATTTCAATCTTCTCATAGGTTTTAATTACTTCATCAATATAGTTCAACCCTTCCAATAGCAGCTATTCCACACAAGATTCAAGAGTCTTGCCGAAGCTATTGTACGTGTATGGTTGAGATTGCTTCCTTGCTGATCCTTGAGATTGTACGTGTTAGACATTTGGGTTGAGATGTTATCGAGGCATCCACTAGACTTGAGTTATTGACATATCCAACTAGTTAGTGAATTTGATCCTTCCTTTGTTCTTGGGTTAGCTCATCTTTCTCTAATCTCTTGATCGTTGTCTCCATTGTCTATTTGAGATTGTGTGCATCACTTTCACGAGTGGGCATCCCAAATGGAATTCTCTTCAAATTGTAATAATCAATTGTCATTTCCTTCACATTTTTTTCTACATTAGGTTCAACAATTTCCATATATTGGGCCCCATAAGGGTCAAAAACCAACCTAGATGTAGTCTCTACTTTATTTGGAGGTGATGCCTTGAGAAGCCATTACATCAAAATCTAGCAATGTCATAATCATCTACCTCTTTCCTTCCTAACAATGGCTACGTCCATTGGAATGAAACGTCGTTGAAACTTACCACTTGTGTTCTTGAGTTGAAGAAATTGCATGTGGAGTTAGTTTCCATAGCGGTGTCAAATGATGAGGAAGTGATATTTGAGGAGACGATGGAATGTGCAGAGAAGTTACAACTTGTCGAGCAGTATGAGTTGCCATGATAACAACGGATTGGTGAAGTCCTTGACAAGAAATGATGTATTGTTGTGTGCTATTGTCAATCAAAAGGGAACCATCACACATCACAAGAACCTTTGTGCCATTAGGAGACGGGGGGAGGGGGGGTGGCGTGGTTGTGGGTGTGCAAAGCTCTTAACTTGCAATTTCACTATCATGGAGGGACCTCTTCCAAAAGTTTTATTAAGCAACTTTGATTGGTTTGGGTCTTCTCCATCACCACCACCACCACTACCACTAGAAGTAGTTGTTGGGCAAGAGAAGGGACCAAGATTACTAGCGCCAGCAACCCTAGATGTTTTTGTGGGGATTTGTTTGTGTGGATTTGATGACTTAGACTTCCTCGAACTACTTGCTCTCATGAACTTTGCAAGTTTCCGATTGAACAATCCATTTACATGTTGAATATTATCTAGGCTTGGAATTGCTGGTCAGTGATTTGTTGAGGAGCCTAATTTAGTTGAGGCAATGGTGCTGACATGGATTTTGAGGTTACATGGGCTCCAACAATTTGCTACCATCATCCACCATTCCTTCATGATCCCATGTAGTGGTGAATGCTCTAAACTAGTCCAAGCTCAATGGACGCCAATCCCTTTTTCTTACTTCATAGCCATTTGCACAATCTGCCCAATAGTTCTCCAAATGAGGCACATGTGTAACTAACACCTGTCCCTAGGTGGGATTTGACGTTCCCCTTATTATCAAATGGAATTTTCATGGTAAGAGGATGCAAGGGGAAATGCACCATCTCGTCTCGATATTTTGGGCGTCCATGGCACTTTGGTAGGATAGTGATCAAGTGTGATTGGAAGAACTACTACTGCCATCTACTTCCTTTTACACTTTTTGTGCACCTTAGATAACTACCTACATAATCCTATCAACTTGGTCCTCCCATTCAAAATCCTCACGAGTTTGAATGATCATCCTTTAAATCCACCTATCATGATGTAGGTGAACTGGATGAAGTAGCTCCTATATTGCATGACGAGGTTGGCATCTTCCTCATATATCCTTGTTCCCAAGTCCTCGTCAAGCACCCATAATTTTGGGTAGCTTTAATAGGTCACTCCTTTTATGTTTTAGCCACTCGACATTGTTGGACAAGGGATGTTGGTAAGGGTTCTTATCCCAATGAGCTTGTCCAACCTTCTCACTCATATTTGAATATGCATCTGGAGGTGGAATCTGGAAATTGGTATAAATGGATTTGCTATCTAGCTTGGTTATAACCACATTCCTTATGGATTGAACTTCCTTGGTATTTGGATTGTAGTGTTGTATGCAGACAAACACTAAGTTTGTGCATTAGACAGAGATGGGAAATCTAACAACGTCTACCAGACCAATTTGTGACATAGGGTTAACCTCAACGATAGGTGATTTCACATGGATCCTCTTATGAAATTCATTTTGATCAACATGCCCGATATGGGAGTTACTGATTTCATGTACATTAGTTTCAAGAACAAACATGTGTTTAAAACACATGTATTTGAGCTTCACTTTGCTCCCTTGGTAGCATGTAAGGCAAACTCAACAAGAACTTGGAGATTTTTGTAGGGGTCTGGAGGCAGAACATGCTTATGCATACATGAAGAGCATGTGACAGTGGTCATAAAAAAATGAGTTTCACCTCCTAATGCCCTTTCAGAAGCATGTAGGAGCTGGGTGGAATTTTGGTTTACCCACATAATGTCAATCTTTCGTTTGTTTGCAGAACACTTGAAACTCAAACAAAATCCAAGAAAAGAGATACAAATGAGAAGCCTAAAAATGGATCAAAATTTTGCCTTTAGTTTGGAGGATTCATGCTTCTCTAAGCTCAAATAATAGAGGGGCAAATATTTTGTGCAACACAAGTACACGATATGAAAGGATTTAGCACATGTGGAAGTTTTATTTCCACTGAGAACAACTCATATTTATAGCAATTTTTGTCCATCACAATGCTTAGTGCACATTGCCTCATTCACACATTTCGCATCCAGGTGCCTTAGTTGGCTTGACCTCCTAGGTGCACCAGAGATGAAAATCTATAAAGCTCCAACTTTGGTGCATTTTTATGTCCAACATGCTTAGAGGGATGGGTTGGCTTGTCCTCATGGGAGCGACGAGTGTTAAAACACATTATGGCATAGTTTGCTTGTGCTTTCACATTCGACACACTTTGGTAGTTGGGTCAACCCAACCTCTTGGGTGCATAGGGTGCAAAAAACTTGTTTTGATATTGGAAAAAGGCTAAGTGTGGAAAGACAACTTTTTAGGCAAAGTGGAACTTCGGAGTGAATTCTTCGTGTCAGTATCAAAATTGAGAAAAATCAACTAAGTAAATTTTTTGGAATAACAGTTGGCTCTAGTTGGGACATGTAATTACAAAAGTACAAAGGGAAAACTTTAAAATCTCTAGGTTTCAAGACTAGTGCTTTTATCCATTGGTCTACGAGGTCAATTTAAGAACATTGGGACAACATGACATGAAACAACAATAAAATAAACATGAAACACAAAGTAAGAAGGAAGGGAAAGGAAAAATAGAAGAAAGAAACAATCACAATTGAAAGGAAAAAACACCACCAAAATCCTGAATCACCTAAGGGCTTGGTAGGGGACAACCTACCTTCATTGTATGTAATGTTTTAGGTATTGCCCACTATAAGACAATGGAGGATGAGTTCCATTTTGATATGCAAAGTAATATTTGTTATCACTACAGAAATGGCAAAATTAAAAAGTTTCCATCCAAAAAAAGTCAAACTTTCCATGGCTTCCTCTTCGCTATCTTCTCTTATCCCAAAAGAGAACTAGATCCAATCCGAAAATCACATTGCCTTGCTTTGCGATAAAATAACTCCTTCACCTTGCTTTGATGAGGTAGAATATTCTAAAAAACCATGACCCATTCCTCTTCCATCTAGATAGGGACATGACTCTCTTCTCAAGTGAGTCTTTGAATCCCTCATATTCTATTTCCTGAGTAAGTCGAAGAGTTGGTAATTTTAAAGAGATGGGCATCACGACGTCAGTTCCATACAAGAATTGGGAATGCGAATTCTCTATCGCTCTTTTGAGAGTGATGTGATCAACCCAAAAGTGGCATACAACCTCGTGCCAATTTCTGTAGATATCATCTACCGAGTTGCGGGCAATGGTCATGATGTTATTATTGCTTGATTCTGCGTGACCATTACATTAAGGTTAATTATCAGAAGAGTGAGACAAGGAAATTCCATATCCATAGAAAAACCCTATGAGCTTAGACGAAAAAAAGTTGGATGCGTTGTTGGCAATAATCTTTTGTGGTACCTTGAACCTGCCTTGTATGTTCTCCTTGACGAAATTGCACACTACCTCATAAGTAGTGGATCTTATAGGAATTGCTTCAACCCACTTCATGAAATAATTCGTAACCCATCAACACATACGCCTTGCA
Source organism: Torreya grandis (assembly GCA_037957365.1). Classification (NCBI taxonomy): domain Eukaryota; kingdom Viridiplantae; phylum Streptophyta; class Pinopsida; order Cupressales; family Taxaceae; genus Torreya; species Torreya grandis. The sequence continues at coordinate 1,586,922 of JARHVA010000687.1, read as the reverse complement.
CTTGAGCGAGAATTCAAAGTATCATTGGAGTCCAATCCCTACTGCTAGAATGGCCTCTGAATTACTACATCCCTGAGGAGTAATGCTGCAAGTTTTGGCTTTCCAACAAAATGCTGAAAAGCTTCACATTTCGAAACCTAATTTTGTGACTATTTGAATAGTGTTAGTCATTAGTAGCGAGCTTGCATAATCTTGAATGTTGTAATAGGCGAGGAAAAATGGCCACCACATGCTTGGTCCTGAAAGGATTCTAGAAATATATTGTTGTTCTTTATCAACACACCTCAAGAAAGTTCCACCAATGACTTTATTAATAAGAGTATTGTCCCAAATCACATACCTTCCAAATCATGTCCCTAACAGCATTAAACTTAATTGTTATTTATTATTTTTCATTGAGGTGCACAAGATACTCTCTGTAAAATAAGAAGGATGCAATGTCTAAATACCACTCGTCAATGGAGTCAATGAATACTACTAGTGGAAATTATTTTGTCTTTCCTTCGCTAAGATCTTCTCCCTTAGATTCTCTTTGAGCACTAGCGCCACCTGCTATCAACGGATAGAGGCATTGCCTGCTAAATAGCTTAGTGGGTTTAATTTCTAAGTCATATTGTTTCACCTTAGCTATCCATCCTCCTCGCTTAGAACCAAGTTCTTGCTATGTCAAAAAGGATTTGACAGCTAAGTTTGGGACCATCACCACTTATGCGAAAATTCAGGCTGTAAAATCTAAAACATTTCACAACACTTCTTACATCATATGCAATATTTTCGATTGAAGAATATTTGAGTCATGATCTTTCAATCCACAAATCATGAATGCAATTAGGGACTCAATGCCGTCTTCATTATTTCACACCAGGATAGTTGACAATGTATGCTTCAAAGAGTAGCAATATACAGTGATATCCTTATGGAAATTAGGACATATGAACATAGGGACATTAAAAAATATTTTTCATTTCACCAAAGGCTTTCTTACCATCATCACTCTATTTTAAATATTTTTTCCCTAGTATGATTTGAGCAATATGCCGGGTGAGTTCAACAAAACCAGGCACAAACCTTCTTAGGAAGTTCACCTTACCGAAAAATTGAGTGCGTTATGGGTTTACTAGTAGGAAGAGACAATTGCAAGATTGTTTTGACCCTTTTAGGGTCAATTTTTCTTACAAACTATATGACCCATAAGCTTTCCTTATGTAATTGCAAATATTGAATTCTTTGGATTCAACGAGATGCCATGAGTTCAACATCTTTCAAAAACCATCCTTAGATGCTCGCATTGATCCTCTCTCTTTTTGAAGAAGATAGTGAGGTCATATAGATAGATCATTATAATATTGTTCTTTATATCACTGAAAGATAGGTCCATTTCCCTCTAAAATATAGCTCCAACGTTGATGAGACTGAATGACATCTTTTTATATGCAAACATTCCCCATGGAGTGATAAACATTGTCTTGTGCTAATCTGTAGGTCTCACTTCCACTTGATTGTATCTAAAGAAACTAACAAGCATGGACATCATCTTAGAACTTGTAACTACTCGCAAAATATGATCCATTTTTTTAAACATGTAATTGTCCTTAAATGAGGCTTGGTTCAAGGTGTGAAAATTAACACATTATGATTTCTCCACTCTTATTTTTCATGGGTGCAATGTTTGCCAACCATGTGGAATGATGGATTGAAAATATAATTCTAGCATCTAACATATTCCTTACCTCTTCGTATATGGTACCTACAATCTTCAAATTGTAGTGTCTTTGCTTTTGCTTAAAAGGATTGCCACATGACTTGATAGGAATATTGTGTTGCATCTCCTTGGATTGGAAAGACTTCAAATATGCGTAACATTAGGTAAAAATATCTCTATACAACTTGAAAAGAGCTATAAACCTCATATGTTCCTCTTTCTAACAACATTTCTTGATATTTATATACCGAGGATTTTATTCAGTGCCAATCTTCACTTTCTCATACTCGAGTGATCCTTCAAGTTCCTTTTGAATATTCTTCTTTATATACTTGTCATGCTTATCAAACAATTCCTCTAGTGAAACTAAACCTTTTGGTAATTTGTTGCCTTTTAATTGGATGATCTTGTTGTCTTTTGATTCGTCTTCCTTGAAATCAACTTGACTTTCTGTGTTATTTCCAGTATTACATTAGTTGACTTGAGATTATTTATATACTGAAGAGATACTTTTGAAATATAAAATTTTGAAGTTATCTACCTTCTCTAGGAAAGTCATAATCTACTCATCATCATTGAACACCTTCAAATTTTTAGAGTTATTTGGTATGCTTAGCTAGTAAATCAATTTAACGGTGTTTCTATCTTTATGTATTACTAGATGAGGAATTATCAAGGATGCAGACATGACCAACACCATTGATTTATTGTTCTCCTGTCTTGGCATAACATCAATGTATAAGGCCTTGAAAACCTCAATGTAATCTCAAACTCTATTTTTATAGTGCCTCAAAGGATCATTCTTCATCGAATATTGGTTACGCACTTGTTTGACTATTAGATTTGCATCTCCTTGACCTCTAAGATTTATGATACCCATTTATTCCACTAATTGAACTCCTAAAAGTGGCACCTCATATTCAACTGTGTTATTCATACATTCATACTAGACCTTATATGAGAATTGAAACAATTTATTCCGAGGAGAAATTAGATTGACTTCAACACCTAACTCTGTGGACGAATAAATTCCATCGAACTCTAAAGTCCATATATCATCTATGTCAGCTTCAACGAATTCAGGAATCTCCAAATATTCTTTCATCATCATCATATATGTACAAGGGCTCATTTCCTCATAGAAAATATCTGCACAAGGATATTTCAAATTTTGTACAAGATACTTAGACTTTGACTCATGGTTCAAAATTTCCTTAACTCCTTTTATTGGTATCATAGCATGAGTCCAATCTAGCCGAATTTCACCACCAAGGTCTTTGTAAAAGTTTGTGCTAAACAACATTCCATAGTTAGGAGGAATATCCACCAACAAGATAATCATCTTAACTCTTTTCTAAGGAAAATATTGCTAGAGCCACCTTAGCATATTTGATTTGCCCAATGAGAGACACTAGATTTGATTCTATGTAGTAACAATGGCCAAAAGTTTTAGTACATGTTAGTCCCAAGGCTTTCACCACCTTGGCTAGCATCACATTGTTTAAGGCTCTTGAATAGATGATGTAGTTGTTTAGTCAAAAAATTGAGAGATAAACATAAAATGGATCAAGTCTTTCACTATTTTGAGCAAATGCGGCCATAGTATTATGGGGTTGGAGTTAGTAGGGATGACAATAAATCCTTTGAAAGATGCATCAAAAGTACTGGGACTATCTCCTCAGATGAATCTGACTAAATTGCCAAGTTGGTATGGGTTTGACTTAAGATATTTAGTTTTGGAAACCTAAATCTTGGTTTTGTTCATAAGGTCAATGATAAACAAAAAAGAAAAACAAAATTTGAATTTTTAGAATTGGAGACATTAGGAGGCATACTTCCTGCCTTCTTAGGTTGTTTGTCTTTGGAATAGTTTGGAAATGGAATACCCTCGTTGAGGATCTAATTTTGAAGAGGTGATTTATAAGAACCTTTCACCTTCTCTTTCTCCATCTATTAATCTTTCTCTTTACCTTTTTCAGTTGCCTTAAATTTCTCATTCTATGATCTCATGAACACAACATAAGAATGATTGTTCATCTCCTCAACCATGTCATCATGTTCCTCACAATCGGGTTTATATTTGAAATAACCCATAGTAAAATCATCATTAGGATCTTGAACTTTAGGATTAGAGGTGCTTGAATCACCTTCTTCTAGTGGTTTTGTAATGGTGCACACTTGCAACATTCTCACCATTTTTGGGTAGCTAGAACATGGTCATTAGTAGTATGAAAGGCACATGCAAAGTCAATTCACACAAGAGATGCTTCAATCATTTGTGGAATTGGGGCTGGAAGGCAAGGGAAAATATTATTATTGTATGGAACAAAAGGCCTCCTTGGCATATCTTGATAAGGGGTAGTCTTATTGGCCTAAGGAATTTGTTTTTTAGAGCAAAATCATTTGTCAGTTTATGAACTAGAGGATTCACTGAAGTTTGTGCCTTGCTTTTGAATACATATTTTTAATTTTTTTTGACCATGACCATATCATTTTATATTTCTATAGCTTAGCTTTAGGCGAGCTGCAAGGTCAATGGATGGTTTATGCATAGGAAGAAACTTACCTCAAGTGTTTACACAATCCTTTTTTTGTGGATTGGGTATAAAACTATGAAGTATTTTATTTATCAATTTATTGAATGTCGCTATGGACTCCCTCATGGGTTCATTGGGTTCCTTTTTCGTTTGTGTAATTTGAGCCAATAACACAAGCTAATCCTTAGCTAGTTTAAACCTTTTTTCAAATTTAGTTTTCATTGTATTCTAGTCCATAATATAGCCAGGTTGTAGATGATGGAACCATTCTTTTTCTCCCTCGCTTAGAGTCTCAACAAATGGTCTAATGAACAAAACCATATCCAAAAGTTTTATTCATATGATATCATTTACCACTTACAATTTACAACTATATATCATTGACCATATCCACTGGTTTTGTGGACTTGAAGCAATGGTCCAAATTGAGTACCTCATGTTACATGTGCAACTGCCATGATTTGAAAATTTATGGCCCTTGGAATTATGACATTAGGCAATGACAACACTTTTCTTAATCCTAGACCACTTCTTCCTATTCTTTTTAGGATGAGTTTAAAACTGGATTCTTAACGAAGATCAAAGAATGAGTTAGAAATGCCATTGTTTTTAGTGGATGTAATAATTTTTTTATACCCAGGATGATGATAAATGTTTGATTTTGAATAGTTGGGAAGGATAGCAATTCTTTGCACAAAAAAATGATCCTATATTTCTAGGGCTGATTGGTATGAAAACAACACTCACCCTATGGCCACATCTGGGTTGTTGAGTGATGAGTTTGGTGGGTAGCATGGAAATACTATAAACATGCCCCATGGTGGATGCCAATTTTTTTTGGGTGAAATATTAAATATTTTATGCTTTCATTGTAAATAAAATTATATCTAAGGCTTTTTGGAATAACCATTGGTGGAATAGTTGACACAATGGAAAATAAAATGTTTTCTCAACAACAAGAGGATAGAAGTCCCTCCTCAATTATGAAGGGATGTCCCCTTCATTGAAAGCAAAAAAAGCAAGAAGTAAACTATATACGATCTGCATAGGCAAAATTGTTTGGGTTTTTTTTATATTGATTTCGACTTTTAAAATAAAAATAAAAATAAAAATAAAAATGAAAAGGAAAATGAAGAGTCATGCATGATTAAGCAAAATCATATCTCATCCCTTGCATGATAGAAAATAACTCATATGTAATTTGAGAGCTTCAAAATGGAAACTTGCATTAGTTGAAAGGTAAGAAAGACATATTAAACATATGAATAAAATAGATCACAAACAATATTTTGAGACACAAAGTTCTATAAAATATCATGTTTCTTGCTTAAAATGAACACAAAGTTTATTTTCCCTTCTTTTCAAGTAAAATAATATCATTAAAATAATTCCTTTTTAATAGCCATTTTTCCTATTTTTAATTTTAAGAGGGAAATGTGCCAACCCTCCATATTCTTATAATTGTTCTTTTCAGGATTCTTACTCTAATTTGCACTTTCTAGATATCAAAAAGTGATATATGTGCAAAACAAAATAAAAACATTTTCTATACATATTTTACTAGGGAAAGATTTCCCTTGGTGGTTCCATTGTTTGTGACGCTGACTTTCTTGCATCTTTTCTATTTTCTTGAGACAACTTTAGTACCCTGAACTTGTTCACAACTTTCGCTATGAAGTTTCCTTTAGGAATCACTGTGTTTTTACAATGCACAAGCTATATGTTCGTGATCGTGATCACGATGTTAGGAATTTTAGGGAACTTCGACAACCATCTATTTAGTTCCTCCAAGGTGATATCAATCTCACTAAGCTTGTTCATTGTAATGTAACTAAAAGCACCCTCCTTGAACAACTCCTCCTTGATCACCTTTCTGAATTGATCTTTCAGCGCATTGACTAAGTTCTACTTAGAGTCATCTTCTTTGGAAAATTCATAATGAATATCCCACATACTAGAACATGCTTCATTGAGATTCTCTTCACCTATATTCTACTGATTCTCTAGGTCTTCAATGTCCCTATTCATAATTTTAGTCTTGTGCAACATACTTTCAAACCAATCGTAAGGAAAATCATTCTCCATTTTATTGAATATCCCTCCTTTGACAAGCAGGCGAACATCAATTGTTGAGATCTTTTCCACATATTTCTTCACGGTGTCCCATATTTCTAGTTCCTTTTTGTGATATTGGATCTGCAAATCTAATTTGCCTTTCTCAATTTCAATATGTTTGTAGTTTTTCATCACTTCATCAATATGGTTCAACCCCTCCAACAAAAAATGTTCCTCCCAAGCTTCAAGAATTTTCATGAAGTTATTATACCTGCTTATGGTTGAGATAGTTTCCTTGTTGATTCCTAGTATCAAGATTGTTTATGGTTGAGATTGCTTCAAGAGTCTTGTTGGGGAATCCATTGGACTTAAGAGATAATTGAAATATCCAACAAGTTTCTACATTTGATTCTTCATATGTTCTTGGGTCAACTCATCTTTCTTTGATTTAAGGATAATTCTCTCTATGGTCTCTCTGAGATTATGCGCGTCACTCTCATGAGTTGGCATCCCAAATGGAACTATATTTAGATTGTAACCATCAATTTTCATCTCCACCACATTATTTTATATGTTAGGTTTAAACATTTAAATAAATGAGGCCTCAGATGGGTCAAAAACCAACCTACACATGGTATTTGATATACTTGGAGGCAATGTCTTTAGAAGGTTTACCATTGCATCAAAATCTGGTCCTATCGTATTGAATACTTTATTTTTCCTTCCTAACAATGGCCACATCAATTGGAATGAAGCATTACTGAAAATTAACTTGTGTTCTTGAGTCCGAAGAAGTTAAAAGTGGAAAAAGTTTTCTAGGTGGTGTGGAATGAGGAGGAAGAAGTATTTGAGTAGATGATGGGATGTGCAGAGAACTCATAACTTGCTGAGAAATGTTTTAAGTTGCAATGACAATAGTAGATTGGTATATTCCTTGATTATAAACAATGTATTTTTGGGTGGTGTTATCAATCAAAATAGAAGCATCATCCATCTAAATAGGAACCTATCTACCACTAGGAGGGGGAGTTGGGTTTGGGTGAATAGGCCTCTTAACTTTCAATTTCACTATTGTAGAGGGTCTTCCTCCACAAGTTTTAATAGAAAATTTTTCTTGGTTTGGGTCTTTTCCATCACCATCACCACTAGAGATAATTGTTGGGAGCGAGATGAGACTAAGATTACTAGTGTCTGCCAACCTAGATGTTTGTATGAGGATTGGTTTGTGAGGAACTGAAGACTTGGACTTCCTCGAATCACTTACTTCAGTGAACTTTGCAATTTTATGATTTAACCAATCTATTGACTTGTTGTGTATTATATGAGTTTGGAATTGTAGGTCAGTGATTTCTTTGGAAGCCCAATTCAATTGAGGAATTGGTGTTGACATGATTTTTTTTGTATACATGGGCCCCATTAATTTGCTACCATCATTCACCATTATTTTGAGGACCCATGTGGTGTTGAATGTTCTAATTTGGTCTAACCTCAATTGATCCCAATCCATTATTCTTACTTCATAGTCATCTCCGCAATATGTCCAATAGTTCTCCAAATGAGGCACATGTGTGTAGCTAGGACTTATCCTGAGGTGGGTTTTGACATTCCCCTTGCTATCGAATGAAACTATACTAGTATGAGGTTGAAAGGGGAATACACCATTGTTGTCTTGATATTTTGAGTGTTTAAGGCACTTTGGCATGTATATTGACCAAGTGTGATTAGAAAAACCACTCTTGCCATGTGCTTCCTTTTGAACAACTTCCTAAAAAATTCTATCAACATGATATTGTCACTCAAAATCCTCAAGAATTTGAATGGGCATCCTTCAAACCCACCTACACTGATTTAGGTGAACTCTGGGAACACGATGAAGTAGCTTCTGTATTGTGTGAAGAGTATGACAACTTACTTAGATATCCTTGTTCCCTAGTCCTCGTTAAATACCCAAAATACCCTCATGGAGAAAGTATCATTGACACATTTGCGATGTTTGTTAGTTTCCTTAAGGATTAGTTGCTAATACTCATGTGCTTTGGTTAGAGAACTAAAGTTTCCCTACATGCTGAGGCTAGGAAACACTTGCAAAGCTGTCAAGGAGTACACCAAGTATGATGTCATATAAAATGTCCTTTTGATATTTTATTCCTATGAGCTACCTATGCAAAACATCATTGATGATGCTCTCCCAATCAATGAATTTATTGTTGGTGAAGATGATGCTAATGGTGAAGAACATCCAAGGGTGAAATTCTACCGTGGTCTTATTTCTCACTACCTTGTTGAGGAGGGTAATTGTTTTTGAGAATTCCTCCTTGAAATATGACTTCAATAAATTCCTGGGCAACTTTGACAAGCCTCTCCATTTATGTTTCAACCACTCGACATTCATTTTCAAGAGATGTTGGTTAGGGTTCTTATCCCAATGAGTTTGTCCAACCTTCTCACTTATCTTTGAATACATATCTTGAGGTGGAATCTAGAAAGTGATATCAATGGATTCAATATCTATATTGGCCTTAATCGCCTCTTATGAGCTGAACTTCCTTGGTATTTGGATTGTAGTGTTGTGTGTAGGTGAACACCAAGTCTATGCACTGGACGGAGAAGAGAAAACCAACAACTTTTGACAAACCACTTTGTGATAGTGAGGCAGTCACAACGGTAGGTGATTCCACATTGAACCTATGATGGAATTCTTTTGGATGAATTACTTGATTTGGGAGTCATCAATTTCAGGTACATCAGTCTCAAGAATGGACATGGGTTGAAAAGCCATGTATTTGAGTTTCATCTTCTCTCCCTTGGTAGCATGGAAGGTGACCTCAACAAGAACTTATAGAATTTTATAAGGGTTTAGAGGTAGAAAATGCTAGTGTAGATGCAACAAACATGTGATATTGGTCATGAAAAAGTGAGTTTCACCTCCTAATGCCCTTCCAAGATCTTTCAAGTGTTGGGTGAAATTTTGTTGTACCTAGGGTACATCAATTTTCAATTTATTTGCAAAATGCCCAAAACTCATTCAAAATCCATGAAAAGAGATGTGGATGAGAAACATACAGATAGATGAAAATTTTACCTTTGGTGTGTATGACTCAATTTATTCAAGTTCAAACAGTAGAGGGGTGGAGATTTTTTGTGGCGTACGTACATGAGATAAGAGGATTGGACACACATGGAAAATTTGTGTCTATTGAGAACAACCCACTCTTATTTATAGCTATTTTTTATTGGCTTGGTGCACAATGCCCATTGCTTAATTTGTGCATGCATGCGCTTTACATGAGGACGTCCTGATTGGCCTGACCTCTTGGGTGCACCAAATGTGAAAGTTTGTTAATGCTTAGCTTTGGCATGCTTTTTGGTGTGCCTAGAGGGTTGAGTCAACTAGGCCTCTTGAGTACACTGGGAACGAAAACATGTTACTACATAGTTTGATTGCACTTTTGCGTTCGATGTGCCTAGGCAGTTAGGACGACCTGGTCTCCTAAACACGTAGGATGAATAAAATATATTTTGTTTTTATCAGAAAATATAAAAATGTGACTTTTAAAACAAAGTGGAACTTCTAGATGTAAACTTCATATTAATACCCCTTTTATTTTGATTAAATAAAATTTTATATATAACACACTGTTAATGATTCAACAAATAAGTGCAAATAATAATTATGTTCTTGTTAAATTGGGTAATAAATGTAACTTTTTTTGTTCCTCCATCCTCATCTAAACCATGCTTCACCTTGGTTGTGATAAATTTGAGTGTTTCTACATATTGTTTTCAAATGTTCTTTAATGGGAAAATCCTTCTTTTTAGTGAGGTGATTATTAATATCTCTTAATTACAATTGTTTTGGATGCAATAAATGGGAATGTTGCACAAATTATTTGTTGTCAAATGTCACCCCTTCCATTGATAAATCCTCTTTTTTGAGTGTAAGATTTGTCCAAGAATGGATGTCCAAGATTGATGAATGGAAGATCGAACACACAAATTTGTTGAAGCTTATAAATCAAGTATTGAGCAAAATTGTAACAGATGTATTCAGAAATATAGATGGATTATATACATAGACTCGAAGCTTATAGCTTACTAAGCTCATAATTCTATTGCTCAAAACTTACACAGTTCCTAGCTAAGTAGCATAATACAATCTAGAAGACTCTGAATATTCCAGATGAGTAAAGCTCACAAATGGATGTACATATAGGTGGAAGTTAAGAGAATTCCAACCATACCATGTATGTGGTGTTGTCCCCCAAAAATATCACTCATTTTTGGGACAACATTTGAACTATTTTGGTCCTACAGACCAAAATCCTCTCTTCCCATTTCAAAAATTGTTCTGAGCCTTCAGGTTCTTCATTTTTCAAAGCTTTCTCAACAATCTAGGGCCTCTGTAGGCTTGAATCTAGGGACTCTGCAAGCTTGAATCTACGGACTCTGCAGGCCAAGTTCTACGGGCTTCGCAGGTTGATTTCTACAGACTCTGCAGAAAAGAAACAAGCTCTCAACACTTAGGCAATTTCAAGGTTGGTTCAACGACAAGGTTCAACCAAAATGTCCATTGGCAAGCTTCTAAGCAAGGATTGAACCATTGACCCATTGAACCGTTGAACCTTGAACCATTTTTGGTTCAACGGGTTCAATGGGTTCAAAGGTTCAACGTCATCAGCAAGAGTTAAGCGCATTTGTCAAGTTTCAAAGTTCAACCACTTCAAGGTTCAACGGCTTCAAAACACTTATCAAAGAGAAGAAGGCTTGAACCATTGAACCGTTGAACCATTGAACCACTTTGGTTCAAAGGTTCAACGGGTTCAATGGTTCAACAAGTTCAACGATCAAATGGTTCAACACATTTGGTTCAAAAAGATCAAAAGGACTTAGCCAAATAAAAAGAATGAACCGATTGAACTGTTGAACCTTGAACCAAAAGGTTCAACGAGTTCACAGGTTCAAAGGTTCAACCAGTGCGATGAAGATCAAAGAGCTTATGAAGAACAAGGAAGCGACGGGTAGAGGAAGAACCAATGAACCGATTTAACCTTGAACCAAAAGAGTTCAAAGGTAGCCTCAAGCAAAGAAAGAAACAACATGGATGATTCCAAAGGCAAGTTCAATGAAAGCGATGGTGCAACCAGAGAGCAAAGAAGCGCTTAAGCAGGGAAGCGATGGACCAAAAGAGATAGAGTGAACTGACGAAGCGATAAACCAATGAACTTTCAAATGGTTCACGAGTTCAAAATTCAACACGATTCAAGCGGCTAGCGACCATTGATGGCCCCACAGACGTCAAATTTAAAGTAAGGGAATATCCATTGAAATTCAAATAAAGCGTGGAACTTGAAGGAAGAACCAAGCGACTGGCTGAAAGATAGCCCGGGAGCTTAAATTTTAGGAAGAGACAAAGCTGGAAAAGACAACAAAAAAGAGACAAAGAGGGAAAACCCTGAAATATCTATGCAAAAGTTATTCCAGTAGGTGGAACAGTCTGCAAAGTAGATATTTGAGCTTGCAAACATTGAAGCGCGGCTTGTTGGTCTCCTTTGGAGTAAAGACAAAATGGACAACTGCGCAGATGTCAGAGGGAACATACCAGATGATCTAGACTTAGGAAAAGACATATGGGATGAAATGACATGCCATAGTTAAGACAGCCGCCCTGTTTTCAACGCAGTCCTTTGACAAACTTGGAAATGCATTCAAGGCATTAAATGCACAACATGGGCCATTCTATGGAACAAAGCGTTAAGTCTTTCTTAGCTGCTATATATTGTAATCTCTTGTATTATTCTAAGGGAGATCTTCCCAATACAGAAGTGAAACTCTGCCCAATTGAAAGGCGAATACTGAGACTTTGAGCTCAGATTGTATTTCATTTCATTTTATCTGAATGAGAAAACAAGTTGTTTGCAGACTTTGTGCTGTTTTAGCTTGTATCATTTTAGAAGATTATTCTTATGTCTGTCTTCTGAATGTGTTCTTGTTTATTTAATTTGGCAAGCAGAATTGGTGAAAGTAACAAGGAAGGTATCCTGAAGCCAACTGTGGGAAGACTTTGTGCCCCCACAATTGTCTTTAGTGTGTGTTTATTTTCTGTTTCTGTGTAAAGGACCTTGGGATGACTTTGTGCCCTCATTGTCCTTCGTATCTCACTTTTGGGCAGTCAAGGTGGAGACTTTGTACTACATCTTAGATTACTGGTTACTACGCCCTTGGCACCCTGTTACTTATCCTACCAGAAAGATTCCTGTTGTTTGCAAGAACAAGCACTTCTGAAAGAAGAGAAGTGCCTTTTGTCGCTTCATTAGGATTTCTACTATCCAGGAAGGGATCTGGCTCTTGGCTGAATGTTACCTCTGAAAGAAGAGAAGCACCTTCACCAATCACCCAGGATTTCTCCTTTGTGTTGTTAACATCATCTCTGAAAGAAGAGAGATGGATGATGTATTCTGCCCCTGAGTGTTATTTTTTACTTATTTATATATAGTATATAGCTCCTGCGTATTTAATAGGGAACCTCCCTTTGATGAGAGGAGAGATTTGTCCGCTATTGATGTAGTAAAACTGCACACCTGGATGACCAATCTCCCTATGCTGTGGTGATAGGAACTATTTTGCTCACTAGTTAGTTGGTTGACAAAATATTCACCCAACATGTGGGACTAACTTCCCTTAAATAGGTGGAAGAAAGGCAAAGAGTGTAATGTACCTCGAGGGTTATAATAGGATAGAGAATAATCCCACATGCTTTAGCATAGGGAGAGAGATAGGTAAGAAATAGTATAAGTATAGGGGTATATGGTGTTATAGAGTATCCAAGAAGAATTGTAATAGAGAGTGGCTCTAAAGGAGGTAGCCCCCTTGAAGTGGCCCTGGATATGAAATTGGGGTTGCAATCTACGTTTTGATTAATATATGAGTCGATTTAGTTATTGAGAGTAACATGTCTCTGACATTGGTATCATAGCACTTTCTCGGGCCACCAATTTAGTTTTTTTTCTGTTACTGTGAGATTAGAAGAATGAGAGTTTTCCATCATTTACAGTAATTGGCAATATTCTCATTTGGTGTATTGTGCATTGCAGTCTTGTTATAGATGCGACCTTTGTTGCATATCTCTAAGCATTGTTTCCATACAACACATGCTAGATCTATTGTTTGTTGATTTGTATATGTAGTTGTCAGTTCATTGTTCATTATAGGCTATTTTCTGCAGTTACCTACGCTGGATGCTTTCTACCAGGTCTGCAGGCTTGCCCTACTAGTAGGAAATCTGCATTTCGAGTTTATTTTGCATTGCTATCCATCGAGTTTTGATTTGCATTCCTTGCAAGGCTTAGAGATTGGAGAGTAATTGTTGTCCATTGTGTAACACGAGCAATAGATTTCATTTGATCAATGCCAGACATTTTTCCATTCTACATAAAGGGTTTGGTTTTCTCCATTGACCCTGCTCTTTAGATCTGGCATCAAGGGTTTCCATTGTGTTTGCTCTACTTGCTCCGTTGCTCAACACAACCTTGAATCTATGTTGCACTGCACTGTTGATTGGCTAGTGACTTATTTAGGTCCAGTCATCCCACATTAAGCTCTCCATCAGCAAGTATTGATCTCTTCAACCCCATCAATGCATATTTGTCTTCGTCCACGACTCGATTTGCATTGGCAGATTTGGGTTCTTGAAGGCCAGGTTCAAACGTTGTTCTCTATGGCTCATCGAATCATGCATACCTAGCTCATAGAATCACGCAGAGCTGTTCTCATTGACATCGGTTCACCTAGCTCATCGAATCACACAGACCTGTATTTTAGAATTTTAGAGACTCTATTGGCAGCACTCTTGACGAGCTCATCTAGCTCGTCCTTTTGATCTCCTCGGTCCCTGTGGATATTCATTCGGCATGGTTCGATGCAGTCACCATCTCAGATCTTTCTCAACCTCCCTAGATTCAATGCTTTTGCATTTAATTCAGTCGGTCAACATCAGACCAATGAGCTCTCCCACCTACGGCAAACGTTGACACATCTATCTCCTGTTGTGCCTCAATTTTGATAGCACCAAAATAGTGCAAGGTCTGTATGCAGGTTTGCATTGGTATATGCTTCAATTCCTATTTGCTTTGTGACTCCATATGCACCTCCGAAAATGAGCTCCTTCCTCCGCCATGCTACCTCCTGCTCTCATCTCCACAATGCGACCTTGCTTTTGCAGAACCAACTCCTCGACATCGACAATCATCTGCCTCCTTCCGGCTCAACCCACAGTTTTCCACCATCAAAAACCACTTGCACTCCTAGCTGCGGTTTTCTCAATTCACTTCGTATTAATTGGTTTAGGTTTAGGTTTTTCATTTAAGTTTATGTTTTGTTTGGTCGGTAAATACGATTATCTTCTAAAAATAACCTTGGTCATTTTTAATAGTTAATGTTTTTAGGTGAAGTTTCTTTTTGGGTGTAATAGTTGGCTTTTCTTTTAAATGCCATCACTAATTACTTTAGTGTTTTTCTTTTCTATATTATGTGTCTTAGGTATTACATAATAGGTGTTTAATGAATTTATTGGTATATGTCATGGAATGTTAGTATTTTTAAAGTATTCGTTTAAATATTTAGTAGTTTTTGTTATTTACATATTTAGTATTTAGGAGTCATTGTTCATAATATTTGTCGTTTAGTTATTTTGTCATGTCTCAGTGTCAAAATAATAAAAAATCAAATAAATTAGTTGTATTGTAAGGATGCATTTTTGATGGAAATTGACGTCCAATCTTCTAGTTTTATTGGGTTTCTCATTTTATCAGGAAATCATCTCGTCGGTGCATTGACTCAACTTTGACAAACCAACACAATACGAGAATATCAAACGGAGTTCAAGACATTAACCAATGGCACCTATACTGCATTCTTCGTTGTTTCAACAACAGACTTAAAGATGTGATTCGAATAGAGGTTCAAATGTGGCACCCTTGGACAATGATGGAAGCGGTGGGCTTAGCCAAGCTCATTGAAGATCGTCTCAACTAGTAACATCTCCAAACAATGCTCCTTCAGACTGTAAAAGCACCAGAAGTGCTCGAGCACTCCTCCAATGAATCCATTCAGGGAATCACCATGCTCGAACAAACCCCAGATGAACCAAAGCTGACAATCACAGATCCCAAGTAGGGAATCGAGTCTCCACCTCCCTCGAAAAAAATGCTAAGGGGGATGACATATCCCCTCAGTTGGTTCACAAGGACAACTATTTTGTGCACACCTGTTCTAGATTTGAGGTGATCATTGCTGAGATTCAACTTTCATTGCTCGACTCTCACTGCTAGATTCTAGTTGTGGTTAGTCCACACATTCATCTGTATGCATATCCACCTCCTATTTCAGTGCTTATGTTCGCCTTATTATTGTACATGCTCCTATCACACCATAGACATAAGAAGTAGAAGCAAAAACATACGTATGATAGAGCTTCCATCTGGTCTTCACAATAAAATAGATTACAATATATAGCCACCAAACAAGGCTTGGCGCTCTCTCCCATGGTATGGCCCATGCTGCAGTCAACGCCTTCAATGCGCCTTCAATTCTGCCTAGAGGGACCATGCCTGGAACAGTGCGTCACCTTAACTATGGCGTGTTTATTCATCTAATATGTCTTTTCCTGGGTCTGGATCATTTGGTCTGTCCCCTCTGACGTCTGCGCAGCTGTCCATTTTGTCTTTACTCCAAAGGAGACTAACATGTCGCACCTTTGATGTTTGCAAGCTCAGAAATCTACTTTGTGGACTGTTCCATCTACTGGAATAACTTCTACGTAGATATTTCAGGGTTTTCTCTCTTTCCGCTTTTGTCTTTTCCAGCTTTGTCTCTTCCTACTGCGATTTAAGCTATTGGGCTATCTTTTTAGCCAATCGCTTGGTTCTTCCTTCAAGTTCTGCGCTTTATTTGAATTTCAACGGATATTCCCTTACCTTAAATTTGACATCTGCAGGGATGTCATTTGTTGACTGTTTCAATGGTTCGAGCGGCCTTCTCGACTCCTTGGTTCAATCGCTTTATTCGTTCAATCGTTTTCCTACTCCTTGGTTGAACCATTGCTTTCATTTGAACTTGCCTTTGGAATCATCCATGTTGCTTCTCTCTTTGCTTGAGGCCGCCTTTGAACTGCTTGAACCTATGAACCATTGAACTTTGAATCTTTCAGTTCAAGGTTCAATTGGTTCATTGGTTTTTTCCTCTGCCCGTCACTTCCTTGTTCTTTCTAAGCTCTTTGATCTTCATCACACAGGTTGAACCTTTGAACCTGTGAACTCATTGAAACTTTTGGTTCAAGGTTCAACAGTTCAATCAGTTCATTCTTTTTATCTTTGATAAGTGTTTTGAAGCTGTTGAACCTAGAAGCGATTGAACTTGTTGAACATTTGCTGAAGCGCCAATTGTTGCTAACGACGCTGAACTTTGAATCCATTGAACCCTTGAAACAAAAGAGTTCAAGGTTCAATGGTTCAATCCTTGCTTATAAGCTTGCCAATGAACTCTTTTGGTTGAACCAAGCCATTGAAACACTCTTGAAAATGACCAAGTGTTGGAAACTTGTTCTTTCCTGCAGAGTCCGTAGAAATCAACCTGTGAATTCTGTAGAACTGAGTTTGTAGTTTTCTCTAAGTTTTCTCTCGGAGCCTTGAAAGAGTCCGTAGAAATGAGCCTGCAGAGTCTGTAGTTTTGAGCCTGCAGAGTCCATAGATTTCTTCCTATAGAGTCCATAGATTGAAGCCTACAGAGTCCGTAGATTTCTGAGAAATCTTTGAAAAATGAAGAACCTGAATGCTCAGAACAATTTTTGGAAGGGGAAGAGATGAGTTTGGTTTGTAGGACCAAAATAGTTCAAATGTTGTCCCAAAAATGAGTGATATTTTTGGGAGACAACAACTGACTCTAGTTGGGGAACTTCCTTCAATTGAAAACTTGGAACAACTGAGGGGAGTAGAAACCAAAATCTCCAGTGCCTTGAAGTGTGCCATTGGGCTACGAACTCATGCTACCCAAAAAAAAAGGCTCCAAAAAATAAAAAGCACAAAATAGAACTAAAGACTATACAAATATACATATGTACAGATGATCTTATCTGATGCCTCAAGATTTGAAGCGCTTCAAATGCTGCCCACTGTGAGATAGTGAAAATAGTGTGCCATCTTGATAAACTAGAAGGAAAACATTTTGTCGCCAGAAATGGTGACGGGCGAATGGAACTCTCCACCAGGAACCAATTTTCTGCGTCTTCCTCTTGACCTTTTCTTCTTCTTGCTCCATGGTAGGACGTGGTCTTCAAACTGAAAACCATAACTTCTTGCTCTCTTGGCGAAGAGTTCCTTTTACTGACTTTAGAATACAACAGTATGGTCCACCATCATAACTTGTTGTTCTGCTGGTTCACTCCAGTACATGCTTTGATTGTCAGCATGAAACTCCTAACAAACCATCAGCTCAATGTCTCCTTTGGTGTGAAGGAGTTTGACCTCTTCACCCCGAGCAATTTTCAATTCGAGCAACAAAGATCCGCATCCATCTGTGGAAGAATTGCTGCCATCAGATTCCAGGATCCAAGCATCATCAGAAGCTGATCTTCTATCAGACATCTCTTCATGGGAGATGGAAGATCCTTCTTGATTTGTACTGCGCCTTACTAATTTTTTTGATGCCTTATTTGGATGAAATCTTGGATTGCTAGCTACAGGTTTTCATCAGCTAGGACATGAGTGTCATCTATGGTCAAGAAGTAATTACCCCTGCCTAAAGGCTCAAACAAAATTTGAGCAGCAGGGGCTGACGTTTGGGTAACCACAATCTTTGCCTCAGACAGGTCCGCACCTGGTTCTCCACCAATGTTTAATTGCTAAGGATTGGCTTGCAGGGATTCAAACTCAGTCTTTTGAATTTCGGATTTCTTGACATGATCAATCATGTCAAATGACTGAGATGGACTTGGAAGAGAGGATGGGAGTTCATCCTTTTAGTTTTTGGGAGGGGGAGGATTGATCTGCAAAGTTGAAGTAGAAGGTGTAGAGATGTTTGATGTACTAACCTTCTTGGCAATGATTGGGTCCTTTGACTGGAAAGGCAGAGTGGTTCCCCGCTTAACAATTGAAATTGCAGGTTGAGTTCATTCCTCTGATCTTTCTTTATCAGCTTGTTGGGTTGACTGATTCTCAGATCGGGTGAATACTGTGTATGATTTTTTGACTGCTTCACCTTCACTTCTGGGTTCATCCTGGTAATTCAGGAAACCAATGTGGGAGTCACCAACTGATTCTTCTAGATATTCTCTGAAGAGATTAGTGCCATTTTCTTGCTCGAACTCAAGTTGGAAATAAGAAACATGTTCTGTTTCTAGATATCTAACTCCTGAGTTGGTTGGAGGTGCTTCAAGGACAAGGTTCCTTTGTGGGGGAGGAAGGCAATTTGGTTGCCCTTGACTTCTGGTAGCGTTGCCTTGATATGGCTGATTGGGGAATGTCCTCCTTGGTATATCTTTATATAGAGGAGTAGAAGACACACCTTGTGCCATTTGCCTTTTCAAGGCTAGCAATTCATTTGCTAGCTTTTATACCATTGGGTCAATGGTGGCTGTGGGTGAGTATTCAGAAGATGAAGAGGGTTTACCTCTATTAGGATCTCTCTTTATCTTTCTTTCCAAGATAAGGTCATATTCTAGCTTAGTAGCCAAGTCTTGAGCAGCCTCAAGGTCTATGTGTCCAGCCCGTCTCAACAAAAAACTCACTTCAGGCAGCTATGAGTTGATGAAGAAGCATTTGAGATTCTGAGGTGTCGGCTAGGCGACCATGGGAATTTAGTGCCTCAGCTTATTGAACCTGGAAATAAAATCCCTCATAGGCTCATGAGGTTCCTTCTTCATCTGAGTGAGTTGGGCCAATAAAGCATGTGCATCCTCTGTAGGCTTGAACCTAGCTTCAAACTTGGCTTTGAGTGTATCCCAGTCAGTCACTGATCTAGCTTGCAGATGGTATAACCAGTCTGCAACAGCACCTTATAGTGTCTCCATGAATAGCCTGACAATTATGTCTTCAAATTCTACCCCTATCACACCATAGGCTATGCTGAAGGCTGCAATGTGTTCATCAGGGTGAACTCTCCCATCTCCAAAGAATTTGGAGAATTTCTTTCTTGAGCTGCATGGAAGTTCATGCAGAGGTGGAGTCAAGTTGAGTGGGCCAAAAGAGTTACCCTAGGGGCCTCAAACTGCCATGATTTAATTATGAAAAATAGGGATAACAAATCTGGGTGGAGTGGCCAGATTGCAGAACAAAAATAGAAAAGAATTGGCACTACTTTAGCTTGAGGCTTGAGGCTTCAAACTGTGCACTCTTTTCCAACAACTCTAGTTTTGCAGACCAGATAAAATAATGGAGATGGAGGAAAATGGTAAGCTATAATGATAATGGGTAAGACACAAAACGGAGTCGCCAGAGTCTGTAATGGATAAGGGTTATAATGATTATGGGTAAGCCACATGTGATGTTTCAATCTGAAACTTGAGGTTCCAAATTGCACAAAATTACTGTGTCTCTAGTAGAGTCGTCAAAAACTATTGGGTGAATATTTTGTCAGCCAGCTAACTAGTGACCAAAATAGTTCCTATCACCACATCATAGGGAGATGGGTCGTCGTGGTGTGTAGGTTTACTACATCAACAGGGGACAAATCTCTCTTCTCATCAAGGGGAGGTTCCCTTTAAATATGTGGAGGCTATATACTATATAAATAAGCTGAAAGTAAGACACAGGGGTGGGATAAACCATCCATCTCTCTTCTTTCAGAGATGATGCTAACAAATAGAGGAGAAAATCCTGGTGGAAACATTGAAGGCACTCTCTTCCTTCAGAAGTGTTCTTGTAGGAAACAACAGGAGTTCTTTCAGGTAAGATAAGAAACCAGTAACAAAAGGGCATAGTAACAACAGGGTGAAACAGAATGCAAAGTTTCCACCTCAACTGCCCAAAGAGTGAGATACGAAGAATAGTGGGGGCACAAAGTCGTCCCAAGGTCCTTTACACAGAAACAGAAAAGAAAAACACACACTGAAGACAACTATGACAGCACAAAGTCTGAAAGTAGTTGGCTTCAGGACACCTTCCTTATTGCCTCCACTAGTTCTGCTTGTTAAATCAAATAAACAAGAATGATTTAAGAAGACAGACATAAGAACAATCTCCTAAAGTAGCACAGGCTATCACAGCACAAAGTTTGCAAGTAACTTGCTTTCTCATTCAATCAAAGAAATTTGAGCTCAAAGTCTCAGTAATGCCTTTCAATTTGGGTAGAGTTTTGCTTCTGGTAGGGGGAAGATCTCCTTAAAATAATACAAGAGATTACAATATATAGCCACCAAGCAAGGCTTGGCGCTCTCTCCCATGGGACGGTCCATGCTATAGTCAACGCCTTCAATGCGCCTTCAGTTCTGCCTGGAGGGACCATGCCTAGAACAGTGCATCGCCTTAACTATGGCGTGTCTATTCATCTAATATGTCTTTTCCTAGGTCCAGATCATCTGGTCTGTCCCCTCTAACGTCTGCGCCGCTGTCCATTTTGTCTTTACTCCAAAGGAGACTAATAGGTCGCACCTTTGATGTTTGCAAGCTCGAAAATCTACTTTGTGGACTGCTCCATCTACTAGAATAACTTCTGCACAGATATTTTGGGCTTTTCCCTCTTTTCGATTTTGTCTTTTCCAACTTTGTCTCTTCCTGCTGCGATTTGAGCTATCGAGCTATCTTTTTAGCCAGTCACTTGGGTCTTCCTTCAAGTTCTGCGCTTTATTTGAGTTTCAACAGATATTCCCTTACCTTAAATTTGACATCTGCGGGGACGTCATTGGTTGACTGTTTCAATGGTTTGGGCGGCCTTCTCGGCTCCTTGGTTCAATCACTTTATTGGTTCAATCACTTTCCTGCTCCTTGGTTGAACCATCGCTTTCATTTGAACTTGCCTTTGGAATCATCCATGTTGCTTCTCTCTTTGCTTGAGGCCGCCTTTGAACTGCTTGAACCTGTGAACCATTGAACTTTGAACTCTTTCGGTTCAAGGTTCAATTGGTTCATTGGTTTTTTCCTCTGCCTGTCACTTCCTTGTTCTTTCTAAGCTCTTTGATCTTCATCGCACTGGTTGAACCTTTGAACCTGTGAACTCGTTGAACCTTTTGGTTCAAGGTTCAATGGTTCAATCGGTTCATTCTTTTTATCTTTGATAAGTGTTTTGAAGCCGTTGAACCTAGAAGCGGTCGAACTTGTTGAACCTTTGCCAAAGCGCCAACTGTTGCTGACAACGTTGAACGTTGAACCCATTGAACCCTTGAACCAAAAGAGTTCAAGGTTCAACGGTTCAATGGTTCAATCCTTGCTTAGAAGCTTGCCGATGAACTCTTTTGGTTGAACTAAGCCATTGAAACAATCCTGAAAATGACCAAGTGTTGGAAACTTGTTCTTTCCTGCAGAGTCCATAGAAATCAACTTGTGAATTTCGTAGAACTGAGTTCGTAGTTTTCTCTAAGTTTTCTCTCGGAGCCTTGAAAGAGTCCATAGAAATGAGCCTGCAGAGTCTGTAGTTTTAAGCTTGCAGAGTCCGTAGATTTCTTCATGCAGAGTCCGTAGATTCAACCCTGTAGAGTCCGTAGATTTCTAAGAAAGCTTTGAAAAATGAAGAACCTGAATGCTCATAACAATTTTTGAAAGGGGAAGAGAGGATTTTGGTCTGTAGGACCAAAATAGTTCAAATTTTGTCCCAAAAATGAGTGATATTTTTGGGGGGCAACACGATGGTCATTTCAATGGTAAAGCAATGTCACACAAATTACTTAGACAAGATTACTATTGGTCAACCATGGAACAAGAATGCCAAGAATACGCCAAGTTATGTGATGAATGTTAATGCCATGACAACCTATACCATGTACCTTCACAACAACTACTACCCATAATATCTCTATGGCCATTCATGCTATTGGGTTTTGATCTAAAAGGTAAGATAAATCCAGAATCCATAGGAGGTCACAAATTCATTATCATAGCTAAAAAATACTTTACAAAATGGGTGGAGGCCATTCCACTAAAATCCACAAAGGGAGAATATATATGTCATTTTCTCATGACTAACATCAATTCTTGCTTTGACCTCCCAACGGACATCATTGCAAATAATGAAACTTTTTCAAGAATAAAACAATGAAGAATTTTTTTGCTAAATATAAAATCTGACACACATTCTCTACTTCGTACTACCCACAAGGCAATGGTCAAGCAAAATCAACAAACAAGATAATCAACAGTATCCTCAACAAAATAGTTTCCAAATTTAGTGATGATTGGCACAATCAACTCATCTATGCACTATGGGTTTCTTGCACCAGTATTTGCACACTAACAGGAGCTACTTCTTATTCACTACTATATGGTAGAAAATCAATTATCCCACTAGAGTTAGAAATCCCATCCTTATGGGTATCCTTAAAAGGGCTCATCACAAATGATCAATACAGAGAGATATGTCTCCATGAATTAGAATAGTTGGATCACATGCGCATTCAAGTTGCAGAGCATCTCAGGGTATATCAAAAACAAATCTAGTGGACCTACAATAACTGTGTTCACATCAGGGAATTTGAAGTCAACGGTCTAGTTTTAAAATAAAATCTCAGAAACGTCAACGTCAAAGAAGAGAA
Source organism: Torreya grandis (assembly GCA_037957365.1). Taxonomy (NCBI): domain Eukaryota; kingdom Viridiplantae; phylum Streptophyta; class Pinopsida; order Cupressales; family Taxaceae; genus Torreya; species Torreya grandis. The sequence continues at coordinate 1,563,896 of JARHVA010000687.1, read as the reverse complement.
CAAAGGAAAATTCAAACCAAATTGGCTTGGCCCGTACCTAATCACATAAAACCTTATCCCAAAAGTATACTGTCTAGCTTCAATTGATGTCAAGGCAACAAAAAACCCATTGAACATCATGCATCTAAGGAGATTTTACATATAAAATCAACAACCTCTTTTCATATTGCTTATAAATAGCTTATATCCAAAAAATAGAAAAATAATTAATATGTCAAAAACACAACATTCAAATACGTACTCAAAAAACACAAAATTACGGATTGTATGCATTGCCATGTTTACATTTCTTATATTATCTAGACACTACATATGCTAGCTATCGTAGTATAGTTAGTTTTATCATACATATATATGTTTTAATTTTTCTTGTTGAGTGTTTGCAGATTGCTACAAGACTCAAAGCCACTACACCGATCTAGATTTACTATTATCTACCCATTGGGGACATTTACACATATACATAGGTTCTTCATTGGACACATTCACCCATTTTGAGGCACCCTATACACAATTTTGATTACCAGGTTCCATCTTTCTATACATCACAACTTTAGAATTGTTATATCTTGATATTGATCATGCTACACTTATATTTTTCGCTAGATATTACTAATTTAGACTTAGTATATGTACATCTCGGCTCGTACATAGATTTGTATTACATGTTCATGCATACTTTCATTTCTAGATTTCCTATTTTAGACTTGATTGTGTTTCGATGCTTCTTCTATTCGAGGGCATTTGAATATGCCATTGCTCTTTGGTTCTACACCACTTCTTTTCATTATATGAATGCTTTGGACATATATCTGTGTCCTTGCATATATCTTCATGATCATGTTTGTGGATATTTGAACATGTCCTTCCATGTGGATCTAAGCCAACTTGATTATTGTGTGGATATGCAGACATTTAAACATGTCCTTATATGTCTTGCTTTCTCAGATTTTTATGACATGTGCTCAGGTCCCTTGTATTATGTCCCCTTGGCCTACTTTACATGCCTCATGTGTGTTGTATGTATGCTTTCTTGTATGCATCATGGCCATGACACTTGTATCTTGCTTGTTACACACTCTAGGTTTAGATGCTAAGAGGGACCTCATGCATCTCCCCTTCCTACTTGGGTGTCATGATGGATATCATACCCCATCCCCCTATGCAACTACTCAATTATTACTTAGATTTGTTGTTACATACATTGTTATATCTATCTTGACAGCGTTGTGAATGTTAGACATAACATACACAACACATTGCAAACTTATGCTCAAAGTATCTTACATTATGATGTTATTTATACACATTATATTGGATTATCACGCAAATATCATATATGCTCCAGCTAACACACATCGTGTAGAGCTTTTTATTTTGGGAATAGTTCTTTTGCAAGTACAACAACTTCTTTCAAAAGAGGGGGCATTCACATGGGTTTGTCATAGAGATCATGATCTCATAATGCACTCACAATACATTTTTTCAGCACATAGGCTCATATTACAAAAATTAGACTCAAGTAAGCATATTGGAAAATAGTAACACAAAGATAAATTTAGTTGCACAGAAATTAGAGCAATTAGACATTAGCACCTAAATTGGGAAACTATCACCACATGGTGCTACTGTCCAAGATATGGCATTTTTGTCTGGTAGCCTTAGTTTTGAAAAAAATTATATTAGCTAGGAAAGTACAGTAGATACAGTCCAAATTTACACATGTTCAGTTATAAATTTCCCTGTTTTGGCCTAATTTAGCTCAGATTCATAGCATTTTGCTCAGATTGGAGGCATCATGCATGACATGACCATTCCTATTTATAGTTCATATACTCAGATACAAATTATTAAAACTCAGTCCAGAATCCATATGCTATAATATAAGATTTTAGGGCATGTGTGCGGCACATTGTTTTCATATGCTCACTTACACACCGGTTGGTCAGATGGAATGACAAATTCCATGTCATCCTTTATGATCTATACTTCAAACATCATATTCTAGGTTACACACCAGTTTCATGCCTTACTCCATCTGCAGTGGTTGGCATTCTCGAGTGGCCTAAAATTGCCTAACATACCTGAGTGGTCGTAGAGCTGACATTTCTTATTAGATATCTCCAATTAGACATTTATGATTACATCACGTAGTTTCAGTTTCAAATGCATATACTACACATGGGTAGGAAATGATCGATTCATATTCTACTTAAGTTCTTGAGTCACTTACATGAGAGGGTTAGACACACCATCAATTCAATCCAAGCTATTCACAGGTCATGATCCACCAAATAGGGATGGACAATGATAAAGTCAAAACTAGATTGAGTTCTTGAGCCACACACATATGAAGATTGAAAGATCCATCATCTTATTCTAAGTTATTCATCGACTGATCACTATTTACATGCACATACATAAGTTGTTACTAGGTTTCTGCATTGGTTTACATACCCATGAGGTGTATTAGTTCCTTTCCTCTCTCTTATCTCTTTACTCACTTTTGCTTCTTACTCAATTTTATCTTTGATTTTGATATCTCTTAAGCACTGATCTATGCATATTTCACTTGTAGAACACGCAATGAAGCATGTTTCACATACTCATATCCAAACTCACGGGCTTCACCTCTTAGGTAGGTCCAGATGCGCTTCTTTTTTCCTTTATCCTAGTCATTTCACTTTGTTACATTTCTAGAATAAATGGAGGGCAAATGTAATCACCTAAAAGTGGCACTTGAGTGCTAAGAGTGCTACTTGAGACCACTTATCTGTAGTTTAGCACTGTAACTATATTAGGGCTTATTTTCACACTTATCCAACCTTCATGCAAGCCAAAGGAATCCCTAGTCATCCCTAAAGTAGTCCTCGACCCTCATTCTTATATCATGGCCCTTTGTGCTTCAAGTTATACCACTTGGACACTAGCACCATAATAGGGACAATAGCACCACATCTGGTAGTGTCCCAATATTGGTGCTAGTGTCTTTTGCCTCTTTTTTCCACGAATAGATGTCTTTTTAAATCCTAGACCTCCTAGGATTGACTTAGACCTATTTTAGCACTTGCACAAACACCAAAATAGTATTTATACATGACTTTTATCCCTCTAACCACTAGATGAAAATCAGATGCAAATTACATATGCAAATTTAGAACAAGTTGTGCACAATTAAGGTTATCAATCCTTATTCTACCTTGCTTCTACATCCTACCATCTACAACATTCCTAAGCTTAGATTACTCATATTTCTAGTCTCAAGCACATTCAAAACACTCAACTCAACTATCATACTAGCTTCACTTACACTTACACCAGCACTTAGGTAGGGAGAACTACATTAGGCTTGATCCCTCTTCAGAGTATTAGTATGTTGGCAACTCTCATCACAACAGGGTATTGAGGATGTCTAGCCTACCCCACTAACAAACACACTTTTTTAATTGTATCAATCACATGCCTTAGAGACATGGAATATTAGAGTTTACTTATAAATTCAATTAAAATAGGCCATCTACAAGGTTTCAAAACTCATGCATGTGAGAATAGGCCTTAAAAATCCAGACACAGGTGCACCCAAAAGCTCAGGACAATCTTACATAGAGGACACTACTGCCAAAACAGTGATACCAACGTCACATGGCATTACTATCCAATTAAGGCACTACTATCTAGGAAGGGTTCTAACACTTGGATCCTATTTACGACACTCAATATTTAGCCTCCAAATCATCTATATCAATCATTTTTTAGCTAAGTTCTCATTTACATTATTTATTGCTATTTTTAGAAAGGTCAAATTAGGTCAATTCTATAAGAGATTAGTGGTTGTATTTTTTGCATATTTCTACCCTAATTTACTATACTCAGATTTTTAAAAACTTAGGATTTACATTCATCTAAGTCCTAAAAGGTTAAAACACCTAGATCCATTTTTGAATAACATAAACTACAATCTCTGATAGTGATACAATATCATTAAGAATGTTTTGGAGAGTACTTTGGTCTATGTTGGACATAAAGTTAAACAAATCTACCACATTCCATCCTCAGACTAATGGACAAACGAAAGTGGTAAACAAGATGATTATGCATCTTCTAAGAATGTATAATTCACAGTAGAAACCCATATAGGATGAAAGTCTTCCTTCCATCTAGCATAACTACAAGAGAAATTTGCACAACTCTACCACACACAAAATTTTTAAGTTTGCTTTGGTTTTCAACCTCTAACATCCATTGATGTAGCTTATCATATATCACCATTAATAATAAAAACTCCTCCATATCAAAAGGAAGTTGAAATATTTGTTAAGTTCATTGAGCACATTTAGTAGATAGTGCAAACCATTCTACAACAAGTTGATGCTAGGTACAAGTAATGCCATGATCAACACCAAACACCTTTCAAGTTGGTGATCAAGTATAGAATAATTTGCAACAGGAAATACTTACTTGTCCTTTACCGCAAGCTTCATCCACTTCGATATGAGACCTACACCATCACCATTCAATCTCAATCTCGCCTCTTACTTTTAAAGGATCCAGTCTTCAACGTCAACTCTTGCACCATTATTTTCTACCTTTGTTGACACTACACATGTTGTAGAGACACTTCAACAAGAAGAGATCAATCCTTACTACAACACATAAACAAAATTGTACCAGATAATTGACCCCAAGATCAAACAAAGACATCAACAATTTATCTCTATCTTTCAAATCATCAAATCAGGTCAAGTACCTTCCCATTTTAAATGAGTTAGAAAAGTGCAAGATGTTAACCTATTTCTACATTTTGTTCTACAATTGCATGCAATGGGGACCATTGCTCTTTAAGGAGGGGTGACTAATCTAGGAGAATTTGAGCCTTTGATTAAATCACAACATAATGACACTGCTTTGTGACATAATGTGACCTTCAACAAATTTCAACATTATCTCAAGCACACATGGTCATACTGTGAAGTCCTAACTCCTTTTTGTTTATGCCATTCAACCCTGTCATTGTCAATATTATTTTGTGTAACTCCGCAATGGCATTAGTAAAATATGGAAAACTAATGATTAGTTATGAAGTGATTGTACCTAACCATTATAATGGTGCAATTAGTGCTTTTTCTTCCTTACTTGTATATTAATGTACACTTCCATTCTTTGTAGAAGTTGGTGAATTAGTGAAATAGTGATTAAAAGTTACAATAACATCCAACCTCTATGATTATTATACTACATTATTGTGTAATATAAATTTGTAGTTATGTTTCCAATCTGTTGTCCATTATATTCTTATCTCTTTCCCTTGTCTCATTGCACTATGATGTTCCTCCAACCTTTATCATTCAATACATGTTTCTCTAATAAGCCATTCAATCAGCGAAGTGTTGTCCATCGGATTTTTATTGAGGCCTGAATCATCCAAGACCATGCATTTACACTTTAGATAATTGCATGTTATGTACAAGGAGGGTAGAATGTGATCAAACCTAGGGAGGAAGATGATGACAATGGGAGGGTGTTGAGAGAAGATGTGATACTATTAAAAGTTAGTAAACTTGTAGATAATATCCAATTTAAACCAAGAGTCAACAAATATACAAATCATCCTAAAAACATGTAGTTTAACAACTAGTAAATGCCTAGCGACCATTTTTAGGTGTCTAAGTTATGTCATGTTTTTATAATCCTTCGTCATTATAAAAAGTCATCCTCATTTTATACTCTATTTCATGCCCAAAACATCTTTGGTAAATATGTTTGGTTTGAAGTCTTAAAAAAATCCATTATTAGACTAAGTCCCTTGAGCATAAGGTTGTTCTTTGAACATTTGGTTGTTCTTTAATGGAAGTTTGTTAGACTAGCTAGTTGGACACTCCTACTTGAATATAAGACATTTATTAGAAAGAAAACTTTTCAATAATGATATATGGCCACTATAGTCATTTTCCTTTCTTGATAGTTCTAAGAGTTTATTTGTATTCATTCAAATATAGGCAAAATTACAAAATGCAAGTTCGTGATCTTAAGTAAGTGGAGAAGGCTATATAAACCATTGGAATTGTAGTATTGGTGCATTCATATCTGCAAAAAATGTTGCTACAAAATTAGGAGGGACAAATACTTCGCGTTGCTAACAACTTTTGTGTGTGACAATAGCTAAAAATTAATTAGAAGAAATTTTCCCAATCTAATGCATACAAATAAAGTGTAAGAATTAAAAAAATAAAAATAAAAAAATCAAACGTCTTTATCCAGGGAGATTTTTGCACATTTTTCTCCAAGTTCTAGTAAAATAAGCTTTACACCACCTCCCATGCTTTTTTTGTACCGTCACACAATAAATCTTTCTTTACATATAAATACTTAATAGGTGCATGGAAACATGTATTGGTTTCCTATACTTCATGATGTTTTGTTGTATATATTTGAACACCTTGATATGATATAGGTTGTAATATTGATAAATAGATTATATTAAATTGCAATATAAAAATGTAATTACTTTTAATTGGATTATATAACATGCACAAAAGAGTAATCAGGCCTGAGAAATTAATTCTAAATCTAAATAATAGAGTAAACAAATATGGTGTAGGCTTGTTAGTTTTTATTTCATAATATTGTGATAGTCGTTAAAAGACAACAGTGGAAATGCATGCTAAAAAATAACAAAAGGTGAAAAGATGACATAATTATTGTCATTTGATTTGAACTATAATGATAATGTCATCGACAATTGTACATTAAAAAAAGATCTAATATTAAGGATTTTGTCATAATATCTCCATAAGTCTAAATGATTTCTCTTTAAAACATTATAAGGGATTCAACACAAATATGAAATTTGAAAACATGAGACATTATCATTAATTATGATTATTTTATTTAAATGATAATGATAATTTTAAAGAATGTTTGTTCAAATATGATTCTTTTCGGTTAAGGTTTTTGTTAATGTATCTCCATAAGTCAAAATAAATTATCTAACTCTCTATACTACAAATGAGAAACTTTGTAGGATGCAATAACTCTAAGAGAGAGAAACTAAACTCATGATTGTAATTGCATTTGTCTTATATGAGATTTTCGCATATAAACATGAACAAACTATTTATCTTGTAAATTATCACTCTAAAAGTTCCTCCAAATTTCATCTAAATCATTTCATACATTCATATGGTTCTCTAAAACATTGGAATTGTTGTAATGATTTAGATAAAATTTAAATAATCTTTCAAAATTTAATATTTTTAAAGTACTAATTTGCAAGATGGATAGCTGCTTCAAATTTTACAAGTAATCGAACTAAAAGATAGGCTTCCATAAAAATTCAAGAAAATTGTTGTAAATAATGTATACAAAGATTAAAGGTTCAAATACAAAATTAAAATAATGAAGAGAAGATAACTTTCAACTACCATTGTCTATATAAATTATATTATCCATGTTTTAAGATTAACACAAAAAAAAATTAAATACACGAAAAATTCCTAGTGTTGAACCTTAGGTCAATCAAATCAAGATAGATCGATCTTTAATGCTTTGTTGTTATTCACGTAGATTCAGTCAACATAACAAATACACAAAATATGGGTGGGAAAAGTATTCATATGTTGGGGTTTACCATTGTAATTTAAACACTCAATAAAGAGAACTACCTACTTGTGCAAGTAAAGAAACCATGCTTAATATAGGAGCATATCCAATACTACATTGCATCACAAGTGAAATGCAACTACAACCAATCATAAAACTCAATAATAAACTTTTCACCACTGATAATAATGGTGCTTTCTTTCTTAATTTCGATTTATCCTTTATTATCCACCCCAAATACCTTGTGTGTCCTCTAAAATTAAACAAAACAATAAAAAATATTACAACATTTTAGTGCTTCTACAATCAGGTCAGTACAAACCCGCTTTGTCCCAACAATGGTCAATTTCATATGATTTTGGAACAAATATGTATCATAATATAGAAGTTGTGACTAGAATTTCAAACAATCGAGTAAAGCGAAATCTCATGTGAGAAATAATAAGATAAAATCTATATAGAGTATATGCATATCAATCCGAGGAAAACAAAATATATTATTTTTCATTGAAACTAAACCTCACCAAGAGAACTAGAGAGATAAAATTACAACACAAACAAGAGGTACTAGGTGCATTGTAAACCGTGCACTAATTTAAAAAATACTTTCACAGTTCATGATGATTATACATAAGCTTTTCGTTAATAATTGTGTAAGTTTTTTAATCTACATTTCTTATGTTGAAACAAAAGATTGAGCTACTTATAAATAATAATCAAAGGTATCATAACAATGTCAAATGGTTAATAATTAGACAAGTACAAATAACCATATAAAATTTGTTGCTAGAAGTTAGTTATAAAAAATTAAAATCAAACCATTTATAATATGTTTTTATCTTTTACCTATCATTAAATTAATGTATCTATTTATTAATTAATAATTATTATAACCGTTAATAATTATAAATAATTAAAATTTTAATAAAATATATATTCACATCACCCATAATATAAATAAATCTATTGGTATAAAATAATAAATTAAATTGTTTACAAAATTTTAAATTTCAGAATTTAATTATGTTATAATTTGTTTGTATTTCTTTTTATATACTGAAAATTTGTAAATTCCTCTACTCTATAACAACCTCAATTCAATCCACTTACAAATTATTTAAAAAATTATAATTATATAAATTAAATTTATATTTTTGAAACACTATTTTATTTTAAAAACATTAAAAAATTACTTAACACCCACATTACAAACAAAATTAGTGACATAAATCTACCCTATATATATAACTTTTAAGATTAAAAGGTAAAATTAAAAATAATAATAATAATAATAATAATAATAATAATAATTTTTTAATTAGATTTATGATACTAAGTTTGTTATATATTTATCATAGCTTCTAAGCACATTAGAACCTTTTAAATGATTCTATAATAATTTTTTTTGATCAATTAAAGTTTTTTAAAATATAAAACTTAATTTTTATAATTATAATTTTTAAAATAATTTAAATTTTGCATATGACAGGAATAGAATTGGGGATAGTTATAGGGATTTTGACAAATTTAAAAATAGAATCAAATTTTTAAAAATCAACAAATATATAAATAATATAATATATAAATGAAAATATAAATAATTTAATATTGTAATTTTTTTAAAAGTAAAATAAAATTTAAAAAAAAACAATAAATATATAAATAATATAATATATAAATGATAATATAAATAATTTAATGTTGTAAATTTAAAATTGTGGACCATAATTTCCCTAAACAATTTAATTTATTATTTTATAAAATAGTTGCTTTGACAACTAGTATGAATATATATTACTAAAATTGTGATTTATTTTTAATTATTGATAGTTATAATAATTATTAATTTAGAAATAAAATTACATATTAAAGTTGTTTGAAATTTGTTAAAATTAATTTTTTATTATTTAAGTATCATAAAATCAGGTATATACATATGAAGGTAAAAACAAAAAATATTTATGTTATTATTATTGATTTTATTTTTACTTTTTTATAGCGCACACATATTTAAAAATGTGTTATTTGCACTCATCTAATAACTACTCAGACATTACTATGATACCCCTGATTATGCTGAGTCCATTGCTTCAACATATGTATACTTTCTCTGATGACAGATGAGAGAATGTGATTCAAAATGTTGATTGAAAAATTAAAGAGTTATCATCCAAAGTTTCTTTATAATTTCATTTATGGGAGGTGCTGCAAATGGGGTTTTGAATGCGACTTGAAAGCCCTTTTAAATCTGTCATATTCATTCAAGGCACCCATCAACAAGGTAGATGGATTCCAATTTTGAAGAGGAACATCATGTAAAGGTGGCCTTTGCATGGTGTTATGTGAAGTGGTTCTTTGCTGCATTAAGCCCTCTTCCAACTTGCCTGCCTTTCTAACACGGCCCTGCCTTTATGCCTGGATGAGCCTCATTAATGCCATATCCAACTATTACTGTCGATCCAAAAAGCTATCTTTGCTGTAATTCGTGCCATCGAAAAACATGGTAGAGTTGATGCGGAAAGTGCAAATGCAAATGCAACAGCTGTGAAAATAGTAAACAAAGATCCATATATTTGTCGCCTATCTGGAGAGAGAATGAATCTGACTTGCTCTGATGTGGGTACACCTAACCCTACTCAAACCCATGTGGTTCGATCTGTATCCCAGGGTGTGAGTGCCATGTGGTGGGTGAGTGCTTCTGGTACGTTGAATAGGAAATATTTAAGTGATGCAAGGCATGAAACTTACCATTCAATGGGTTAGGTAAACTCTGCTAAATGAAAATAACGACATTCGATCACATGGGTTGTAGTCTAATAGTGAGGATGATAGTCTAGCCATCCACCAAGATACAAGTCCCCCAAGATATGTTAAAAAAGATAAAGTCAAAATCATGCCCCTGATAAATTTGATGGAATAGATACTTCTGAGTCCTTGACACTAAGTTAAAGAAACATTTTGTACACTTAATCCATGTAAACGCAAGGTTTCAATCAAAAAATACACTTCAAAATATAAAGGAGTCAAGGGCATTTATGGGGTTGGATGATGATGTTAAGTGGGGAAGGGTGTGGGAAAAGTATGACATAATGGAGATTAAAACATGGGGGTTACATGGGGGCTTGGGATAGCCACCAGAATCATTTGATCCTCATTTTGGTTGAGGTTTTATGTACCCTCTGCCAAAAGGAATGATAAACGTAAGAGCAAACGGAGGTAGCTCACTGGTTTTATTGTTGCACGCATTTTCAAATTCAAGTCGTCGAAGTTTATATAAAAAGATCTCAATTATTTAAGACTCGTGGGAGCATAGAGTTGTCCTACCTGTTCCGTGTATATTTGGGTCAGAAACTCTTCTTGGCTGGTCTTGGCCTCAGCAAAATGATCCGCCTCATGAAGCCAGGATTTATTCTCATGAACAACAAGAACCCATTAATCTGTTGATACATTTGTGCAAAATTCGAGATCTATTTGAATAAACATCCGAGAAATACATAAAATAAAGGCTGTGTGCCAGAGTTCTAGATTAATGATGTCATTTATGGCATTCATTTTCAGATATCCTCTGGGTTAAAGGAGAATCTTTTGGCAGTTCACAATGTAAACTGTCAAAAAAAATTTGCAGACTAGAAAGCGTTAGGAATATGCAATATTCCGGAAGTTAACAATGAAGCGCAATCTACTGTAAACATAAGTTAGTTCCTACCTAGAGCATCAAATTGATAGATAACTAATCGAATCGTGATGTACCTAACATTCTTATAAGATCTCACTCGTGCTTTCTGGCTGCTATGTTGTGTTTTTAGATTGTTTTGTGCCTGTTATTGGTATACAAGATATTATTGACAATTCTCTACCTGGTACGGGTAGAACTTTCACAGAAACTCATCAATATAAAATGAACAAGAAAAATTGGCGGACACTCACAGGAGGCATCTGAGTCGTATCTTCTCATCGTCATCAAACTTTATGCTTTGCCTTATTCCACTTCCAATGGGTGTCTCATGTAAGTGCAATTTAAATAATATACACCTACTCGTATTAAAAGACGTGAATATCCAAAACAAAAAACAACAGCTAGTTTGATAAATCTTGTTTGTTGGATATGGAGTGGAGTTCAATAACCACCACATTTTAACACCAAGGTGACTACCGAAAACATATTTGCAGGGAAAAAATGAAATTTTGGAATATACATTTGTAAGGCCACTGTAAAATGATTACATATGTTACAGGCTTCAATTATGCTTTTGCTAGTGTATGATGAACAAATAACTACACGAGTAGTAGTATTTTAAAGGGGCCACTACAAGAAAGTGAAACCTCCTTGTCACATCCAAATTGAATACCAATTCCATTGTGCCCACATCCAGTTATGAGTTGACGATGCATATTCCATTACCATTTCTACCCACTTAATAGACTGCAAGACTTTTGCTCCGTCCTGAATGAAGGTTGCAATGTACATCAGATACTCAGCTCAATTTCTAATTATTTGTTCTTCAGATTCTCTCTGCACATTGTCAGTAAACAAATGAGTCCCTACCTCCTTTCTCATTCTGAATAATGTGGTTTGCTTATTGAAATTGTGTTTCATGGGTGTATGCTCATTTGCTCTTTTACTACACAACCTGCATAATAAAGTTGCCAAAATTTCCTTGACGAAGAGTTATGTAAAGACAATGCATCCAGGCTGCAGCAATTAATTTATTGCTCTGAAAATTAAATCACCCTTGTGTTGTACGAACCACAAGAACTACACTTGTGGTACAACCAATGAAAAGGTGCCATTCCTTTCTTTTCACAATCATTACAGAGAATATCCTGCAGAGGTTTAAGAACATTATTTTTATCAGATGGTACTGAATAAAATAGATGCATAGATAAGACATATTACAAACTATAAAATTAGACGAACAATGACAAACATATGATGACAAAGTTACCTGAGTACGCCCTTGATAATCTTCAGGAAGCTCTTCTGCAGACAATAAAGCATCAAGCATTCCAAAATATACCTGCAAGTAAGAATTAAGCTTATCAGCTGACTTCTGGTCTAAACTACACATCACAAACAAACACCTCCTCAAATACCAACAGCCAAACCAAAAGAAAAAATATAAGATGAGAAATGAATTCACAAGGACACCATGGTTTACTGATCAAGCCACATATGTAAAACGCTTTTGACAGAAGCAATTGGCATCTGCAACCATGGTTTTCTGATCAAGCCATGTGTAAAAAAGCTTTCTGAAGTTTCACAGAAGCAATTGGCATTTGATGATTGTTAAGCACGGGATATTCTGAGAGGGGGGCTGAATCAGTGTATCATATATCTTATAAATCTTTTACTTAATCAAACTCCTCTTAACCATACATTCAAGATATACAATAAAACTGAAACAATAACATGCACCACACATGAGAGAAGCACCAGATTTTTATGTGAAACTCAATGTGAAAAACACCATGGAGAACAATCTCAAGTATATGAATGAGCACCAACTCAAATTACAAAGTTTGCAAGCACTAACTTGCAGAAGCACCAACCCCTTTGCCAAGCACCAACACAACTATTTGTAAGCACCAACCCACAGGGGCACCAACCCCTTGCAAAGATTTGTGAACACCAACCCATAAGAGCACCAACCCCTCTTGTGTATAAAACACAACTATCTCTCAATGTTGCTTTCTCATCAAATGATAGAACTCTACAATATCTCTTTCTATTCTCTCCTCTTTTCTTATATAAAACAATTACAAATCATGCACTCTCTTGCATATTACAAATGGCTTCCCAAGCCTTTATTTATAGCTTCCAAATGACCTTTGACATTCACCCTTTGTGAATCTTCACTCATGAAAAATGGTGCCAAACTTGCATGACCCTTCGAATCTTTGTATTTAAAAAGTCACATGGTGACACTTCATAAGCAAATGCGTCCTTTCCTCTTTTGTCTTTATCTTGGTGACCTTTCAAATTCTTTAAGGTGACTCTTCATGGAGAAATGCATCCCATTCCTCTTTTGTCTTTATCCCATGATTCTTTGACTTCTCCATGGGCCCTCTTTTGACTTTTATGCAACCAAAAATATATTCGTTAATATTAAATAAATATCAACACATATTAGCCAAAATATGAACATTAAAAACATCTTTAGACAATAAATGCTATGCGGCTTTTATCACCAATGCTAGACCTTTGACATCAATGACAATATTTCCAACAATGATATAAGTAGTCAGAAGATTGGGCTTTCACAACATCAACATTCTCTGCCTCGATAAATGGAATATCAAGACTGCTTTTTAATCTCCCCTGACAAGGAGATCCTTTATCATCATACTTGCTTATGGCCAAGGAAGAAGAGTTGATTATAATCTACGTTACCGGATTCGCCCCTAGCAGGCCCTGGGAGCGCGGGGATACGGCGGTCCGGTACGGTACGATGCCGATCCGCGGGGGATACGGCCAGGGTACGGCGTGCCCCCTGCGGATACGGCCGGATGCGTCAATGCGGCGTGCCCCCTGCGGATACGGCCGGATGCGTCCATGGACGCATCCGGCCGTATCCGCAGGGGGCACGCCGTACCCTGGCCGTATCCCCCGCGGATCGGCCGCGTAAAATAATTTTTTTTATATTTTTTTCACTTTATTAAAAAAAAACGAAAACCCTAAATGTTCCGCGCCCTCCTCCGCGCCTCCCTCCGCACCTCCGCGCCTCCAAGCCCGCCTCCGCGCGCCCTGCGCCTGCGCCCCTGCCTCCGAGCGACCTGCGCGCCTGTGCGACTGCGGGCCTGCCTCCGCGCGACCTGCGCGACTACGCGCTCCCCGCCGGCTGCTGCGCTCCCCTTGTGAATAAGCTCAAAGAAAAGAACAGGGCATAGTCTTAAGTTGATTGAACACTAGGTCATCTCATTGTAATCTTCACCAAACTGCAGAGAGCGGATTTTCTTTTGTCTCTGTCTTTATTTTTGTCCATACGGGTAAGTTGTAACATTTGCATTATTTACTTGTAATAATAAATATTAAATAAGACTAATCTAAGTTCGACAATTGAATATTATGATATTTGGCATTGAATTATTACTATGTTTTGTGGTTATTTAACTTATTATGTTTCTTCTATGCATATTATGTGGTTAATTTTGCTTATATGGCTATATTTTTATATTTTTAATTTTTTATATATATTTTTGTACGGCCGTATCCAGCCGTATCCAAACCTCACAAAAAAAAATCAACGTATCCCCGTATCCGATACTCGTACCCGTATCCGTATCGGCAACTTAGATTATAATGATTCCAAGAGGCAGAAGCAAAAAGCAAAATATTTATGATTGCAGCAACAAGGCTTGCAAGAAGTTTCATAAACTTACAGTTTGCAAATGACACAATCAGGGATCCATATGACACACAAAATGGGGTATGAAAATTACATATATTCTGTACTCCAGGTATGCATGTAAATGAGTATCTCACGTTCAAATCTCGTTTACATGGAAATGGGTGTATACATATAATATATAGTTAGTGCTCCAAGTGAAGGTGCAATGGCAAGTAAGTTTATTGCTTTACTTGGTTATGAGGTTAAAACCCTGAGTACAAAATTTAAACAATATGCAAGGTAAATGAAAAACAATCCCCGTGTGGACTTCCACAAGTCACATCTCATGCACCAATTAGTGTCTTGTTTGGGTGACCTAAAAACTCTCTTTAACATTCCCTGTGTGGAGACAAATAGGCAAAGCCATGAAATAGTTAATAGTACAACTATTTTCGGGTATGCAGGATTCCCAGAACGTACTTTTGGACAGACAAATGGAACAAATATGGCAAGTTAAACGGCAACAAAAAATATTTTACTATTTGGAGACAAATGGGCAAAACCATGAAACAATTAAAAGTACAACCACTTTTGAATGTACAGGATGTTAGGAACACACTTTTGGACAGACAAATGGCACAAATAAATCAAGATCAACAGCAACAAAAAATATTGGCAACTGCAATAGGAGCTCGAGTCAAAAGGAAAGACTTCCAAAGCATAACCATAAATTCACCAAACACTCAAAATTGGAATCTCTCAATATTCAAGGTTTCAACCATACAACACAAATTCCAAATCTGAAATTTGTAACAATAGATTTAAAATAGGACCTTCTTGAGCACACAAATTTGCCATACTCTAACTACACCACCAGCTTTGGGACCTTCTCGAGCACACATTGAGTCAGAACATTATGTTCTAACTCATCTTCAATCGTGTCACACAACTCCAACAATGTTATCCCTGTTTTGCGCTGCTGTACAGCATTATTTCTAGAAAATGACAAAAACAGATGAGCGGCTTCGTTTCTTATAACACTACAACCGTCCATTCATCTTCCGCTCTTGTACAATATTGTATACTATTTATTCTTTTGGTATGAGGCATTGTATCGACAAACATGGATAAACCCTTGAGCCACATATCCAACCTCAGTTCATTGTGCAAAACTTTTGCATAATACAATCTTGCTATGTTAAAACATCTTAAACATTGAAAAAAACCCAATCTTCTAGAATACACTATGCTAAACCCATATTTCACAAAATCTGACTCGACAGACCAAAAAAAATTTGACTCAGCAAATACCCAACAACTTAAAAAATACTTAAATTTCTTTAAAAAATGTAAATTTTATACAAAATATAGTTACAAAATGTATCAAATGAGTCTGTAAAACATTGGACAAGTGTTTTCTATTTGATTTTAATACAAATAGAGTACAACATTGCATCTCCATGTGAATACAACAGCCAATGGATAATTGTTATAACTTATGCTTATGAATTTATGATGATTGTCTTTGATAATCATCATCATAAATTGCATATCCATGCAAGTCACAAATTACAAGAATTTATAATTTCCTCCTCCCCATTCAAGTGAAAACATGGGGAGTCTGAGAGGGTCTAATCCTTGCACTCAATTGCGGCTCCTTGCTTCGCCTAGCAGGATGTTCCTGCACGACCACCCTAGTACCTGATGGCAGTAACTCCTCTACAAAGATGTCATCCAATCCAATCTCTCTTGTTTCTGTTGTAACACTCCATAAATTGCCTCTCGAAATCAGCAACCTCGTCCTCTTTGAACAAGGGGGTCTTCTCATCCTATACAGTCCAATCACTATAGGGAACAATCTCATTCAAATCATTAGGCTCATGTGATGTGTCCACCTCTTTTGTGCACAATAGAATGTTGTATTGCACAAAAACTAGGTTAATGAGTCAACTTATTGTGCTTCTTTGTGTGAATGGTCTCAAACAAACTCCAATTGCACTGACATCTAAAAGCGCTACATGATTAAAATAAAATTTGAGGGGCTAGCTTTTGAAAATTTGGGGTATTTCCACCCCAATCTTCCCACCACAAACTTACAAACAAGATATTCAAAAGTTTGTAAGTAATTAATAATTGCAAATTTATAACTTTGTAAATAAAGACTCCAATTTTTGTTATCTAGTGTCTAGGTGGATCTCCCTTGGATATCTAGTGGCGAAGAAAAGAGCTTCCCCTTCGCCTGCTTATAACTCTACAACTCTGAAATAATGAGGTCCCTCACTTCAACCTCAAGTGTCATCCTCTTGCATGTTGAAAGGCCTTCCATAACCTTCCCATTAACATCTATGAAACCAGCATAATAGAAACACTTGGGGTTGAGATAGTACCTCACTACATCAATGGGTTGGTGGAGTTGATTGTTCCACTTCTAATCAATTATATCGCAAATGGGATCAAATCTACGTTTATCCCTCTATTAAATTTTTAAATGGCCTCTTTGGCCCTATCCATAGCTTCATAAATGTACCCCATTGGGTTTTGTTCCCCATCCACCAAGCACAAAACCCTAACCAAAGGCTCTGACACCTACAAAGTTACAAACAAATGAAATTTATGAACATACAAATAAATTAAATACTTATAAAAAAATTAAATAAAAGAATCGACTTGAAATCTAAATTGAAGTTACTTTGACGATCTTTGCATCTCTCTTCACAAAGGGATCATCAAAAATTGTCTTTGCAGTCCTCTCTTTATCAGCTTTCTTTAAAAATTTCTTCAACGGTGTCAACAAACTACAAATACTTTGCAACATTAGGAATTTAGTTGACAACCTTGTGACACTTGCTCGCACAAGCTCTTTCTTTGGTGTGATCTCTTATCGAGCTGAGAATCCAAGGGTGATTATCAATGTATTTAATGATGTTTATGGCATCTTCTACAACTGGTCTCACCCATTCAATTTCACCTATGTCCTCCAAAAGAAGGTCAAGGCAATAGGTGGCCCAATGGGTCTAAAAGAGTGATGGATGCCTCTCTTTAAGCAATCTCCCAACCACCGTATATGTTGTATTGTCAATGACAACTTGCACAACATTATCGATGCCCACCTCTAAAACAACCTCATCAAGAATCAGAGTAAAAAAATTTGCATTTTTTACATTGTTACAGGCATCAATTGACTTCCAAAAAACCATCTCACCATTTGAAGCTGCTAAAAATTTGATGAAGGTGTGGTTCCTTCCATCCGTTACTCATTTAAAAGAATGGTGCATTCGAACTTTTGCCATTGCTTATTTTGTTTTTCCAGAATTGACTTTGCATCTTCAATAGCATTCTAAAGCAACCTCTCACTTAAGTCTCTTAAAGAAGGTGTATTGTACCCTTTGTTTGCATTTGTCAATGTCCTCACTAAATACTCCAAGTACAGGGTCTTCGCCACATTTAATGGTTGTAATACCAAAAATTCACACACACCTTATTTGCTTCCTTGTGCACCTCCTTGTTCCACCTTACACCTTGTAGCAAAGATTGTACCCCAAGTATTTTTCTAGATACAAAAAAACTATGACTGGACGTTGCTTGAACTAGATGAGGATGCGCCTCGCATGTGTGGACCACAACTAGAGCCCACAATATCTACCATATCTCCTTCTGTCTTCATTGCTGAAATGAGAGTAATGGTTGTTGCTATCGCTGTTTGTACCCTTCCCCTATCTAATTTCTTCTCATCCAACAATGTAAGCTCTGCTTGCATCTCTCGTTTTGCCTCTCCTATAGCATTGTGACACGGTGCGATGTTGCGGCAAGGAATACACACCTTGAAGCGATTGATGCCTCCTAAAACCTTCTATGAGCAAAATGTGCACATTACAATCCCTAGGACGGTCCATGTACAACATACTTGCAAGGGGCGATAGGCCTTTAGCAGGGCAACTTCCACTCATTGATGTTGATCTTGATGCGAAGCTGAATGCCATTGTATGCTAACTTGCAACATGTTCAAATACAAAAAAATAAAAACACTTAAAAAAACATAAACCATGTAAACCCTATGTATAGGAAAAAATACTACAATACTGGATACGCTCCTAGGGACCTGCTAGTATGAAACAATACGTGTTTATATACGGCTTTGCAAGGGATACATGGGGGCAATGGGCAAGGTACGTCCTTGCCCATGCGAGTACGCCGAAATACATCCATGGACGTATCCAAGCATGTACCCGTAGGGGCAGGGGCATAACCTGCCCATTGGAACAACCTATTTGCCTAGGAAAACACATTTTTATTAGTTTTTCTCCAATTTCGTTGTAGTAAAAGTCAACTATGGACCTCAAAAAACATTCAAAAACATTTTAAAGTGCACTCTCAACCCTAAAAGCAACATTCACACTCATTTTATCAAAAGTAACAACACGTTTACCTTTCATTGCATTTTTACCTCATTGCACATTTGTTCACTCTTGCTCATTTTTTAACTTGCATAAGCTTGAAACTCCTTCCTTGTGCTAAATCGACACCATTACCTCTATCTATTTGGCGCCAAGGAGCTTGAAGACATTGCAACAAAGAAGATTGTTCATTAAGATAACATTTTTTTTAGTTTTGTAAGTTTTTGTGAATTATTTATTTATTTTTTCTTCTAGTTTTTAAATTCTAATAGAATAAAAGAAATATTATTATAAAATATTATAATTTTATTAGGTGTCATAGGGATTTTCAATTTGTCAGAATGTCTGCCGTTGCAAGTGCTAGTTCAGTGGGCTAAAAGTTACCCTCCAAAGCCAATTCTCGAACACTTCTTTGGAAATATGTGACGGTGTTAAAACAACTGCTAGGTGGAGGGTGTTTCCTTTGGCAATGCTCAAATTGTAACTCTCAATACAAGAGCTCATAAAAACGGGTGAACGCTCATTCGTGTGCATTTCTTGGCACTAGAAAAAAAACTTGTTGTGGGCCAAGCACGAATGGAAAACCAAGAAAGGGCTTGCCATAAGCAAAGATCCTTGCATACATCAAAGAGCAAAAAGCAACAAATGCCCTTGTTGGGCAAAGAGCAAAGCACCCTTTGAGAGAGGATCGTCCCTTGTGGATGTTGATCAATCTTGTGCTAATATGGTGGCCGCATCACACCCATTTCTTGCTACACCCAATATGGCTATAGAGCACCCAATATGGCTATAGAGAGTGAGGATTCACCTCTAGTCACAAGAGAACAAAAGATGCAAACCCATTGGAAAGGTCATTCTAGAATCAATTTAGGGACACAACAGTGCAAAGTATTGCATGTTGTCTTTACGCATGAGGGCTGCCATTTAATGGTTTATATCACCATATTGGCAAGATATGGTGATATCTATCAATGCTGCCCCTAAAGGGTTCACCGGCCTAGCGTATGAAAAGGTGTGAACTGCCTTGTTCACAAAAAAAAGAAAACAAGTTGAAGATGCATTGAAGCCCATCAGGAATTCATGGATTGAAACATGGATGTCCATTTCTGGTGAATGGAAAGATACAACAAATAGGCCATTGATTAATGTGGTCGCAATGAGCCCTAAAGGGGCAATGTTTTTGAGAGCTGGTGATTGTGAGGGGCAAGTGAAAGATGCACGATGCATTATCGACATCTTGATAGAGTCCATTGAGACAGTGGAGCATCAAAACATTGTCGAAGTTATAATAGACAATTTTAAAAATTACAAAGTTGCGGGCATGTTGGTTGAGACAAAGTATGGGCACTTATTTTGAACACCTCATGCTATTCATTTAATCTTATGTTGCAAAAATTGCAGACAAAAATTGATTGGATCAAACAAGCCTATGAAGAGGCGAGCGAGATCCAAATGTTCATAAACAACCATCACATGTCCCAAGGCTTCTTCACGACCTTCTTGAATTTGCAATTGTTGAAGGTAATTTTTTATTTAATCATTCATGAATCATGTATATTTTTAATTTAATTTTTTAAGTTTGTAATCTGAACATTTATTTTTTGTTTTAATTTCTTATTAGGTTGTTGAAACTCGATTTGTTTCACACACCCTCGTCTTGAGACAACTTGTTAGGGTGTGAGGCATTGAGTAACATAGTCATCAACCAACTTTGGAGTGTATGGAGGCACCCAAACAATGAGAAGGCCATAAAAGTGAAAGGGTTGATTCTTGATGATGCGTGGTGAGAACGTGTAGAGTATTTGCTCAATTTTGCAAGCCCATCCTCGGCATGTTGATATATGTGGATATGGATCATTCATGTTTGGGTGAGGTTTATGATGGAATCAACTCAATGATTGAGAACTTTAGATCCATCATAAATGCCAAAGAGTAGGATCCTACAGAAAGATTCTTCAAAGAAGTGCAGTCGCATCTCATTTAAAGGTGGAACAAAATGACCACCCCATTACATCTTGCTTTTGCCTTGACGCCCAAATTCTATCGCATAGAGATCCTTTCTTTACCCAAGAGGGTCCCACCATATAGGGATGTTGAGGTTGGTAAGGGGTATACACTTCCCCGATCCAAAAGTAGAAGACCAAATTAGAGAAGAGTTTCTGCATTTCATAACCTCTACAGCTCACCTCCTATGTGCTATTCATGACAAGTACAAGATGGACGCTCACCTTTGGTGGTACCTCCATGGGCAAGAATCCACCCATCTCTAGCGACTTGCAAGAAAAAATTATCACAAGATTTAAATTTTTTTAAGTCTACCCTTCTTTTTGACATTTTGTTTTAAATTTTAACTTTTCTAAATTCTAACTGACTTCTCAGCGTGCCTCAATAGGTTTCAAGTTCCTCAACTGAGCGGAATTGGGGTACCTACAACTTTATCCACTCAGTTAACCACAACAAGTTGGTAGCGAAAAAGACAGAGGATTTGGTCTATGTGCATTCCAACTTGTGTCTTTTCTCACACAAACAACTTGAGTACAAGGCAAGGGCAACAAAGTGTTCGGGATGTGGGCCCAAAGACTACTGATTTGGATGTTTTGTTGCCTTCATTTCATTGCTTGACACAGACCTAGACAATGCTTCACATGACCTGTATAGTGGAGCTAGTGGGAGTGGCACTGCTGCTGCTTGTGGTTCTAATGAACCACATGTTGATGAAAACATTGCAGCCAAAGAGGAAAATGAATATAATGAAGCATGAATATGCTGAGTTGTCTTTATTTTTGTCCATACATTGTAACATTTGCACTATGTACCTCTATAAAACTAGTCTAAATTCGATTGTCGAATATAATGATATTTGGCATTGAATTATGAGTATGTTTTGTGGTTATTTAACTTATTTGGTTTACTCTATGCATATTAAGTGGTTAATTTTGCTTATATGGCTATATTTTTATATTTTTAATTTTTTATATATTATTTTTGTATGGTCATATCCAAACCCATAAATAACCTTCGTATCCACTTATCCAATTCTCCTAACCGTACCATATCAACAACGTAGAAAAAATACAATAAAAATTTAAAAAAAAACTAAAGCATAAAGTTGTAAAACCTAAATTCGTGATTAAGTTTCACGAAAAGAAATATACTTGTTTTTATAGATTAAACTAAATTTTAACTATCAAAAACGTCGAACGTAAAGATCATTATATAAAGTTATTACATTATAACTTTATATAAAAAAATAAAATTAAAACCCAAAAAAACTATTTGAAAAATAAAACAATAAAATACACTTATGACTTGCTTTATAACTTTCTATAAATAATAAAATTCAAACAAATAAAAAAATATTATTTAAAAAATAAAATAGTGCGAGTAAACTATTGAAGACTCACCCATTGAACACTATGTATTCACGATCATGTTGAAACTGCATCGTCGTCGTCGAAGACTGCACACACTTGTGTGTTTGCTATTACTATTACCCGTCACATGTTGCACACATCACAAATCATAGTAGGGTTCACGACATCTGCATCACTAAGCATTGAGCAGGGTTAGGGTTTCGTGATTCACAACAATGGCGGTTATAGTTTTGTAGCAAGGTCGTAAGGCTTTAATAACAAAATCACAAAGTTTAAGCTTTAATCTCGAATTAAATCGCAACTGAGCCGGCTGATGGAGAATTATGCCATGAATGTGGTTACTTAGAATGTGTGATGCTTAAAAAGAAGAAAGTCCCACATTTTCTGCATTTTTCCAGTGTTCCCATGTTTTTCTCACCGGGTACTCGCCGCGAGTTCTGAGCACAAACTCGCCAATACTCAGGGTCTATAGACTAGCGAGTTTAAGTGAAAAATACCCAATATCATGACTATTTGCAGACTCGTTGAGTATGTAAAGTATGGTTAAACCTATATAAACACACTCAATGCAAAGGCAAAACACACACTCTATTCATCGTTTTTTACAAGAGCAAGGAGGTATTGAGGAGGCAATCACTACAATAAGGAAGAGTACATATATTTGAAATTTCCAACAACCTTTTCTTTTGTAATAGGTTGCTGGTAAATCTTCGGCTGAGGGGAATTGAAGACGTGTTTATCCATTCAGCGAACTAAAACAAGTTGGCATCCAAGAAGGTCCAAGATTTGGTATTTTTGCATTCCAATCTGTACCACTTGTCACACACGTCTGAGGACCATACTAGAGGGCCTAACAAACTTTGGGATATTCATCCAAAGACTACTAACTTGGATGCTTCCGTAGCTACTCTCACCCAACTTTCATTACTTGGGTTGATGATGACGATCAAGGGAGTTCTACACAAGGGGTGGAAAGTGGAGCTAGTGGGAGTAGCATTCATAATTTTGAGGTCAATCTAGATTATAATCATTTGAATTTACATTGTCTTTGAAGTTTGACCTTGGCTATAACACATGATATGCCACATGATTCATGAACATGTTAACTTTTAGGCATGTTGAACGTTTCGAATTTTCATTAATACTATATTTTTTCGAATTTTCATTAATACTATATTTTTTCAAGTGTTTTATCTTTTTTGGTCTAAAAATGAGCATTTGAATTGTTTTTATATATATTTAGATTTTTTTATAGTATATTGTACATACATTTCCATGGCATTACCAGACCAAGGGTATTTGAAAATGTGTCCACATTTTGAACTCATATCGGTTTCCTTGCAATGTAGCAATCTTGCACTAATAGCTCTAGCATGGTGTCTTATCACTCGTGTTATCTTGTCTCTACGCACTACGATTGATGCCCTAGCCTTACATCATTTTCATTTGTCTCTGCCATAACACAATTGACCTTGTTTGAGTATGTTGTGCCCTGAGTCTTTCCCTCAAACCTGATTCTTGTTGGCCCTGGAATAGTGGTATCATAGCTATATCACTTTATATCATATCCTAGTGCTATTGAAGCTTCCATCTGGATCCTTCTTGCATTTTGTAAGCCCACTTACATGAGGTATTTAAGTATAAGAAAATTGGTCTCGAACATCACAACCTTTCATCCTATTTTCTTTCATAATCTCAATAGATGGTAGACATAACGGCTTGAGAAACTCCTACTTCAAAGATGTTTCAAAAGATGATAGAGGATGTTTCGTACAGGCAACGAGATGATTTAGTGCAGTATTGTGCACAGGAAAAAGCAAGGATCATTCATCATTCTGCCCAACTTCTTAAGGGAATCCAATCGTCTCCCACAGATTCGTCTACTTCAGCACATAGACTATTTCACTGTCAAATATCATATAAGTGATGGGTATTCCTATATTTTTAAGAAAAACAAATGCAGATGCACTAGCTAGTTGGTATTATCTCATTTCCTCATATTACATAATGATTTGGTTTTTTAATCAACATAATATAATCTTTGTGTTTCTGAGAGTTCTCTTGTCTATAAAGAAATGGTGGGACAATTACTGCATTACACGAGGATGACTTGACATCTTTACATACCTAGCATGGTTTTGTATAAAAGCTTTGAAAGAAATCTATTACCTTGTTGGGAAACTATGATGACCCGTACATGAGTTCTACCAATTTGTTCAAGAATATACTAATAATTGTGTTTCCTAATTGAATTTAAAAAAAACAAAACACAATCTTACTTTGAAGTATAGGTTAGGCTTGAGACCATACATCCAAAGCAACACAAAATTCCTTCATATCTCTTCCCTAAGTGAAGCCTACAAATTTGCATGATTTAAGCAAATGTCTAAGAAAGAATATTCTAAATCCCAAGATAAGTCATATAATAAGAATTCCAAGTTAAAACTAAACAAACTACTAAGCATGGAAAAAGGACCTATGTGTCATTCCCAATAGAAGAACACACCGCCTAATGATAAAAATAAGCAATCCAACACTAACAAGCTGTGCACAATCCATAATTCTAGTGACCACTCAACTAAAGAATGATGTTGTACTCATAAAACTTTGCTTGCACAAATTGAGACCAATCCTGCACCAAAACAAATCAAGGAATTTGAACCTAGCGGCATAGTAAATATTAGCAACTTTGCCTCATATAGCAATTCAGATCCAAAAGTAGCAGAATGCTTTTTCCGTTCTCAAAAGTGGGTCAATGGGCACCCTGTACACTACATTGTTGACAATCGTCATCATAACACCCTCATTTCATTTAATGCAATTCAAAAATTGAATTTTCAATTGACACATTGTCCACAACCATACACCATTGGATGGTTCAGCTCAAGTTCCGAGAAATGAATCACTTATCAATGCCACCTAATGTACAACATCAAGCCTTTTCAAAATACGATTCTTTATGATGTAGTACCATTTAAAGTTCATGAAGGTTTTCTTGGGCAACCATACCATTTTCATCAGCATGCAATCTATGAAGCAAATCTCAGGAATATTTCAGTAGATGTTGGTGAAGATCGATACAATATATCAGACATGGTCCCTAAGATTTTGAATATCAACAATAGTTCACGAAGCTAGTTAGTTTAGTAATAAAATTGTGCTCTTGATGGAACTTGTAATTTAATTTCATGTTGCACCCCTTCAAAAGAAACATATCAATTGAATAAAGTATCGAGGGAGTAAAAGGATATCCTCTAGTCACTCACTATAGTGCCAAAGTATAATGCGGTAAAGCATACTATTGATTTCATTTGAGCATTACCTCTTCCCAAGGCCTCTCCATACCATTGATCATTTCTTAAGAATGAAGAAATCAAAAGGTAAAATCATTAACTTGTAGATAAAGGACGCATCAAGTGCCACTCTTCGCCATGCTACAACACCGTTGTGTTCACGCAAAATAAGGATGGCACATGGAAGTTGTGTATTGAATAGCATACCTATCTTAGATAAATCTATGTAAAATAAGCCGAGAGATATCATTGTCGTGGCGTCAATATTATATTGGATTGATAACATAAGTGGAATAGGTGCCTTGAGAATGATATCTCTTGATGTCTTTTGCACACATTTATCTAAGATAGGTATCCTAGTAGCATTTGTGAGTATTGTGTTTTTCTTTAACATATAATATGAAGCATTTCATAAAATTTTTAATTTGTAACATAAATCAAATTAAACGATAGTGAATGAAACATTTGTAAATCATCCAAACGTGTAATATATATAAAATAAAATGAAAAATAAATAATCTATGCCAAACTCGACCATAACCTATGTCAGTGGTTATGGTGGGGTACACCAAGGTTTGTGTATTATACTTCGAAGATACCCTAAACCTTCATTTATAAGCCCTGCTTGTAACCAAAGATTGGAGGTTAACATGACACTTGGATCGTCAGTGTAACATCCCCTTTACCCACCAGCCAATCGCTAATACTCAACTCTCCAAAGCCAACCATCAGCCCATCGCCAATCAACATCCAGCATTATGAAATCAAGGCATAGGAAGAGAAGCGTCACCATTTTCTTGGAAATCGCCATACGAGGAGCGCCAAAACGCAACAATCATTAATTAAACAACAGTCACTCGTTATTAACAATGAGTGCCCATGTAAACAACATCAATCAATACAACAATCATTAATTATTATTTAATTAATTAGTAATCAACATTTATTTAATGAAAGGTCACCACCTTTGGAGAAGACATGTCGTTTGATGGAAAGCTTTGAAGCATTAATAATCAATCATTGGTATGGAAGGAATCGTTCAATCATGTATTCAGATATATAACCATGTACAAGCAACAGCTTTACATTGCTTTTAAAGACGAAACCCCTTAATTGTGTAACCCAATTTCAAGGACGAAAACCTTTGTCATCACAATAACTTAAGGACGAAACCACTTGAGGATTCACATTATATTGTTTGAGATTTGAAAACTCTAAATTAAATTTCATTTTGTTATCTAAATTATCATTGTAAGTAAATAATCTATATTTATCTTAAATGGAATTCTTTGAATTCAAATTAACATATAATATTCCTATTTGGGATATTACTGTGGTATCAGAGCAGTTTTCTTGCCACCTTGTGAACCATAGGGTCACTACATATGGCTATCGTGCCTAGTTTTGATTTATACAAAACTTTTTTAATAGAGATTCGAACAAAAATCTCTTTTGTCAATTTTATGGAGTTGGAGTCACGAAATGGAAAAGGGGACTATGATGAAGATAACCTTGATGCCCTAAAAGATAGAAAGTCATTAAATGTACCTCACCTATTGAAGGATACTGAAGTGACTTTCAATGGTATTATGGATAACAAACAAGACACTGCATGTGCACCATTGCTTTAAGAATCGTTTGGCTATCCTAGAGACATAGCAAGTTCACATGTTAAACATGGAGAGCTTTTAGAGGTATGCTTAAAAAATCCAAAAGTAAATGAACGCTGTGAATTAGAGACAAATTGCACACAAAAGATGAACTGGAAGCTGATTCCATACCTGCGTCTTCTATAGGAGGGCCTCATGAGGTATTAGAAGAAATAAACTATGATGAATGGCATACAATTAGATAAGAAACTAAAAAGTCTTTAGGTGAAATGCATGTAGTCTATAATCTTCAAATTTATGAAGATGCATACATAGACAATGGTTTATCATTTGGGAGAACCATTACTGATTGCAGATTGGGAACGAAATCTCAAGCATTGTGTGTTGAGGCTTCAAATAAGGAAAATACTTTTCAATCTTGCATGAACCACATATTCATAAATTATGTGCTTTGTGTATGACCTACAACCACTGATAAGTCCAAAACAGAGAGTGAAACACCACATTCCTTTGAGAGGTCAAAGGATTTGAAAGGTGTGAAAGTTGTTTGTGTTTTGAGGCTCTTTGAAAAATTATCTTATCACATAAAGAAGAAATTCGGTGGTCGACCTACACAATATTCCTTCAGCAACATTCATTGTGACTTGAAAACCCTTGATACAAAGCTCAAAGATGTTTATTTACTTGATAAAACCATTAAAGAGGATGATATGCAAAATAAGATTAGTATTTTCTTTGATGTGAGAATGTTGTTAAAACCCCTTTCTATTGAGAAAAATAGAAGGATTTGCATATATGAGCAACAGATTGAAAAATTGAAGAATAAAAAACCTTTCAAGTTTCTTAGGAAGAGGGCCATTATAGAAATCTTAAGTGTTGAAAAAGAAGATGCACAAATAGCTTGTGGGATCGATGTTTTACAACTAACTGAAA
Source organism: Torreya grandis (assembly GCA_037957365.1). Taxonomy (NCBI): domain Eukaryota; kingdom Viridiplantae; phylum Streptophyta; class Pinopsida; order Cupressales; family Taxaceae; genus Torreya; species Torreya grandis. Next base: position 1,535,365 of record JARHVA010000687.1, on the reverse strand, counting down.
GAAAAGTTTTATACCAAAGTTGGCAGCATCTCCATGATAGCAACGGTAACAAGATTACAGATGGAGTTATTGAGTATATTCAAAAGCCAATAAATGCTTGTTTGTTACCTTCATTTAGAAAAACTATCGGATTAAAGGTTGCTTTTGAACATAAAACAATTGAATTAATAGGGACTGATAAGTTGGGTTTGCAATCTGAAGTATTTGTTGTTCTTACAGACTTTAAATGCAATGTTGATGGGACTGAGGTCTGGACCCATAACACAAAGGTTGCATCTGTGGTGTGTGTTACTGAGGGAAATACAAGAGTGTCCATTAATGATCCTGGCAGACTTTCTAAGATCAAAATTCAACTTTGCAATGTTTTGAAAGGGGATAATGACATAGGGGTGCCCAAATTGATATTTCTATGGGTGTTACTCATATTAAAGGATGCCTACATCAAATTATGTTTGCAGATTGTGACTATGAAAGAATGCATAATGGTCTGCTAGAATCAAGGAATGATAAAATAAGGGCTTTAGTGGTTGTGCAGAATTGCATTGTAAAAAGTTATTTTGTCATTAATATTCAGTCTAGAGATCAAGCAAAACTTCTCTTTGATATTGTTTGCACTTTAACAAACATGAAATATGTTGTATTTTATGGAACAGTTGATTTAGATGGACTTGATGCATTCCACGAGTACTACATCAGACATATGGATGGCTGCCCAACGAATTACGAAGTAGAAAGGCAAAGAATAATCCACTGTTTAGAAGTTGCTATAGAACAAAGAGTCGTGGAGGAATTGAGTCTTGAATTATGTAGTGGTGATCGAGTTGGTCTTCTCTCTGATGTGATTCGCATACTTCATAAAAATGGTCTTCAAAGTAGGGTGAGTTGGAAAGGATTTGGAGACGAAGCTCTATCTCCAAAGGATCTCTTGTACCTATAATTTTTAAATGAGTGTGAACACAAATTTGTCACAAAAGGAGTAGTCATTTTTTAACATCCCACCTTACAATTGCTTAAGGACAAGCAATATGAGGGAGGTTTGTAATATCCCCTGTACCCACCAGCGAATCGCCAATACTCAGCACTCCAATGCCAACCATCAACGAATTGCCAATCAATAGCCAGCATTATGAAATCGCAGCATTGGAAGAGGAGTGCCACCCTTTTTTTGGAAATCGCCATATGAGGAGCGCCTAAACACAACAATCATTAATTAAACAACAGTCATTCGTTATTAACCAGGAGTGCCCATGTAAACAACATCAATTAATAAAGCATTAATCAATACCATAGTCATTAATTATTATTTAATTAATTAGTAATCAACAGTTATTGAACGAAAGATCACCACCTTTGGAGAAGACATGTCGTTTGATGGAAGGCTATGAAGTATTAATAATCAATCATCGATATGGAAGAAATCATTCAATCATGTACTTAAATATATAACCATGTACAAGCAACAACTTTACATTACTTTTAAGGACGAAACCCTTAATTGTGTAACCTGATTTCAAGGACGAAAACCCTTGTCATTACAATAACTTAAGGACAAAACCCCTTAAGGATTCACATTAAATTATTGAGATCTAAAAACCCTAAATTAAATTTCATTTTATTTTCTAAATTATTATTGCAAGTATAAAATATTTATTTATATTAAACGAAATTCCAAAGAATTCAAATTAACATATAATATTCCTATTTAGGATATTATAGTGGTATCAGAGCAGTTTTCTTGCCACCCTGTGAACCATGGGGTCACTACATAAAGATATTGTGGCCAGTTTTGATTTATACAAAACTCTTATGGCAAAGATGCGAACAAAAATTTCTTTGCAGGTTTTATGGAGTTGAGGGAGTCACGAAATGGAAAGGGGCACTATGAGGAAGATAACCTTGATGCTTTGAAAGACAGAAAGTCATTAAATGTACCTCACCTATTAAAGGATAGCGAAGTGACTTTCAGTGGTATTATGGATAACAAACAAGACACTGCATGTGGACCTTTGCTTTTAGAATCGGCTGGCTATCCTAGAGAAATAGGAAGTTCACATATTGAACATGGAGAGCTTTTAGAGGTATGCTTAAAAAACCCAGAAGTCAAGGAACACTGTGAATTAGAGACAAATTGCACACAGCCATCCACAACAAAAGATGAACTGGAAGCTAATTCTATGCTTGCTTCGGCTCAAGAGATATTAGAAAAAATAAACTACGATGAATGGCATACAATTAGATAGGAAACTGAAAGGTCTTCACGCGAAATGCATGTAGTCTATAATCTTCAAATTTATGAAGATGCATACACGGACAGTGGTTTATCAATTGGGAGAACCAGTATTGATTGCAGACTAGAAACGAAATCTCAAGTGTTATTTGTTGAGGCTTCAAATAAAGAAAATTATTTTTGATCTTGCATGAACCACATATTCAGAAATTATGTGTTGTGTGTACGACCTGCAACTGCTGATATGTCCAAAGTAGAGAGTGAAACACCACATTCCTTCGAGAGATCAAAGGATTTGAAGTTGAAAAATTACCTTATCACATAAGAAAATCGGTGGTTGACCTACACAATATTCCTTCAACACCATTCATTGTGACCTAAAAACCCCTGATACAAACCTCAAAGACGTTTATTTACTTGATAAAACCATTAATGAGGATGATATGCAAAATAAGATTAATATTTTCTTTGATGTGAGAATGTTGTTGAAACCTTTTTCTATTGAGAAAAATAAAAGGATTTGCATATATGAGCAGCAAATTGAAAAATCTAAATAGAGTTAAAAACCTTTCAAGTTTCTTAGGAAGAGGGCCATTATAGAAATCTTAGGTGTTGAAAAGGAAGAAGATGCACATATAGCTTGTGGGATCGACGTTTTACAACTAACTGAAAAATAAGTTTTATACCAAAGTCGACAGCATCTACATGATACCAATGGTGACAAGATTACAAATGGAGTTATTGAGTATATTCAAAAGTCCGTGGAACAAATGCTTGTTTGTTACCTTTATCTAGAAAAACTATCGGATTAAAGGTTGCTTCCGAACATACAACAATTGAATTAATAGGGACTGATAGGTCGGGTTTGCAATCGGAAATATTTGTTGTTCTTACAGACTTTAAATGCAACGTTGTTGGGACTGAGGTCTGGAACCATAACACAAAGGTTGCATCTGTGGTGTATGTTACTGAGGGAAATACAAAAGCATCAATTAATGATCCTATCAGACTTTCTAAGATCAAAATTCAACTCTGCAATGTTATGAAAGGGGATAATGACAGAGGGGTGCCCGAGTTGATATTTTTTTGGGTTTTACTCATACTAAAGGATGCCTACATCAAATGATGTTTGCAGATTGTGACCATGAAAGAGTGCATAATGGTTTGCTAGAATCTAGGAATGATAAGATCGGACCTTAAGTGGTTGTGCAGAACTATGTTGAGAAAAGTTATTCTGTCATTAATATTCAGTCTAGAGATCGAGCAAAACTTCTCTTTGATACTGTTTGCACTTTAACAGGCATGCAATATGTTGTATTTCATGAAACGGTTGATTCAGATGGACTTGATGCATTCCAGGAGTACTACATCAGACATTTGGATGGTTGCCCAAGGAATTCGAAAGCAGAAAAGCAAAGAATAATCCATTGTTTAAAAGCTGATATAGAAAGAAGAGTTGTGGAGGAATTGAGTATTGAATTATGCAGTGGTGATCGAGTTGGTCTTCTCTCTAATGTGATTCGCATACTTCATAAAAATGGTCTTCAAAGTAGGGTGCATTGGAAAGGATTTGGAGAGGAAGCTCCATCTCTAGAGGATCTGTTGTACCTAGAATTTTTGAACGAGTGTGAACACAAATTTGTCACACGAGGAGCAGGCATTCTTGAACATCCCACCTTACAATTGCTTGAGGACAAGCAATTTGAGGAAGGGAGGTTTGTAATATCCCCTTTACCCGCCAGCGAATCGCCAATGCTCAGCACTCCAATTCCAACCATCAGCTAATTGCCAATCAACAACCAGCGTTATGAAATCGCCGCATTGGAAGAGAAGCGCCACCTTTTTCTTGAAAATCGCCATACGAGGAGCGCCAAAACACAACAATCATTAATTAAACAACAATCATTCATTATTAACAAGGAACGCCCATGTAAATAACATCAATTAATAAAGCATTAATCAATACAACGGACATTAATTATTATTTAATTAATTAGTAATCAACATTTGTTTAACAAAAGGTCACCACCTTTGGAGAAAATGTGTCGTTTGATGGAAGGCTATAAAGTATTAATTATCAATCGTTGGTATGGAAGGAATCATTCAATCATGTATTCAAATATATAACCATGTACAAGTAGCAGCTTTACATTACTTTTAAGGATGAAATCCCTTAATTATGTAACCTGATTTGAAGGATGAAAACCCTTGTCATCATAATAACTTAAGGATGAAACCCCTCGAGGATTCACATTATATTATTTGAGATCTGAAAACTCTAAATTAAATTTCATTTTATTATCTAAATTATTTTTGCAAATATAAAATCTATATTTATCTTAAACGGAATTCCAATGAATTCAAATTAACGTATAATATTCCTATTTGGGATATTACAGTGGTATCAAAGCAGTTTTCTTGCCACCCTGTGAACCATGGGGTCATTACATAAAGATATTGTGGCTAGTTTTGATTTATACAAAACTCTTCTGACAGAGATTCATCCCAAATAACAATTGTTTTGAATTCATCCCACAATAGTTTTGCATATTACTATCATATGGTGGTCTATCACTAATATGAGGTAGTTGTCCCAAATCTCCAACCAAAACCATAGATATACCTGCAAAACTCAGGTTTGCATTTTCAAGAAATGCTTGACAAATTCGAAAGTATATGTTTTGTATCAAATTTTGTCCAATGAAGCTCATTTTGTCAATCAATATGAATTTCATGTGGCAGATCTATTCTTATAAAGTTGTAAGTCTTGTTCCTTATAAGTGAAATGCTTTCCATGGAAAAAACCTGTTTTTGTATCCATCAATAAAAGAAATTGTATGTTCATCATGTTCATGTTCATTTTTTTTAGCTATTGTTTTGAACACCTCACGCGAAACATTCAAATTCACAAATAATCTACTGATCTCTGCTAACGGAAGCTCCAACTACATGTTACGTGTTTCTTGTGCCCCATGTGTCTTTCCACAATTGTTTTAGTTAGAAGTCTCCTATATGCTCTTGTTGTTAAATCATTAGAGATTTCAATGTTTGCAAGCCACATCAAGATTTGATGATAAGATTCAGAACTCCTCTGCTTTTGCTGCATACTTGGCAATCTAGTTGACTACAACATGTTTGAAAAAAATGGGTTGCCAATTTACATTTTCTCTCCACAGCTGTAGTATGTAGCAATTGTGTACATTTACTCTATCATCATTTCTTGCAGACTCAAACATTTTCTCATGTCTTTGAGTCTTGATGCCACAGTGCATCATACCTATAAGCAATAACAACTCAATTGTTAGTTCTTGCACACATTCTATTTAATTCATGGTGATTATAATAAATCTTATTGGCTCTGGCATCATGGCAGATATTTGTAGCTGCATTAGACAATCAAAATCTTAGCACACAGAATTAATCAAAATCTCAGCACAGCAAATTATTAATTGAAATAGTTGGTTTCCGGAATTTGAGTCTTATTCAGGCATACGATCATGCGGCCTCCTAAATATATTTTTTCAATCTAGGGTTTTCTATTTATATTTATCCTTATTAAAATACGATTTACTTATTGTATTGTGTTTTTGATAGATAGTAGTATTTTTTTTATGTTTTAGAGTTTGTATGGTAAGTTCACTGGCTGTAATATCTATTACAGAATCTTATAAAATGTTAACACTCTTCGTGTTGTTGAGAATGGTAATGCCATGTTTATGAACATGTTATAAGGTACATGTAAAGTTTTTACAAATATTTGTTTTATAAATTTTAATAAAACACAAATATGGAGTCATAAAAGGTAAAATCATCGAAAGCAATGAAATTCACAGGCAGTCGAGACAATAAAAAATGGATTCTAGCATTAGATACACAAAATATCCTTCCAAACTTGCTCTGCTTCTTTTTCGCCTTTTCCTAATCTTCTGGCAGACATAGTTGGAGAGTGTTCACTCAATTCTCGGTGTGTCTTTCATTGACCACAAACAGGTTCTAATGGGGCTTTGAAACAACCACAAACTTAACAGGACTGGGGGTACACGGCAGCGCCTGTACCCACCCGCATGACAGTATGCTATTTATAATATATAATAATGTAATAAGAATATAAATATAAAATATTATAATATAATTATAATATTTTATATTTATATTCTTATTACATTATTATATACGTACAATATAATTATATTATATATTATTATATTATATTAAGTAGAATATTAAAAATATATTATATATTTATATATATACTATTAATTTATATAGTAATATTAATGGTATATATATTAATACGTTTTTAATAATAAAATAGCAAAGGGACCCCTTACTCAAGCACCATAAGGTTCAATATTGCATTTTGTGTACAAACAATACATGGGTAAACCTTTTCAATTACAACAGGAATTTATAATGATTTAAGGGTTTGCACATGCATTGTAAAGCAACATTTGTCAAAAGTGCAAACAATGGGACCCACCTTACTCAAACAAGATATGCCACAATTAACAACTCTGATTCTAAGAGCTCTTTGAACAGTCAGATCTTGAGAACATGGCCTTTTGAGAGGAGTCGTTTTTGCAGCGACATTTGTTTTACTCATTTGTATGATAGCCCACTATTTTGTATCTCTATGTAGCCATTTTTTTTTGTTCCTCAGTTTTTTTCTTCTATGATAGCAACACTCTAACCCGTAAAGCTTCTAACGGTCACCTGTTTTGAACATTTACAGGTATACTATGTCTTGCATTCCACTTGGCAACAGGGCACAAGGACTACGCCTGCCATTGTCCATAAGTTTAATGTAATCTTCAAGGACGGGTTTAAATGGAGAATGCTCTACAAAAAAAAAATTCTTTTACATTCTGTTTTTTGTTTCCTTTTCATGGTTGGGCAGGTTTGCTTAGGGAAATTCTTCTTGGCATTGAGCAAATGCTTATTTTTTCGGTGTCTACATTGACCCTACTACAACGCATTTTCCCTACAACAATGTGTGACAAATTCATGAGATTACTCAAATTTGAGTTTATTATCCAGCATATTGAGGATAGGGGATTCAAAATTGTGATCGTAGACATTCTCTTTTTGTAATGCTAGAGACCTGCACTACAATTCGATTGGCATTGGCACAATATCATTTGATTATAACTATAGCATTGGCTTTGAGCAATGACAATTTAATATGGAAACATAATAGGTGGTATTATAAAAATTAATTGAGTTTTTTATGTGGTAAAAATAAATTGCCCTCTTTTGTTTTGAAAATGAGAAAGTAATAAAATAATGTCAACCGGAATTTAACTTTCATGGTCAAAACATCAAATACTTCTCCTTGCTACCACTGTAGATTATACCTCTTGGCATAATTACAGAGTTTTAAACAAGTTGTGAAGAAACACTACCCTCTTCTCAGGATAGAGGATCTTTTGGCATAGCTCCGAGGTGCCATTTATTCACAAAAATTAATTAAGTCAAGGAACCATTAAATTTATAATAAATCCTCGAAGATCTAAAAGACAACCTTCAAATACAAAGAAGATATGTTCGAGCGGTGAGTTATGCCCTTTAGCTTAGCTAATGCAACTGCAACATTCATGTGGATGATGAATGACATTGTAGAATCGTTCACAACTTCATTTGTTGTTGTCTACCTCAGTGACATCTTGATTTTCAACAAAACATGGGAGAGGACACTTGCACCATATTCAACAAGTGCTCAACACCATAGATACCAAACTCGCACAGTGCTCATGAAAACCTGCGAGTCAAATTGCAGGCAAGTAACTCGTCTATGTCTCACATGGCTAGTTTTTACAAAGTACTTGCAAGCCTATGCATGAAACTCACCAATCGCTGCCTCATAACAGTCACTCAAAAAAACTTGTTTTTCACTTACCTCCACTTTTATGCTGTTTTATGCTTTGCTCTTTCATGCTAAAACAAGTTTGATCATTTTTAGTTGTCGTGAAGTGATTACAGTCAGATTTCAAGAGAGTTTTTTAAGGATGGAATCTGATTTGTGAGGTAAGAGCTTGGTTTTTCTGGTTTTGGTGGTTTTTTGTTTTTTCTTTCCCATTTTCATCTTTCTTTCTTTGCTAGGCAGATAGAGTTAAAAAAAAAATCTTCACTTGTATTTGTTTCTTTGTTTAATAGGGTTTTATGTTTGCACTTGCAGTGATATACGAGAATAGCATCCTCAACGTCTAGTAGTCGTAGTAGCAAGTCCGATGACCCTGCTTGGAAGCATGGCACATAGGGTAAAAAGTCAAGAAGTGTGATATGCAACTATTGTGGTTTTCAAATGAGAGAAGGCATTAATCCCCTCAAATACCACTTTGCCCTAATCCATGGCTTTGAAATTACACATGAGATAGTTGCTTTCTTTTCTATCTATGTGGACAGAATATTAGAAAACATAGAACCGCTGCAGCAATTGCATCCGTGATGAAATCCCCCATAATTCAGATGAATTAGTAGGCACTTGTCTAGGCATAAGGTTTTGGGGCTCATGATGAATGCCTTCAAATTCACTAGCTTTCTTTGTTCCTTGCAATTCTCCTAGTGCATCATGAAGCGAGGATGACTATTGCAAATTTTTTGGTATTATAACATATCATTCAATGTGGAAAGAATGCCATATCGAGAGTCATTGGTAATTGTGTTCCCTATTGTCATAAAAATGGTTCAAGGCACCTAGTCCTCATGATTTAAGTGAGCCATAGGAAGCCATAAAAAATATGGAGGTAATTGTAGAGCATTAAAAAAAAAAAATTGGCCAGTGTTACCAAGAGACGAGTCTCTAAGGACCTAAGACACATCTCAAAGATAGAAACGCATCTCTAGTATCAAAGACCAATGCCAAGACATCCCCTGATACTCGAAGACTTCATTTTGAGACTCCCAGCATCTCTTGTGCAATCTATTGATTTGAGGAGTTGTCTTCTATTAAAAGTGGAAAGAAAAATTTAAAAAAATTAAAAATAAACCAAAGTGGCCCCTATCACTACTAACCCTCCCTAATTGACTAAGCCCTATGCCCTAATCTCTTTTATGTGCTTTAAATTTTTAGTTCTTTTATGTATCTTATGTCTTTTTAAAGTTCAAGTATGGCATACCAACACCCATCCTCGTTCCTCGTACCAATACCCATCTCTTGGGAACTATGAATTTGGCACAAAAACGCCTGCAGTATTTTTTTGATGGGTGGATGGAAGGAATCACATCTTGAGAAATTTCTAGTGGCTTCATGAGAGTAGTTGGTGTTCTTCGAGTCCATTGATGCCTCCCTCGAAGTGAAGAATGCAAATACTACGTAAAATATGTTGGAGGTGGTTGAATTGATCTCCTACTTTAGGGCATAGGAAAACTTGGATGGGTCAAAATTGAGGTTGAAGAAGCCAAACAATTACCAAATACATCTACAATCACCTGTGGGTTCTTAGCTTGATAAGGGAGCACACCAATACTTTGGAAAGAGAACACCCCAAGGGAAAGGAGCTTGTGCAATCAAGAGTCACACGATGTGCCACAAACTTCATCACATTGCAACCTCATTGACATCTCTTAAACATTCGTTTGTGAGCACTCGATGGTTGGAGTCTCCATATTCTTGGAATGTTGAAGAGAAAAGGGTTATGGGGACCTTTTTTATGATGTGTTTGCAAAGACCACAGATGAGATCCTTGAGGTAACTCTAAACTTACCAATTATGATGTTACAAATTACTAAAATACATTACTTTGTAAGTTTGTAAAACTTATAAATTCTTAACTCGTAAATGTTAGATTTCTAATTCATCATTTATTTTTTATTATTTTATGGTTTAGATTTATCTTAATTTTAATTTGAAAAAATTATAATATTTTATTTTAAATGACAAAACCTTTGCTTAAGGTTCTATGGCAAAAAAAACCCAATGATTTATTTGTATCAGGCAAAGGAGACCGTAGCGCATTATTATAGAAAAATAAAAGAAAATATGACCCATTTAGAGCATAATTGATCGGAGATTGAACAAACTCCTCTAACAACACATGCATGCAATGGCCTACTACTTGACTCCCAAATTTTCTTCTTTAATTCAATTGAGGATGATGAGGAACTAATGGATGGCCCTGACACATGGATAGAGAGGATGAAACCCTTAAGAGACACAATTCTTGATTTGTTGTAGATTTCAAGGGTGCGAAGGGAAGGCTCTTTTCTTCGACACTATGCATTCAAAAGAGAATGACAACAGCCAAGTTAAAAATTTGGGTCCTTTGATTGTAGTCTCATAGATATTAGACTTATTCAATAAGTGCAATTCTAGTTATAGAATTATGCCTTATTTGCAGATTTGAGTAGGGGGGATAGATAGATGTGGTTGACTAATAGAGTGGACTAGACAACATCAACCACTCATCTCATGTATGCCCTATCTATCTGGGATGGACCCTATGCTCTATGCCATTGCCCTATCTATCCATCTGGGAGGGGCATAGGTTCATCTATCCATATACCATATAGAAACTAGTATCCAATCCCCAACCACCCCTATCTATCTGGCAACCTCGACAACCATCTATATAGTTGGGGAAGATTATGGTGCAAAATTTCCAAATCTTCAGATGTTGGCCATCCATATTTTTCTCAAAACTATTGTTCTTTTGGATGTGAACACAATTGTAGCATGTTTGAGCCCATTCACACAAAGAAATGCAAAATGTTGATAACACAACGCCTCAATGACCTTGTTTATGTCCAATACAATATTTGTATTTGCATCAAATAGGTGGAGGGAGATTTGAGGTGGGAAGATTATGGTGCCAAAATACCAAATCTTCTTAGGTCAGCCATCCATATTTTTCCCAAGCATGTAGCACCTTTGGATGTGAATGCAATTGAAGCATGTTTTCGGGCATTCACACTAAGTTGACAACACAACGTCGAAATGAACTTGTTTATATGTAGTACAATCTTAGTATTTGCATCAAACGGGGGGGAGCGGGGTGGGGTGCGAAGAAAAGTCATGATGTGATTTGACTTGGATGTGTATTTCAGAGGATGTGGATCCCATGTTTTCCAAAGAGGAGATTGCAGATTTTGGGAGGTAAGCAACAAAAGAGGCAGTAGTGCAAACAAAAGCAAAAGCATCGAGAGCATTTGTCAAGATGATATGTTTGACTATGATTTTGTTCGTAAGTAAGAAGCTTTATCCTCCACTTCTAGAGCACAATAGATGACTACGAGGTGGAGTGTGCATATAAATTTGCAAAATAATTTATAGATTTGTAAATTTCTATGATGATGCAATCATCATATGTTATTATGATCATTGACATGTAATGTACTCTTTTTTGGTCTAAAATTAATAGAAAATACATTGTTGAAATTCTACATTCATTCTTATGCTTGTTAGCAGTATTTCATATTTTATTTAAGTTTATTTTATAGAATTTATATATGTTTAAATTGGCCGAGTTTTTAATGACTCATGTTTGGGTCAAAATTTTGGGTTTTCAAGTTTTTATCGAGTATGAGTTTTAAACTATGCTTGGCACTTTGTGCCAACACAAGCTATATGCCAACATAAGGAAATGTTCTTCTACCATGCAAGAAATTTAGTATCTTGTATATATTGCCGGCACACATGGTGTCCATGTGGACCTATACAAAATCCATATCATTCAACTATACCAATCTATTAGAGCTTCGCAACTTCCTAGGGTTAGAAATTTTCTATGGAAATTTTGAACTTCGGTTTCTCACATGGCAATTCGATATTGAATCAAATTAGTGCCAAAACAATTTTCACCTGGTCTACCACACAACAGAAGGCACTTGAAGACTTGAAATGTAAACTTTATTTTGTGCCAATGCTCATGTTACCTAATCTTCAACAACCATTAGAAATAGAGAATAATGCATTTGAATATGCCCTTGGAAGTAGGGGTAGTTGGAGGTAGGTGAGGGGACAGTTTAAAATTAGAAAATAATACATAAGAGGAGATTAGTGATAATTGGCATGATAATAGAAGAATTAATTAGGATGTGGCATGGTGTAATGTTAGTGAGTGTGGAAAGTAGGAAATGTTAGCTTAATGACTAGGATAGGTTAGAGATGTGATATTAGGATGAATTATGAATTGATTAATAGGATTAATAGACGAAGTTAGCGTGATATGAGATGATATCAGACATGACAAAGGAGCTGGAATATTTAAGTGTATATAGTAGGCATATGGCAACAAAACAAATCTACAAGTGTGGCTAACGCAGATCAGCGCATTGACTCGCATTGCCATTTGCATGGGCGAGACACAATTGACTGTGATACATGGACTACAGAAAGGCGGTGAATACACGGGTAGAGACTAGACCAGGCATTGGAATCTGTAAGTGGAGTAGGTCATAATACACAGAAGCCTAGTGTCTCAAATCTGAATTTAGCGAGAAGATGAAACACACAGCTATACGGATCAACAATTCACAAGAGGCGTCACTTTAAAATCTTCACTATTATATCATCTCCTACTATTGTACATTTCCCCCAGGCACTTCTTTTTGGCACACTTTAATCACAAAATTTGAAGCAACAGCTACGCACACAGAAAAAGACTTGAGAAAAACATGCTCAGGCTGATTAGGACAGCCATGTCCTCCTTCACACCACTCCTTTTCAACACGCAGCAATAGAATAGCGCCTTCTTATCTAGACACTCCATCTTTAACAAATGCTACTGCACCAAATCTAATTTTGTGCTACTACTACACAGCTCTGCATTTAATTAAAAAACAAGTAATATAATTTTAAATCTAAGAAGAACTACTTAAGGTACAACAAAGATGGAATATCATAGCTTTGGGCAATCGCACGATGGAAACTCCCTTAGAGATCAATCATCAAATTTGATTTTCCCATGCTTTGCCTCTCACCGAAATAACTTGGCTCTGATACCAAAAAATAAACTTGGTCTGAGCATGACACACAGAAAACTACATTGATTTTAATTAACAAACTGCAACACACATATAGACTCTTAATCTCCTTACAACATGGAGTCAAGCCTTATCACACAGTCCCTGTTTTATAGGGATGAGTTGTTATCACAACTCATTACAAATACACTCACTCTCAAATTAAGATTAATCCAAATATTATGACGTACTAACATAGATTATCCCAACAATCTCTAATAGAAACAACAGATTCTTAAGAAATTTCTGCAAAGCACTTTGGTCTATGATAGAAACAAAGTTAAACAGGTCCCCCGCCTTCAATCCTCAAGCTGGAGGTCAAACAAAAGAGGTAAATAGGATGAATGTGCATAGGATGATTGTGCATCTTCTCAGAATGTACAATTCAAACAAGCTAGCACTTGTCATGAAAGCCTTATTTTTATTCAGCGTAGCTACACAGCCCTTTTCATGTTTGCTTGGGTTTCCAGCAATTGGCATCCATTGATGTAGCTTATCAAAAGGTAGTTAACAAAGTTGTTAAATTCATTGAGCACATTCAGCGGCAAGTGTTGAAGACTAATCCTAAATATAAGCAACACCATAATCAGCATCTGGCACCACACACCTTTCAGGTTGGTGATCAAGAATAGCTTCAATTGCAGAAAAAAAGACTCACAGGGCCTTACCGCAAACTCCGTCCACTGCAATATGACCCATACACTATTTCTAAGAAGGTTGGAGATAATGTCTTTGAGCTAAATGTACTTTCCTATCTTGATCTCCATCTAGTTTTCAGTGCAGAACTCTTGCATCATTAATTTCCAACTCTTTTGCATTCGCCTGAAATTGAAGACACTACAAGAAGCAGAAATCAATCTTAATTGCAGCATACCAGCAAATGGATAACGTTATTGATGCCAGAGCCAAAAGCACCATGAAGCAATAGATACCTCTAAAAATCACCAAAGCTTTTTCTTCTTGGTAAACCCATATGAATTTTAATTGGTTCTACCTCTAAAAATCGCCAAAGCTTTTTCTTCTTGGTAAACCCACAGAAATTTTTAATTGGTTCTACTTCTTCCTTTCTGTTTTGGGTGGAGCTTTAGGCCCCTTCAGTTACTTTTACTAGTTGTGCTTTCAGTCTCATTGAACTATTGTGGCCATTGCTGACATGAACAGACATTTCATTTCTTTTCTGTTGATGATCACCTATCTATCTTGCAAACATTGGCCGCAGCCAGCAGATAATATTTAATATATGTTTTTTTTGTGTTAACTTTTATAATGTAATGAAGCTGAATATATATGACTACAGGTTGCAGAGCATGCAGGAGTTACAAAATTTATTGAGACACTGATGTTAAGGCAGCATCTTCAAAATATTGCCATTCAAGAACTTTGAAATGTGGACAATAGTCACAGACAGTTGGCAGTTCACTGATTGCCATTATTTTGAAAGTGTATACGTTACCAGCTCCCTTGGTCAAACAATATCTGAAACAAACAGGAATTACAAGTAATAATGTGGCATTTACAGATCTGTTATGAGAAGGAAGGAATAAGGCCTACTTGAGATGAAATTGTATGGAAATATTCTAGTGCCCAACCAGCTCAACGAAAATACACAGCTTACACGAGTAGGAAAATTAACTTTTATCTCCATTATAATGGACTTGCAATATTGGCATGAGCTTTTGTAACTTTCAGTTGTACTAAAACTATGGTTCAATAGATATTCCAAAATATAATGTGAAAGCCATGTTTCAAGCCAATCTGTAGTAGCATTTTCAAACAGGTATCACAGATATCAAAACAGCAAAGTTACCAAGTTCGGAAATGCAGATCCATTCGGGAGGACAAAAATGCGGAAGTCCTGAATTCTTGACAAAGTTTGGATAAATCCAATCCGGATTATATACATATATATTATGTGTGTGTGTGTGTGTGTGTGTGTGTGTGTGTGTGTGAGAGAGAGAGAGAGAGAGAGAGAGAGAACACAGTTCTATAAATATGCAAAATTGACAAATACAGTGAAAAGCATTAATAAAGTGATACTTAATATTAATATTATATAATATCTACAGCTTCTGGGCATTTTTTCCACATAAAACCTGAAACATATAAAAATAAAAAAAAGCAAAGTTTTGAAGGAAAAAAACAGGGCCGACCCAGACAAACTTATCCGGGCCAGCAAAAAAATCCAGATCCAGTCGGATTTTGTGCAGATCCGGTCGGGTTTGGTAACTATGCAATACAGGTAGTCTAAAGCCTTTAGTGGTGTCTATTGTATAGCCTATTTCACTATATATGCAATCACTTGATCATTTTCCCTACATCATTAGATTAAAAATTCCGTTAAACATCTAGACTACAGAATGCATCCAAAACAAAAACGTCCTTGTATAATCCAAAAACTGTATGAAACAGTCACCAATTACTGAAAAAACAGTATGACAAAAAAACAATAAATTAATCCAGACAAATAAACAGAGAGACGAGATGACTTACAGCCATGTCTCCCAGTGACTTGCTACATATTGGGCATGTATAATTTCTGCATGTGTACGCCTACATTCATAATCACATAACATAAGAAATCTTCAAAGTCAATTTAGTAGTTATATATTACATAGCATGAATGCATATTGAATTAACATACCTGAAAACAAGCTGAATGCATGAAGTGGCCACAAGGAAGGGCTTTAACTGGAGCACTAGAAGTGAAAAGAAAATCATGACAAATCGGGCAATTTGACTCAAGACCCTTTTCCCGGCATCTGTGCACTGCTAGTGTCTTTGACATGCAAGCATTGCAAGTCATGCAATGAAAGAAATCAATACCAAGTCCTTTCCCCACACGACATAGATTGCAAAATGGGCAGTGGTATATTTCCCTGGCATATACATAAGAGGAGACATTAGATTCTTTCAGAGATGGAAATGAAAAACAAATTAAAATCTTTTCGACACAAACTTCAATAGAAATTATTTTAATTATTATATTTTTTTCTTGGAAACAGTCCTATTAATCTGTTCCAATAATCCATGAAACTTGATATAATTTCTTTGTTTATTCGGGAACTTATGCCTAGACCTATGCTTCCTAGTTCATCTAAACGATTATTTTCATAGATGCAAGAGCTTTGTAGCAATTAAGTACACTGTTACAAAATGAAAATGCATCTAATAGGACACACGAAATACGGTGGATACCTAGAGTTTCCAGATTCTCAAATAATCCACAATAGTGTAATGCTACAACATATGAATCCAAGATGAGTGCAATGAGAGGGAGATCTCTCACTATACCTTGCAGGTAGAAGATGCACAAGTACAAGTGGTGAATTTAAATAAACATGCAAGTCACAAGTGGAAGATTCAAAACAGCACGCAAAGCACAAATGGAAGTATGCCCAAAGCATCCAAGTTACAAGTAGAAGATTCCACAAAGCAAGCATGCAAAGCCCAATTGGAACAATGCACAAGTGCAAGCATAGAAAGACATGGAAGATTCCTCATATGAGGAAAAATAAAAAAGAATCTTTAGACAAGTACACAAAGTAAACCTTATATTGTCTACTTATGCAACAACTAAGCGAATATCATCATCAATATTCCCATAATTGATTGGATACTTCAAAATAAACTAAAACGGTAATAGTAGATCCACTTGAATGCAAAAAATAAGCACATATCCAAAGATAATGATGCGCAATTAAAGAGGGAAGTGATATGATTGAATCAAATATATGGCCACTTTGAGGGGGCAACCGCCAAGAGCAAAATAATAATGAAAAGTATTTGACAATAAAACTTATGATGATTTGGGAGAGCCTGTCTATCCTTCTTCATAGACATAATTAGGTAGGGGTGACCCCAAAGTCCCAATTAGGTCAACCTAAAGAAACATTTATAACTTATGTATGAAAAGATAAAGGTTATGCACAGCAGAAGTTGGTCACTCTCTATTCTTAATACACTTGATAATAGAATATCTGGGGCTTAGCAAGTCCCTCCCCTTCAAAAAAGTGTTGCCCTCAATGTTTAGAAACTATGGATGTTGCTGCATGAATTGGTTGTCTTCCCAGGTTGCATCTTCCATTGGCAAGTTCTTCCACTTGATTAGAATCTTTGGGATGGTTAGGTTGTTTAATTGTTTCATTCTCTACCTACTGACTGCATTTGGTTCCATGATGATCTTCCCTTCATCTAAATTTGGCAATTTTGAATATGTTGAAGCTTGTTACCAATGATTTTCATCAAGCAGGAGGCGTGAAATATAAGATGAATTTTGGAACAGGCTGGCATCCAATTTATAAGCCACACTACCGCTCCTCTAGTGAACCCGTTAGATTGTGGTGCTTGCTTGCGGTTCTTGTGTTGCTTTAGTGACAATTGTTTGTACGTTGCAATCTAAGGAAGACCCAATCTCCTTCAAAATACCTCACTTCAGTGCTGATTTGTTTGTTGTTTCATCCTATTTTCAGCCACAACCAAAATCTCTTTGAGGACTTGGGCAATTAATTGTTGGTGTTGAATATGATACTCCACTGTAATGGTTTTGAGACGATCCTATAAGTAAGAAGTAGTGGATGGTCAGGATAGCCATTAAGAGTCTCAAATGGCATCATCCTTGGTGCACTATGAAACATAGTTTTATGCCACCATTCTACCACGGAAATCCATTCAGACCACTATACTTTCTTTTATGAGGGAAAGTGAAGTTGATACCCATCCAAACATTTATTCACAATTTCCGTCTATCCATATGATTACAAACGATAAGATGAACTATGTGCTAGCTTTGTGCCCCATGCAACAAATAGGCCAGTCCAAAATATGTTAGTGAATATAGGATCGCGATCACTCACAATGACTTTGGTGTTGTCATTGAGTTTTTGTACTTTTTCCATGAAGACTTCCATGCCATACTAGCTAAAATGGATGAGAGTACATAGAAGTGTGCATCCTTAGTGAGTCTATTCGTTACTACCAATATCACAACGAAATTGTCTAACTCTAGGCAACCCTGTAGTGAAGTCCTTTGATATTTCATCCCAACATTATGCTACAATGGCTAATGGGTTTTTACTATTTCACCTTTATGATGTTGCCAAACCAAACATTCGGCCACAAAATTTTGCACATCTCCCTTAAGGCCTTCCCAAAAGAAATCCTTATTCATGTGATAATAGCTCTTCAAAAACCCTAAATGTCTTGTTGGCGAATCATGCATTTAAGATATAACACTAGCTTTCAATTGTGAGTTTTTGCCCAAAAAGAGCATGTCTTTATTTTGTAAGGAATCTCCCTTCCAAGCATACTTATATAAATAAGAGGGGTCTTGTTAAAGTTGTTGAATGAGCTTCCTTGTTTCCATTTTATCCTTGTTGCTTCTACCAATTCCAACTGCAATAATGAGATGACACATATTGTTGCCTCCTCAACAACTTGTGAAGAGAGAGCGTTTGTTGCAATAATTTCCTTGCCCTTTTTGTAGATTAATTTTGAAGTCATACCCCAACATCTTGGTAACTCATTTTTGTTGCTCCTCTAATGACAAATATTGCTCGTAGAAATACTTTATACTTTCATGGCCCATTTCCACTTTGAAATGCCTACCCATGAGATATTTCCTTCTCATACGTGGCTTGTACCAAATTCTTGGTTTTGATTTGATGACTCAAACGCGACATTTCCTTCTTATATGTGGGTCGTGACAAGTTATTTCCTTTGAGTTGACAACTCTCAAATGCCAAGGGCTGCCCTTCTTGCATCACTATTGCTCCAATGCCACATTCTAAGGCATCGCATTCAACCAAAAATGTCTTGGAGAAATTGAGGGTAGCTAAAACTGGGGTGGAAGTAAGCGCTTTCTTTAGTTGCTAAAAATGCTTGAGTTGCTACCTCTAACCATGAAGTTGTTAGGGAGGTAGTTATGCGAGCATAGTTGTATGCAAATCTTCTATAATACCCTATCAGCCCACGAATTACCTTAAACTCTTAATATTTTTAGGTGTTGACCAATCTTTGACTGCTACAATCTTCGTATGATCCACCTTAACACCTTCATGTGATACCACATCCAAAGTATTCCACTTCTTTTACTCCGAAGGCACATTTGCTTTTTTTGCATAGAGTTGATTGATTGTCTTTCAGTACCTATAATAAATTTTCCACATGCTGCAAATCTACTTCCCATGTTTTACTACAAATTAGAATATTATCAAAGAAAACCAACACAAATTTCCAAAGAAGTTGACGGAACACTAAATTCTTGAGATTTTGAAAAGTAGATAACACGTTAGTGAGACCAAATGGCATAACTAAGAATTCATAATAACCCTCATATGTAATGAATGGTGTCTTAGATACATCCTCCTCCTTTACTCGGATTTGATGATAACCCAAGCACTGATCTAACATTGTAAAGAAAATCCCACCATTCAATTCATCAATAACAAGAATAAGAAAATTATCCTTGAGAGTGAGCTTGTTGAGTTCGCCTTAATCAAGGCACATTCTCCATGACTTATCCTTTTTTTTAACCATGACCATCGGGAACAAATAGACACTTGCTAGGACAAACAATTCCCAAGTCCAATCTTTCCTCAAATAACTCTTCCATTTGTTGCTTCTGATTGTAAGGGTAGTGGTATGGCCTTATATTAGAAGGAATACTTCCTAGAATCAATTCAATGGCATGATCATGATCTCTAACTAGAGGTCAGCCCTTCACTTCCAAAAAAACCCGCTGATGTTGTTGAATGATTTCTTGAAGCTTGTATTGGGTTGAAGTTTCCACCTCATGTGCTTCTAATAAATGTAGTTGTGCAACCATACCATGAGATCCCTTTTTTTGTAACTTCTCCATCTTATGAGAGTTGATTATATGTCTTAGAAGTGGTTGCATACCTACAAGCTTTTACCTTTGTCCATTTGCATTGAAAACCATGAACAGGGCTTGGAAATTCAAGGAGGTGGTGCCTAACTGTTTCAACCATTGTACTACCAAAATTATATTTGTTCTGCTTGATAGTCCCCCATCGAGAGTTTGATGTGATGACATTTACCCTCACTAGAGAATTGTTTTCCATCGGCAATCATAGATTGAAAATTAGAAACTAATAAAACAATGCGGTTGTGTTCATTTGCTAACCTTTTGTCAATGAAGTTGTATATAATACATGTGTCGACCAACATTGTCACCTTCCTCTTCTTGATGTACCCTAACACTTTGAGCGTTTGTGGTGTCCTTATCCCATTCAATGCATGTAGGGAAATGGTGGGACTTTCTTCTTCTTCTAAGCTCATACTCTTGATTTGCAGCAATGTCTTCCACAACTATTGTTTTGTCCTCTGCAACCTCATTCTTAATAATCATTAGTCACTTCTCACCATTAGTGTCTTATGACCTCTAGACCAATTGCTATCACAATGCAAACAGTCTTTTTTCTACCTCCCATTGGGGAGAGAGCTTAGTAATTTGCCTTGGGTTAAATATGTTAGTCACAGTTCTACCAAAAGTAATGGCCGCATTTTTGGCTCTTCCCTAGAGCCACTTTCTCGGCCTATCACTCATCATTTATTGATCCACTAGTAAGGTTCTGATTATAAATGTAGTCAGGCTATGTCAATCCTTACATCATCGATAGTTGGGGCTCCATATATAGATAAGGCAGTAGAGTCAAGTAGAGTCGAGTGCCCCCACCCATACATAGAGAGGCCAGTTTTTGTTTTTTTGGGCTATATCTTGGAGGCCCTATCTGTATAGATAGAGGGGCTCCCAAGCATCTATATATAGGCCCAAACAAACTCAAGAAAGGACATAGACTGCTTGCAACCTATCAAAAGACCCCAGATAGAAGAGGGGAGGGATACCACCACCTTGATTGTCTCTTGGTCGGCCAATATGCTCACATTGTCTATTATGATGCTTAAAATATTGTTCCATGGGCTTATCCAAAAAGTTACATTCGTACTATCAAACTTGTGGATGTCTATTTTGGTTAAGTACAATATGTGTCCTTGGGAATGATGCCCCGTCCCATGATTTGGATTATTTGAGTTGCATCCCACATGATTGTCTAGCTGCATATGATTGGTTGGTATTATTAGACTACATCTCTGACTATGATTTATCTTGGGATGCATTTGGGAGCAAATGACTCATATCACACATAAGCTATTGTTTAAGCCTATCCAAACCCTTGTTCAGAGAGGAAACAAAAGGGACAAACAAATGATCCTTACTAAAAGTTACCTTTCTTAACACCAACAAGAATGTTTCACATTAGGTTTGGGGGTGGACAATAAAAAGGGAGTCATCGTTATCATTAATTTTATAAGTATCCCCAAGTACATTTATAAGTCAAATATGTCAATTCAGTTAAATAGCTTCTCTTCCATGCTTGCTCATAGTTGGCTACTAATTTGTGGGTAAAGACGGATCGATAGAGCCACTTTATTGGCCTTTCACTCATCATTTATTGAACCACTAGTAAGGTTATGATTATAAATGTAATGAGGCTATGTCAATCCTTACATCATCAACAGTCGAGGCTCCATATATAGATAGGGCAGTAAAGTCGAGTAGAGTCGTGCCCCCGCCCATATATAGAGAGGCCAGTTTTTTGTTTTTTTTTGGCTATATCTTGGAAGCCCTATCTGTATAGATAGAAGAGCTCCCAAGCATCTATATAGAGGCCAAGAGAAACTCAAGGAAGGACACGAACTGCTTGCAACCTGTTAGAAGGCCCCATATAGAAGAGGGGATGGATACCACCTCCTTGATTGTCTCTCGATTGACCGATATGCTCACATTGTATATTATGATGCTTAAAATATTGTCCCATGGGCTTATCCAAGGAGTTACATTCGTACTATCAAACTTGTGAATGTCTATTTCGGTTAAGTGCAATCTTTGTCCTTGGGAATGATGCCCCATCCCATGATTTGGATTATTTGAGTTGCACCCCACATGGTTGTCTGGCTGCATATGATTGATTGGTATTAGACTACATCCCTGACTATGATTTATCTTGGCGTGCATTTGGGAGCAAATGATTCAGATCACACATAAGCTAATGTTTAAGCCTATCCAAACCCTTGTTTAGAGAGGAAGCAAAAGGGACAAACAGATGATCCTTGCTAAAAGTCACCGTTTCTTAAAAACCAGCAAGAATGTTTCACATTAGGTTTGGGGGTGGGCAATAAAAAGGGCTTCATCGTTATCATTAATTTTATAAGTATCCTCAAGTCCATTAAGCTACGTGTATGACATGTTTGAAGATATGGTTGGTTTCCTAGTTCTAGATTTGTGATTAGGTAGGGGTGAAAAGTACCTAGTGCAAGTGGAGACCATAAACATTTAGGGTTTGGCGACCAAAATGAACATTTACTAGGGACATACACAAAATTGCTCAAAATGAAAACTAATGCTTCAAAAAAACTTGCATGCACCAGATCTCCTTTCTTACCTTAAAGCTGAGAAAAAATATGTAGACGAGTAGATTTGTCTATTTTCTTTGATTTGCAAAGAACAACACTCGATTTGCTTATACCCAAAATGAGAGAGATGACTATTCCTCTAGGGTTGTGCATTGAAAAGACGACAGATCAAAAATCTTGCAAGTCAGCGTTCGATTGCCACAACTCCCTTGATACTACTCAAAATGTTTACTATAACCACTTTTTGGAAAGCTCTAAAGAATCTTTTTCTAATGGTGAAAATACATCTAAATCGAAAAAACTCGCAAGCAAAATGAAGCTTTTGAAGTTGACTATTTATGCCTGGATTTCACACTTTCAAAAAGTTTGCCATAAAATAGATTTGCATGGTCAACTTTACATAACCATATCCCACTCAATATTTATTGTGGCCACTTTTCGAGAAGCTCTCGAAAATATATTTCCAACAAATAAGGAATCACTTCAATTAGGCACTTGTGTGAGGAAAACAAGCATCTACAAGATAGAAGCTTTCTCAAAAAAAGAAAAAAATATGTGCAATATTACACAACCTACCCAAAGAAATTCTCCCACCTTGCCCAAATCGCAGCTCTGGTACCACTTGTTAAGATATTTCTTTAGAATAAACTAAAACAACAATGGTAGATCGACTTGAATGCGAAAAATAAGCGCAAATCGATAGATAATGATGCACAATTGATAAGTGAAGTGATACAACTGAATCAGATATACAGCCAATTTGAGTGGGCAACCTCCAGAATTCAAATTGATAATGAAAGGAATTTGAGAATAAAATTTTTGATGATTTGGGAGAGCTTATCTTTCCTAATTTATAGACATAATTAGGTAGGGATGACCCCACAGTGCCAATTAGGTCAGCCTAAAGAAACATTTAGATCTAATATATGAAAACATAAAGGTTATGCATGCCACAAGTTGGCCACTCTGTAGCCATAATACAAGTTGACTTACAATCTTCCATATGGAACCTTTCACTAGGTCTAAACCATACTTTGTCTAAGAGAAGATAATCCTATCTTTCAAATGCCATACCTGCATTCCAAGAAACTATCATAGACGTCCCAAGCCTATCATCTCAAAATTATTCTTTAGACTCTGCTTAGAAGCATGAGCAAAACCAATATGGCTACACATGATGATTAAGTCGTCAACATTTAGGACCACAATCGAAATGTGACCATCAATATGTTGAATATACAAAGATTAGCATCATAACTGCTACAATCAACGCCTTGCTTTTGAAAAAAATAGTTGATTTTCTAATACCAAGATCTAGGAGCTTGTTTTGAATCCATTTAAGACTTCTTCAATTTGAAAACAAGATGCTCCTATCCACAACAGGGAGGTGCTGCATATAAATTTCTTCAGTTAAATCACCATGAAGAAAGCACTCTTTAACATCCATCTAATGTAAGTCCCATCTAAAAGTGGCAACAATAGAAATAACAATGGTATTGAGCTTAGAAACTAGAGCAAAGGTTTCCTTATAATCAATACCATTTCATTGAGAGAATCTCTTTGCAACAAGATGAACCTTGTGTTTCTCATTCTCACCATAGAACCATTTGTAACCTACAAGATTCTTCCCTCATGTTAGAGTAACCAACTCCCAAATCTCGTTTTTCAATAAAGAGTTATATTCATCCTGCATAGCATTCTCCCACTCTTGCTTACCTCAAGCTTGCTCATTGTTTTGGGGGTCATAATTGTCTATAACCCATGCCATGAGTGTGAATTTGGCAAATTTTTGTCCCCAAGTCTTCCTCGTATCAGCCACATCACCCACATCAAAACCAACATCTTCAAGAATTCGACGAGCTCATAATGGAAGACAAGATTCACTTACAGCAAAAGGACTAGAGAGATGCAACAAGTGTAGGAGTAGGCTCTATTTCTTCATTTGAGTGTGATACGACATCAAGTACCACACAAAGAACATCAAAATATCATAGTTGCCAAGTTCGCAAAAATGAATGCATTCAGGAGGGCAAAAAAATCCGAAATTCTTGAAAAAGTTCAGAAAAATCCGATCTGGAATATAAATGTGTGCGTGTGTGAGCATAGTTTTATAAATATGCAAAAAAATACAATGAAAAACATTAATAAAATAATATTATATCATATTTATGGTTTCTAGGCTTTTTTTTGTCCAAACCTAAAAAAAAATTTAAAATAAAAAATAACTTTATTTTTGAAAAACAGAAGGGCTGACCCGGACAAACTTATCCGGGCCGAGCAAAAAAACCGGATCCGGCCAAATTATGTCCAGATCCACCCAAATTTGGTAACTATGCAAAAGATGGTTCATTGGGCATGGAGTGACAAGGCTCCTTGGAAAGTAACTGGTTCACTTCAACCTTCACATCCCTCCGAGTAACGATTTGTTGCAACTTTCAATCATACAAATGATATCCCATAAAAATGCATTTGTGGCTTTTGGCTACTAGCTTCTTTCGCTTCTCATCTGGAATATGAATTAATGCATCAAAGCCAAAAATCCTAGAACAAGAAATCATACAACTTCACCTGCTCCAAGCTTATTCAAGAGTAACATCTCAAATAGGGAGGGTGGGAGTCTAATGCAAACTATAGAATGCACAACTATATTCCTTAGCCCATATTTGTAGTCCAAATTTAAGGCGTGGAGCATACATCAAGCCATCTCTTCAATGGACAGTGCACTCACATTTGATGTCAGCTTTCCTATAAAAGTTCTTATAAGCATTGTTTACTTATTCCATCCCATTATCAGTTCGGAGAATTTTAATGAACTTGACACATTGTTTTTCAACAAATGCTTTAAAATCTTTGAACTTCTCAAGCACTTGGTCTTTAGAATTCAAAAAATAAATCCAAGTGCCTCTATAAAAGTTATCAATCAAGGTGAGCATATAATTTGACCTCGAAAGCGACACTTTTCTCATTGCTCCAAAGGTTACCACACCCTCAAAGCTTGTACATTGTCAAACTTCTCCTTCTTGTGCTTTCCAAGTGCACAACCTTCACAAACACCGTGCGTAGGAGAAATGGTCGAGAACCCATGGACCATGCCCAACTTGGACATCAACAATTGGAAACTTCTATAATTGAAATACATAACTTGTTCTACATAATCATGGGAATCAAAAGAGGATGAAGCAAAACTAAACTTGTTGAACTAGTTTAATTTAGCGTCTTGATCGACATAACTAGAGGCAGGGTACAACTACAAAGTTGTTGACATCTTTGATCAACCATTTATCTGACCAAAACTCTACTTTCTTCCTTGTCTGAGTTATTAGGCACTAAAAGTAAATTTGCACTTAGACTAGATACATGATAGATATCGAAAATTTCTCCATTTTCTACCTCAACATCCTCAATCTTTGTTACATGTAGCTGCATCATTATCGCCCACAGAGAAATTTTCTCCACAATGTTGCAACTATCAAGATTTTTAAAAATAGAAGCATTATTTTTCATGTGGTATGATGCACCATTATCCAAAATCCATTCATTCCTTTTAACATCTTCAGCATCTAAAACAACAGAGGTAGCAGAGCAAGCATGTGACTGATTACCCTTACCGACATTCTTGTTTTGCTTATTTAGGTCCCACCTCTTCTTGAAACAATGCTTCTCATCATGACAAGGCTTGCCACAATAGTTTCAACTCTTCTTATTTGACTACTTCGAATCATTAAGCTAGACATTCCCTTTTGGTGATTCTTGCCGCCTCTACCAAACATTTTTGACTTTGGTTACATATGCATGAGAACTAGAACCAAGCTTATTCATATTGATTGGTTTTTCTTGTTCTAAAAAACGCATATTCCCAAAAGCATCTAGCGTGTGCTTATCAATTTCAATAGAAAAAGTATTCAACTTGAAAAAGTAGCTAGTGACATCGAAGAAAAAGCTTACAAAATGTTCTCTTTCTCAGGGTTGACATAATTTGAACGCGCTTCATTAAATTGCCTATTCAATTCCTTGAATGAGCCAAGGTAGCCATTGCAGTCAAAATCTCCATGTGGGCATCTAGCTCATTTCACAGTTAATTTAGATAATGTGAGCATCATTAGCCCTAGTAAAGACTATGACGTTATGCTCCCAAACCTTAGAATGCATGCCTTGTCACGCATATGATGAAAACCAACTTCAATTGCCATTCCAAGAAAATCTCAAGCCTCCACTGCTCTATAAATGAATTTTGGTTTTTCTATAGCATACGTAGGGTCTAATTCAATATTCTTCACAATACCCAACGAGATTTTTGCATTGAAATAAATCCTCTATTTTTTGTTTGCCAAGATAAAATTTACAGCCAGTCAGCCTGAAATTAAGTGTGCCTACGATAAAAATGAATGCTAATAACCAATAGAAATAGCAGAAATGAATCCCATCAATGTACACACTTAAGATACAATTTGGCCAGGAATTTTGGAATAACTCAAACCATGAGAAATTAGGACCTTCAATAGAGAAACGTGCTTAAAAACTCAATATATCTCTGCAAAAAGTCATCCTAACCAATAAAAATGTATATTTAGACACAAATCCCAAGGTCTCCAAAAACGTCGTACTTACGATGAATAAGCATCTAACATAGAAATAAAGTTTAATGTGCGCATCCCGATCTATCCGTTGTTCAATTTTTTGCACAATTCCGAATGTGGCCCAAAAGGTTCATACAGAAATAAAATCTATAATTGCAAAAAGCATAGAATGACGTGCACAAGACCTTTCTTTTAATAAATTCCATGCAAAAACAAAAAAAAATTTAAACAATGGCCAAACTCAACTTCAACCATGTACAAAATATCTCTTGTACAAGGAGAAAATCTCTCTTTGAACATAAGTACTAAAACCCAGAAGCTACAAAAATACTTATAACCTATGTTGTTTGGATAGGGGTACGGGTATGGTATGACTCGAGTACATGGGTACGCCATTTTTCTAGAACCTTGATTTGGATATGCCGTGGGTATGTCTATATATATCTATATTTTTTATTTTTTATTTTTTTATTTTTTAAATATATATATATATATATATATATATATATATATATATATATATATAAACAATGCATATTATTCATTTCTTTTGTAAAACACTTGAAAATACACAGTGTTTGTTCATTCATTGCTTCAAAATGTTTACAAAGTTCTTAGCGGCGTGGTCTTATGAGGAGGGAGAGGGCTACTTTTATAAGTTCTAAGTAGTGTTTTAGGCTAAGTCACAAGGTTCGAGTTCGAGTACAAATTCAACAAGATTAAAATTTGGTTTGAATTCTAGTTCGAATAAAAATTGAAAAGAAAATCACCATTAAATTCGAACTTTAGAAAAATATAAAAAAATATAATTTTTTTTTAAAATACATAATTAATAAATCATATAAAAAAATTATAAATATAAAACATAAAACAAAACCATAAATTATTAAAAAATATATAAAATAAAATATAACTTAAAAAATATAAAAATTAACCTTAAAATTAATAATAATAATAATAAAAATATAAAGCATTTAAAATACATATTCGAAAAAAATAAAATAAACAAATTTATATACCTAATAAAAAAATAAATTAAAAAAGTACCAAAAAACAAAAAAAATAAAAAAAAGAAACGTCTCTTACCTCAACCTATTGCTACCATTGGCTTTTCCGCAGCTCCCATGATCACCGGCTCCTTCATAGGACCCAATCAAGGTGTCAAGAATACCATGCACGATGAAAAGCCGAGTTGCAACGTTGATGTCCATGGTCAGCTCAGTCAGCTTGTCTACAGCATAGGCAGAGGAAGTCAAGAGCCTGCTCAGCTCCGCCTAGCTCTAGTTATCCTCGCTACTTGGTTAAATAAAACAAATTCCCCATCCGTCGACTGTGTTTTATCCCCCGCCGTCGACCCCAGGAAACCCTCATGCATGCCAGGAGGCGTCTGTGACAATGCCGGAAGTTTTCAACACTGTCATGGACGCCTCCGAGCATGCCCGGGATGTCCCCATGTTGGAGGCGTCTCCAAACAGGGGATGTCGGGGGGAGGGGGGGCGTATCCTACAACACAACTTATAATGAATAGCAAGAAATCAAAGTGCTTAATAACCAAAGCTAATAGATGGATCTCATACGATGTACAAATTAAGTACACTACAAAATGAAAATGCAATTAATAGATTAGATAGACAAAAATAGGACACACGAAATGCAGTGGATACCAATAACATCCAATACTCGAATAATCCAAATGGTGTAATGGTACAACACGGATCAAAGATGACCACAATGAGGACAACTCTCATCATATAGACTTGCACATAGAAGATGCACAAGCACAAGTGGCAGATTCAATAAGCATTCAAGTTACAAGTGGAAAACCACAAAGCATGCAAAGTACAAATGGCACAATGCACAAGTGCAAAACATACAAAGAAATGTGGAAGATTCCTCACATGAGAAAAAAAATAACAATATCTACACAAATTAGGTACACAGTCAAAAAGAATCTCTACCCAAGTATTTTCACCAATAGGCTTGGACTTATGTTAAAGACCTCTTTACACTCTCCTATTCCTATTTTCAAGCTAGTGTTTTGTAATACCATTGATCGATTTATTCCAAAAAAGTCATGGAATTTATTTTGAAACACTTTTGATCACTTTATTCCAATAAGTCATGGAATTTATTTTGAAACACCATTGATCAATTTATTCCAGAAAGTTGTATTCACCTGCCCTTTGCTTCATTTTGGTCATATGCAAACAATGCTCCCACATGGTTCACAACATTGGGTACAATCAAGGGATTAACAAATTTTGTGAAAGGCTAGAGAATCCCCAAGATATCCAAGGGACGGGAGTTGAGACCAGCCAGCAGATCCCCTCAAAGAATATAGAAATAAAAGAGCAATGGATAAGACAAGCAAGAATGCGACTGCCAAATTAGACAAGGACCATAATTGATGAATTGTTAATTTTCTTATTATTAATACAATGAAAAATAAAATTTCAGAATCATGATTCATACATTATTTTCACGTTTCAAGTGTCACCTCATAATCAAGCATTTAACAGTATCTATGCAAAAAACATGTATAATCAAAAAATCATAAAAAAACAAGTACAATCCAAAAACATCAAAAAAAAAACATGTGTTGTCAAACTTCATCTTATCCTAAGGATTATCATCTCCAAAAGAATACACAAATGGTATGTGGCTGGCCCTCTTCAATGAGATGGTCCAAATAATCAAGCCTTCGTAATATCTTGAGGGCTACCATCTCCTAAAGTCTAAAACACAAATAGGATGTGAGCAGCCCTCTTCTTTGATATGGTCCAAAAATCTTTGCACCTCAACAACTTCAACATGATTATTATCATTGTTACCCTCTTCTTCATTGAGATAGATTAGAGAATCAACCAAGCCCAACTACACATCCGTAGGCTCCTAGTTACTAATTTTTAAAGCATCCCTCTTAATCCACAATCTAGTGTGTTCTTGGTTCCTACATTTACTCAAAAAGTTCCTTATTTGTACACAAAGGACGTTATATACATACACCAAATTCTATACTGCCTTATTTATTGGCAAAGGAAGTTATGCACATATGCCAAATTCTCTACTCTGAAATAAATTACAGATAGGGTGAAGTTGTAAGTAGACCAGTTAAGGTGGCAAAATGTGAAAAAATGAAGGACAAGCTGACATTAATGGAGCATCATCCCAGCACATCTTCTACCATCCAAGTTTTATTCTTAGCCAACAATTACCATGCTCCCTCGCCTCTACTTTCTCAAGAAGTGTTTGAGTTTAGTAAAATGTAGAACCAGAGGTTAATTTGTCCTTGCTTCCTCTTGAGAACCCATTTTTTAAATTGCTTTTTTGAATCTCTAGATGGCATAACATTTTTTATTGTGTGTAAATGTGGCCATGGGACGATGCCTATTTGAAGAAATCCGAGAAGAATCCCTCTAAGGAATAACAAATCACACTTCCCTCATCATGTCATGTTGTTGATTGCCTATAAAATCTCTCCAAGGTGAGGGGATTATAGATATGATTAACAAATCATCTCCGTTAGTGGATTCATTGTTGTGACAACATACCAGAATTTGGCACAGATATCCTCCTTCAAGATGTGTCATGTTTCCCCTTCCTTCCCTACAATCATTTGAACCCCCCGACCACGTCCAAATTCAATAAGCACTGCAAGACCTCGTGCACCTTGATCATGCATTCTTGAAAACTGAAGAACGCTTTGTATCATTATGTAGATAGTGTTTCGAACCTTTTTTGTTTGCCCTGTAAATTATTAATAAGGTGTGCTTGCTTCAAATTTACATTTATGTATCCCCAAAGCTAAGATAAATAAGCTTTGTCAGATCTGCCAACATATTTCAGGGCATCACTCATCAATTGCACAAAAGGGGTCAAAATTATGCTAGATTAAAATGCTAACTGACTAAGAAACATAAGTCTGCCATGACCTGCCACTTCTCTTCGACCCTCTCATAAAACATCAAATTGGATAAGTGCATCTTTCAGTGTTTCTATAAAAATTAATTCATCTTGAAAATTAATGTCTTGGTAGGGAAATGAAAATGAATGGGTAACTGGTATAATCAGCTATTTGTCCACAGATGCATCCACTACAAATGTCCTTTCTATGCATAATTGGGATAATCAGCTATTTGTCCATTATTGTCACCCCATTATCACATGTTATTGTCATCAATTTTTGGTTAATTGGATATAAAAACTATGCCCCGAGAGCAAAAAAATTCATGAACGTATTTTTAAAACTAGAAGATCAAATGACATTAAACACAATCGTCTTAACCATAAGAAATTCTGCAAATGTATCCTCTACATCTTGACCAAGTCGTACATTTTATATGAAAGTTTGTTATAGTCGGCCCAGCAACCTTCTCTTGTATTAAATTGCTTCCAACAGCAGAAACCCCCAATTGCACACTTGAACCTTCACCTTTAGGCATAATCTCTATGGATGATTAGCTTCAAAGACTCTAAAATAGGAGGATGTTTAACAAAGGAACCAGACAATTCATTATCCTTAGATTTCATGTGTAGATTAATAGCATTTTCCTTTTTAAGATACCATATTAACATGCCCTAACATTGTAACTTCATACAAAAGGATTTACAAATTTTCATGCATGTGTGAAACAAATGATGAGAAAGGATCCTTTCGTTTCATGCAAACACTCCACCTTGACATTATTCTAACCTAGCATGTAGAACAGTTAAATCAAAGTGGACTTGGCAGAATTTTGATAATATTGTCACAGAGAATTTATAAGGAAAGGAAGGCGATGAACAGTATGTTGGTACTGAACTGCCCACCAAAAAATGGACAACTCTTAGGCATTTACATCTTACACACATCTTTTATTAGTTCTCACCTTCTGTCCTATTATGGTCATACTCTCTAGTGCTATTGCACTCTAGTACAATTGTACTCAAAAGACTATTGTTGCCCAACAGCATTAATTTTGAAATGTGTTCACCACCATGTGACTCTGAGAGTGGTGACTCTCAAAAAAATTCTCCTTCATTATCCTTCTTGAGGAAGTGGTCAAATTGATGTCAATTTTTCAGTGTAAACAACTTTGTCAACACATTTTCTATGTTGTAAATGGTAACATCTACATGTCTTGAAGAAAGAAAAATCAACAAAGAAAAGTTGACATCATGTTGACAACTTCCTCCAAAATAAGGATGTTTTAACTCTCCGTGAAGGCTGTTATTAGTTCAACAAGGAGAATAAGTTGACAGGAAATGAAGACAAACACCAGTCAACAACTAATTTCACAAAGTGACTTCGGTCAATAAAAATACAATTGTACCAGAGTCCAATAGCATTGAATAGTAAGAGCATGGTTTGCATACTCGCCGATTACTGGCTGAGTGGGCGAGTAATCGCCAAACTTTCCCAAAACCCATTAATCGCCACTCAAAATCGCAGTGTTTTGAAGCCAGTACTCGGCGAGTACTCTGCCAGTATGGTTAGAATGCATGAAAAATGTGGGAAAAACATATTTTTTTGTCATTTTTAAACACACATGCCCCCACAGTATATATTATAAGTTTACATTTAGATATGGACCTCTACTTTCTTATACTTTAAGTTATATTTTATATATATACTTTCAGGGTGTTTGAGAGTGGTTTTGGACCTCTAGGAACTCTAATGCAAATTCTAGGTTTTGGAGTATCCTATCATATTTTAGACTTACATTTAGATATGGACCTCTACTTTCTTAAACTTTAAGTTATATTTTATATATATACTTTCAGGATGTTTGAGAGTGGTTTCGGACCTCTAGGAACTCTAATGCAAATTCTAGGTTTTGGAGTATCCTATCATATTTTAAACTTACTCAAATTTCAGGGTTTTAGGGTTTCAAACTTAGCCATATTTTAGGGTTTTAAGATTTCAAGGAGACATCATAGGAGGTATGAAATATGCATGAAGGGATGCAGGTATGATAGGCACCTTGCATTCAACAAACAACTAAAAGACTTCCTTGTGTATTAGTAGAAGTAGGGGATATTGGATTGGATGACATCCTTGTTGATGTTGTCAAACATGACGCAAAGGAGTCACTACCATTTGGTTCCAGGGTAGAGCCATAGACGCAACATTCTAGGTAGAGCAAGGTAGGGCAACCAAGTGGGAGGGGACTAGCCTCTCTTAATCTCCCTTAGTTTTCCAAAGAGCTAGGAAGAGAAAATTATAGATTCTTGTAATTTGTACTTGTAGATTCTTGTATAAGTATCACTATATCAGTTTGTTGTTGAAACTTGATAGTGTCATAGTTGTATTCGCATGAATCATGATTATGTGATTTTATACTTGTATTCAAATCCAATAGAAAACACTTCCCCAACGTTTTACAAACTCATTTGATACATTTTGCAATTATAATTTCTATAAAATTTATGTATTGTTTTTTTTT
Organism: Torreya grandis; assembly: GCA_037957365.1. Classification (NCBI taxonomy): domain Eukaryota; kingdom Viridiplantae; phylum Streptophyta; class Pinopsida; order Cupressales; family Taxaceae; genus Torreya; species Torreya grandis. The sequence goes on along the minus strand of JARHVA010000687.1, from coordinate 1,501,745 downwards.
AAGTAGTTTTTTAATTTGTCGAATAATGGCGAGTGGCTGTCGAATAATCAACAAGTAAACTTTTTGGGAGTTGGGCGAATACTCTCCGAGTACGAGTATGCAAACTATGAGTAAGACCATAGTCTAAAACAGCTGTATTCGGACAGAATGTGAGAGCTACGGAAGGGAGATGTGAAAATGTACATGTTGACCATTTTCTGCATGACCAGTTTATATTTTCCCTTTGGCTCTTTTCGTTTCTCCCTTGCTCGTTTTCTGTGTTTGCTCACTTGCTTTGTTGCTTGTCTTTTGCCTTTGGCCTCCCCTGGTTCGGGCTCTTCTCCCTTGTTCTTTGTTTTTCCCTTTGCCTTGTTTGTCTTACCCTGTCAGGCTTTGTTTTGCCCCGAAGTGCCCTTCAGAACCTTTTCGAAGGGCCTTTCTTGCCTTGCCTTCCCCCCCAAGTGTCTCTTCGGACTTTTCCAAAGGGCACTTTTCTTCCAAGTGACCCTTCGGAAAAGTTCCAAAGAGCACTTTTCTTCCCAAGTGTCCCTTCGGAATTTTTTGAAGGGCACTTTGTTGTCCAAGTGACCCTTCAAAAAAGTTCCAAATGGCACTTTTCTTCCCAAGTGTCCCTTCGAAAAAGTCCAAAGGGCACTTTGTTGTCCAAGTGACGCTTCGAAAAAGTTTTGAAGGGCCCTTTTCTTCCCAAGTATCCCTTCGGACTTTTCTGAAGGGCACTTTGTTGTCCAAGTGACCATTTGGAAAAGTTCCGAAAGGCACTTTTCCGCCCAAGTGTCCCTTTGGAATTTTCTGAAGGGCACTTTGTCTTTGGAAATGCCCTTCGAAAAAGTTCCGAAGGGACCTTGTGCCTTTCCCAAGTGTCCTTCGAAACTTTTTCGAATGACACTTTCCCAAGTGTCCTTCGGGGAAAGTTCCTGAAGGAACTAGCCATTGCCTTTCGAGCAAAATTTCCAAAAGAATTCCTTCGGACAAATTGTCTGAAGGAATTGCTTCGGGAAAATTGCCTGAAACATAAGCCCGACCCAAATGGATCACCATGACGTGCCGTAGGACGTCAAATTTGATACAGCCAACAAGCCATTGGGATTCAAAGAGATGACATGTCGCAAGATGTCAAATTTAGAGTGGCCAACTAGCCGTTGGGATTCAAAGACATGACATGTCGTAGGACATCAAATTTAGGGTAGCCAACTAGTCGTTGGAATGCAACTTGGTGACGTGTCGTCGGACGTCAAATTCATGCCTAAAGTCTTCAAATAAGAAGTAAAGTCACTGGGAAAACCTGAATGACTCTGCAATGCAAATCGGGTTTCCCAACATGCTTGACTTATGACTTTTACAAGTAGAAGCAATCAAAGAACCCAAAGGAGCAAGCAAGGAGTAAAGCCATTTAGAAAACCCGAAAGGGTCTTAAGCAAAATCGGGTTGTCAAAAGAGCTTTGCTTATGACTTTTATAAGTAGGAGCAATCGAAAAACCCGAAATAGCAAGGATAGTGCAAATCAGGTTTCCCAACATGCTTGACTTATAGGTTTTATAAGTAAAGCCATTCACAAGGCCCGAATGAGTCTGCAGTGCAAAACGCAGAAGCTTTTAGGAAGAATCTAAGGTTCATAACAGCGATCCAAGCCATTTCTTATGGAGAGTCATCTCACCATTGGTTTTGCAACGATCCTAGTCATTTCAAGAGGACGAATCAAAGAGGACAAACTCCAACTGAATGAGAGAACCGCTGGAATCAGTTTCACCAAGATGATGACAACAAACCGTTTTGGAGGTTTCTATTTTGGCGCCCAAGAGTTGTCTCTTCTCTCCCTTTTTTGCTATAAATAGGACCCTTGGGCTCTTGTTTTATCATCCGGCAAAGCCCTGCTGGAATGTTTTGACATTTTCTTGCCTTTGAGCAAAGAAGCATAAGTTTGTTTTCTTTCTAAGTTCTAGGTATTTGCCTAGGCATGCAAGACACATAGAATGACAGCGAGTGATGTTTTATCCTTCTGTTCTCTGTCCTTCATGCTTTTGAGCAAATAGTTGATCCAACAAGTCATGTAGAGTGCATTCTAGTTGTATGAGATTTCGCACATATGTAACCCTTTTCTGGACTATACAGGGTGTCTTTTCTAGTTATTTACCGTGTGTGATCTCATTCATTTTGTCTCTACATTGAAATATTTATGTTGAAATCTTCTAGAGCTTGAGCTATAGACTATATTTTGTTGTATTGTGCATAAGTATAGGGCATACATGTGGATACTAATTATTGGTGTATCACCATTTTAGTCTAGGCTTTTCATTTATGCAAACTTCTGACTCTTTTCACTCATACAAACTGGTTCAGCAATTTTATTGCACAAAAGCTAATACAGAGGCCTAGTCCTTTCAACCTAGAGGTTCATTTCCACTTATAGGCACACCCACAGGCCTAGAAATGTCCCAACGTTGCCCAAATCTGGAAGTGTGGCCTGAACAGCCCTCTTCTAGGGTGCAAGATTTGGAGACAACAGTACATTCCCAAAAGCTCTTCACATATGATTCAAATCAGTAGAGCTTTTAATGCCAATTCAATTGATATTGATATAAGTAGGCTTTTGCTTCAAGTCAATCATGTGGAGTGTTAAGGGGAGTAGCCAGACATACACTCCATAATTACTATATGTTGTTAGAAAATAATTGTCGTACATCATCACATGCCCACAAGTAGGTTAGCTAATAAGTTTTAATATCAGTAGTTTTATCCCTGTAAATAAAGGTTTACATAATACGCCCCCCAATCATAATTGATCATCAAATCGAGTAAATTACATTTCATGTTCTATCTTCTTTGTTCATTCTTTGGGTTTGTGTCCAAACTACTAGAAGAAATAGCCAAACATAAGGGAATGCAAATTCTATTTCCTTGTACCGCTGTGAAAGAATATACACTGGGAAAGGGCATCATCTATAGACTATTACAGTTTTTTATTGATTAGTTATTTTAATTTATATTCATAAAAGATAATTGACAATTTCCGTGTTGCTTATACTTCTCCTTCTACAGGAAGTAAAGGTTTGTAGTCTACGAATATTCAAAATTGTCGTCAAAAGGACAGTTTTAGCATATTGTCATTTGTCTCCACTCAATCTTTTTTACTTTTTTACAAGTTGTTGTAGAAGATTAGCCAAGAGAGTCAATGTACAAATCTGCTTTAAGTATCAAAGAGTCCCAAAACACTTCTCATTTCTTGGACACTTTAAGGTGCTTTCTGGTCTCTACTTACCATGGTGACATCGAAGTATGACGGTGGTGAAGATGGGGAAGCATTAATATGAGTGTAATTATTTCCGGCGGCAAAAAAAAAATAGAATAGGACAAGCAGGATACTTAATTTAACATTTTTTTAAATGGGTTTTTCATATTAAATCACTCTTGAAAAAGCATTTTTTAATGGGATAAAAAAATTGGAATGAGAATTTTAAAATATAAAAAAATGAGAATGAGAACTTTTAAGTTTTGGGGCTTCTCAGATTAAACAAAAAACTGGATCTGGAATTTTTAAGAAAGCAACCAGTGAAGGGCTAAGAAGGCCAGTAAATACAAAAACCTCCAAAAGGCCAACTTTAGACACAGAAGGATGCATGGATATTCTGCACCTTCAGACGTACAAACACATAAATTTGTTCATACAATTGATTCTATTGCTTATTGTAATAAAAATGTTAATATTAGAAAATAGTTACAAGGTAAAAAAGGTATGTATACATTAAAAATATTGACATGAAATTGGGAGCCATCATTGTGATATATGAAAGAACATCAACATATGACAAAATGTGTTGACCACCTAGCATTTTTATGAGAGGATAAAGGAGCTTGATTGAATTCATAAAACGAATTTTAGCTAGAATATTTTGAACTCTCCATGGTATAAGCATGCAAGATAAGAAATGGCTCTTAAAGAAACCTTGAATAATAGAAATTGAAGGGCCTAGCTCTTAAAGAACCTCCGCCCTAAATAATGTAACGCATGGAGAAGTAGAACAGAAACAAACCATGCACTAACTTGCAAAAGCACGGAATAGAGAATGAGATCTAAACTCTTCTGCAAAAAAGAATCCACTCTGGATAATGCAATCATCATTGAAAAACATCTTATCCATAATGCCAAGAATTGACCTCGTGCAGAACAATTGCGGATATCAAGAAAACGAAATAATCTGATTAAAATTTAAAACCCTGTTTGAATTCAATAGAGTTAATTTTCATTTCAATACACTTTAAGAATGTGGTCAAAAAATTTGACAGGAACCATGACCATAGCATCATGTGATATATGTGAAAATTCACATACAAACCCAAAATATGTCATGTAACTTGTAACTACACACGACGCAAATATAAGTCTTTTCTCAATCTGATCTTTATATCTTCAGAAGATTCTTTTATAATAAATCTCCCTTTCTTTGTTAGCTACCGCCTGGGCACTACCGCATCAAACAACATGACCTGGAAATGCATACATCTTGTTTCACAAGCACAACCTTGATGTAGGAGCATCCGGGTTCACTAGCTATCTTGCATCATCTAAAAACCTGTGTTTCGATTCTTGTACACACTTGTGTAAAATTGTTTTGTGTTATGCGACTTGTCGTTCTTGTAAAAACTTGCACATATAGAAGAAGATCAACATCAAGCCAAAGAACATCAGTCAAAGTCCCTAAGGGCAAGGACATAGATGAAGGCTGCTTTCACTCATGTTCATGGGTCAGATTAACATTTTGATTGAAGTGTGATGAAACCACCACTTTATGCAAGGGACGGTTATGCAACTACTACTGTGGTTTTGCCCACATGGAAAAGATGCATAGAGTAACTACCCAGAGTGATCAAACATGACATGTGGATTTGTTTTCAAATCAAAAGGAGCTCAAGGGACGTGGCAGGAAATTAGTGTCAGCACCAAGATTCGAAGTCAGCTTTGGGAGGGGAAAGGAAGAGTCATCTCCATAGAACCAAGTAGGTGAAGGGGGAAAACTCCAGAACAAAGCCAAATTGAGGAGCTTAGAGAAGCTTTGAGTGTGTAAGAGCTAAGCTAGAGGCTTGCTGAGAGAGGTGTATGTTTATTGTAATCCAGTCCTTAGACTGAGAGTGAGATGTGTGTAATCTCATGCTCGCCCCTTTCATAATATGCGAAAGGGGCGAGCATGAGATGTGTGTAATCTCTACAACAAAACATCAATAAGAGTCTTCGTTCCTAGTCTAAGTCTTGTGTCCTTGAAAGAGTAAGAGTAAATGAATTCCACTTGGGAGTAAGACAGCGGTTCACTTGGCCCCCTCAATCCCGTCTGCACCAATTGGTATCAGAGCAAGGTATGCCTTGTTGGGTTGTGTGCGTGAAGACTCTTGCTGAGTCATTGGCAAGTTGTGAAAGAAAGGCTTGTAGTTAGGTGGAGGTATGGCACATAGGGGTAATCCTGTTGGAAGGGTTGTGTGACCAAGGGCACCTAAAGTTGCAGACATGGCAGATATGATGAGAGGAATCACAACAAGATTGAATGCAATGAAACAACACAAAGAAGAACACATATTAAAGATGTGAGTGATAATGAAAGAGTAAAATCTCAAGAGGATGAAGTAGAAATGATATTGGATGACCCTAAGAATAGTTTTCTCATAGCTGTTGCAAAATTGGGTAGTAAACCAGAGTTGGATACCCCTTGCTACAATGGACGCTTGAGCCTTAAGGAGCTCAAAGATTGGATCACAGATATGGAGAAATAGTTTAACTATGAATCAATGGAGGATCCCACCAAGGTGAAGTTTGCCTGTACCAAGCTGAAAAGTCATGCATCATCGTGTTGCGAACATGTGCAGCTGGAAGGAGAAAGAAGAGGCAAAGATAGAATCAAAACTTGGGAGAGGATGGTAACAAAGGTGTAAGTTCTTGCCTTAATAGCATCAGCTTAGTTTATTCAAAAAGTTGCAACAAAGGGAGTTGTGTGTAAAGGAGTATACGGAAGAATTGTATAGACTTTCCATTAGAGCTGATCATATGGAAGATGATCAAGAAAAAGATATGTAAATAAACTTCATATTTCCATTCAAGATGAGATTGGAATGTTTTAAGTTGAAATCGGTTGAGGATGCCTATCAATGTGCATTGGAGGTGGAGAAAAAATTGTCTAGAAGGCAACAAATGAACTCTAGAGATAGAGGAAGGTTCTCGCGAGGAATAGGACAAAACAATGGCAGAAGAGGACAGCATACTCATGAAAGTGAAGCAAGCATTTTGCAAAATCAGACTTAGTCCCAAAGAGGAAGATGTTATTCTTCTAGAGGAAGAGGATACTTTAAAATAGGAAGTAGAGGACTCACGGGTAAGAGCTTTCAATGTGGAAAATATATTGCACATAGAGCTTATGAGTGTGCTGAAACATTTCAGAACAGCAGAGAGAGCCGAAGTGAGCAATCATGTTGTTAATGCAAATGAGGAAAGTGTTGACATGGTGAAGCTCTTATAATGAAGAGAGTGGTAGCACGGATTACTTGGTTTCTAAGGAAATGGTAGAAATTTTTGGGCTGAAAAGATTAGTGAATCCAAACCCATACAAAGTTTCATGGTTGCTTAAAGGTCATCAAGTATTGATAAATGAGCAATGCATTATCAATTTTCAAATTGGGTCATAAAAGGATGATGTGTTGTGTAATATTATGCCCATGGATGTATGTCATGTGTTGTTAGGAAAACCACGATAGTTTGATAGAAGAAATGGGCATGATAATAGAGACAATTACACGATTGTGAAGGATGGAAAAAAGTTTACAATGAGACCCTTAAAAGCAAGAGTGTAATGTCCCATTTTTCTCAAATGTGACATTTGAAGAATACCAGTTTTCATGTGTCACTATTCATAGTGATGTGGCATAGTTTTGAGGTGTCTTGAAGGATATGGCTTGGCCCACATAAGAGTTTTTAAAATGGAGAAAATGGAGAAAAGAGAAGTGGGGCGCCATCCTTCACTTGGCCACATGGAAAGAATAGTGAAAGCATGTGAGGGACAAATTGATTGAAGATCTCATCATTCCACTCAAGCATGTGATCAAAGGAATCTTTTGACTAACGAGCTTGCACATGAGAAAATGGGAGACAACGTCTACTATTCCTGATTGAGAGTCACATGCAAAGGATTGAGGGCACATGTGAGTTGGTCAAAAGCAAATCATGAAGATGCTTGGCACATGTGAGAGACAATTGGCACTATTGATGAATAGTGCAACCACTATCGACATAGCACAATTCTTGGCTTGTGCATGAAGTTTCCTTCTCTCTCTCTCCCTTCACAATTTCTATTTAAGGAGACCTCTCTCCTTTTATAAAATATGCTTGATTATTATGAAAACCCCCTTTATAAGGTTTGAACTATGTGTCCATTCTTTTAACCTCTCCTAAAGATGAAAACCCTTGGAGTATGAATAATCTTGGAGGATGAAAACCCTCACAGGTTAACTGGTTTCGATGGTGAAAGATTCCTCCCTAAGTGGTCATGGTGGTTGCATTCAAAAACCACAATTGGAGCTTCATTGGAAATATTTATGTCAAATTGTTGTAAGCCGAGTTTATATTCCATAATATAGTGTTGATGCATATTGTTGTATTTATTTGATTATTAAGTTATTTGTTTTTCATTGCAATTTGAATTAAGGGATTTCCCGAGAAATCCATTATTGTATTAAATATCCTTAAAAGGGATATCTCAGTGGTATCAGAGCTTTTGTGCTAAGTTTGGATTTGTTAGAGTTTGTGTTTGTAGCAAATATCCCACTATGGAATATTTCAAAGAGGTGAAGAGGTGGACAACAATCCTAAAGTGGTTGGTTTCTGGTAAGGAATTTTTAAAAGAGACAGAAGAATAAGGCATATTTTGCTTTCATCCCAAGGCCCATGCAAGAATGAGGTGAGTGATCTTCCTTTTGGAATCAGAATTTGTTTGAAGAGTTTGCTGATATAATGTCTAAGGATTTACCAAATGGATTACCACCTATGAGGAGAATAGTCATCACAGGGATATAGTGACTAGAGCAAGTTTGCAAAAGAAGGCAGCTTATAGATTGACTCCAATGGAAAATGCAGAAGTACAAAGGCAAGTGAATGAGTTGTTGGACAAGGGTTTAATTTGATAGAGTTTAAGCCCATGTGCAATTCTAGTAATATTGGCACCTAAGAAGGGTGGTGATAGGAGGATATGTACGATTCTAGAGCAATCAATGAGAAAACTATTCAGTACAGATTTCCATTGCCAAGGATGGATGACTTGAAGGAGTGTTTGAGAGGAGCAAAATGCTTCACAAAAATATATTTGAGAAGTTGATATCACCAAATTCGGGTTAGAGAATAGGTGATGAATGGCAGAGTGATTCAAAACAAATGATGGGTTTGTATGAGTCATGATTATGCCATTTGGTTTGTCAAAGCACAAAGCACATTCACAAGACTTATGAATGAAGTATTGAAGCCATACACAGGTAAGTTTGCTATTGTTTATCTTGATGACATTTATTTTCAGTCATTCAAAACAAGAACATTTGATGCATTTGAATTTTTGCAATAGTTAAGAAGAAAAGAAGTTGCTGGTCAACTTAAAGAAGTGTAGCTTCATGCAAGAGGAACTAGTGTATTTGGGATTTGTAATTTCAAGATATGGGTTAAGGATGCACCCCGACAAGTTAAGAGCAATAGTTGAGTAGTCATCATCAAAAAGCATGTTCGAGGTTGGCAAGTTTATATCATATTAGAAACTTTAGTGATGCATGTGCACCCATATTTAATTAATTGAATTCATTCATTCATGGTAAAATAGATATTTCCTCGATTGAAGAGATACATAGAACTCCTTGAATAAGCCAACAATTGTAAATTTTGACAAATGTTCTTGCCATCCCTTTTTAAATAGTTCAATTTTTTTTTTAAAAAAAAAAAACCCTAATCGTTACCCTAAAAAGGGTATTAATTCGAACATGGATCTAATTCAAAATCAATCTTATCAAGATGATTTGCTATCGGAAATCTCTTTCCAACAAGGTAAGAGCAATAGTTGAGTGGTCATCACCAAAAAAGCATGTTTGAGGTTGGCAAGTTTCTATCATAAATTTATTAGAAATGTGGTACATGTGCACCCATTATGGAAGCAATGAAGGGTGATAGAAAGAAGTTCTTGTGGATTGTTGCAATAGAGGATAAATTTCAGTTTTTGAAGACAAAGATAACGAAACAGCCAATGCAAACATTCCTAGATTTCAGCCAAGCGTTGCAGGTTGATTGTGATGCAAGTGGGACAATAATAGGAATAGTATTGAGCCAAGAAGGTAAGCTCATTTCTTACTTTAGTAAGAAGTTGAATAAAGCCAAGGGAAAGTATTTGGTATATAACCAAGAGTTCTATGGTATGGCGTAAGCTCCTAAAAAGTGGAGGCATAATTTGTTACCCAAGGAATTCATTTTGTTTTAAAACATAGAAGTGGGCAATCCAATAAGGTTGTGGATGCATTGAGTAGAAGAGCTCCTGCAGTGAACGAGCTAAGAGTAGAAGTCATTGGGTTTGACTAAATGAAAGTGTTATATGGGGGGATTTGGATTTCCGAGATGCATGGGCAGCATGCACAAATCCAACAAGCATGGACAAAACACAATGGCTGGAGTATATGATACAAAATGGATTGTTGTTGAAGGGAAAGAGGTTTTGCATACCTCAAGGTTCAATGAGAGACGACTTATTGAAGGAATAGCATAGTGGAGGCCTAGTTGGTCACTTTGGTATGAATTAAATTTTGGCACAACTGAGTGAATGTTATTATTGGCCAAGAATGAGCATGGATGTCAAAAATCTCTTGCAAAGGTATAGAATTTGCCAACATGCTAAGGACAAATGTTCGAATTTTGGGTTGAATTAGCCATTATCAATTTTGGATAAACCATGGGAAGCGTTAAGCACAAATTTCTCTCTTGGGCTGCCAAGAATCAAAAGAGGTAATGACTATTTTTGTTGAAGTGGATAGATTTTCCAAAATGGCACACTTTATAGCACGCAACATGACTTCTGCAAATGTTGCAAGTTTGTTTTTTAAAAAGAATGTCAGATTGCATAGGATGCCGAAGAGCATTATATAGGACACGAATACCAGATTGTTGGACATCTTTGGAGGATGCCATGGAGGAAACTAAGCACAAGATTGGATTTTAGCTCAACCTATCATTCCTCAAATGAATGGGCAAACAAAGGTAGTGAACTGCAGTCTTGGTACTTTGTTGAGATGTTTGGTTAGAGACCAGCCCAAACAGTGGGATTCGACATTGGCAAGAGCTGAATTTGCATGAAATAATTCAATAAATAGAAGTACAACTATGAGTCTGTTCCATATTGTCTATGTTCGCAGCCCTAGAAGAGTGTGTGAATTGAGAAGCACAGGGGATACAAGGAGTGCTGAAGTAGAAGAGTTTTCCCAACGGATATGAGGAGTGTTGAAGCAGAACAGTACACAACAGATATGCATGATGCATATAGAGGTGAAGAAAATATTGGAGAACAGTATGTAATACAAGAAGCACGCCGACTAGAGAAGAAGGAACAGAATTTTGAAGTTGGGAACTAAGCATTGGCACATTTGCATAAGGAGAGGTTTCACAAAGGTGAGTATAACAAAGCTAAATGGAAGAAAATAAGACCTTGTAGAGTTTTGAGAAGGTTCTTAGCGAATGCTTATGAAGGTGAGTTACCGGATGGAGTGCATATTTCACTTGTCTTCAGTGTATCAAATTTATACCCGTACCTTGAGGAACAACACAATGAGGAAGGATAAAGTTTAGATTCTTCAAGTATAGATTGCAAGAAGCAGTTGTCAAGAAAGGAAAAGAAGGAAATTGGAGCCATAATGGATACACAGATTAGCACAAGGACAAGAGGCAGAGAGTACTTCAAGTACTTAATAAAGTGGAAAAACAAAGCAATTGAAGATGCAACTTGGATGAGTGCATCTGAAGCTTCCAAACACGGAACTATTGAGGAGCTCGCAAAGGGTTCATGAGCAAGACCTCATGGACAAGTCCATTTACCCTAGGTGTCTGGTGCAAGAGCATCCAAGTCCACAAGCTATCTTGCACCATCAAAAAACTTGGGTTTGGTTTCCTGTATACACATGTACATATTATGTGTTGTGTTGTGTGACTTGTTCTTGCAACAACTTACACATGTGGAAGATCAACGTCAAGCCAAAGAATATCACCGAGAGCCCCACAGTGCAAGGAAATACATGAAGGTTTGTTTAATTCATGTTCGAAGGGTCAAATTGACATTTTGATGTAAGCATGACAAAACCACCGCCTTATGCACATGGCAGTTTCAAAACCGCCACTTTGTGCAGGAGGCGATTACACAACCACCACAACAATTTCACAACCCCCAGTCAACAAAGGCAGCTTTGCTAGCACAGAAAAAATTCGTGAAGCAATTGCCCAGATTGATTAAACATGACATGTGGACTTGTTTTCAAAGCAAAGGGAGCTCAAGGGAAAGGAGAGTCGTCTCCATAGAACCAAGCAAGTGGAGGGTTCCAGAACAAAGCAGAGCTGAGAAGGAACTCAGAGAAACTCAAAGTGTACAAGAGCCAAGCTAGAGCCTGTTGAGAGAGGTGTGCATTTAATGTAATTCAGTCCTTGCACTAAGTGTCTTCATCATACTCTGCGAAAGGGGAGAGTGTGAAATGTGTATGTATTGTAACAGAAAAACAATAAAAAGAGTCTCATTTCCAGTCTGAGTCTTGCGTCCTTGACAGAGTGAGAATAGAGAAACACCGTTGTTAAGTAAGGCAGCCATTCACTTGGCCCCCTCAATCCCCTCTGAATTATACCTTCATTGGAGAACCTGCGCCTGCTTAGTTCAGATCTAAGGAAATCTTTGGAACTTTCAAGCTTTCATACTAGAGTATAATAGCTACTGCATCTCTATACACACCTTTGGTTCTTTCATGTTTCTTATCATTTCAAAGAACATAGCTATGTGCATGTGAATATAGTAACATTCCCATCATTCCAATCTAAAAAGGGCCAGCAATATTTCCACTGTAGAAGAGATAGGTGAAAATTATAATAGACAAACTCTATTGCAATATGCTTTAACAGAAGGCAAAGCTCCTAGAAAACAAAGAAAAAGCGACTGAAATTTCCAAAATGCCATAGTATGTGTCATAGAACAACATTCTATAACGCTTGGCTGCAAAAGACATATGATGAGAAGAAAGGCCTTGAAAAGATAGAAAATAGGCATCACCTTTCATCATCAAAAAACTTGCAAATGTTGCAGAAATACTGTGCCATAGAGAGTCCTTCACAGGAAGTAGTTATGCAACTTGATGAAACTGGTTGTATCTGCAAGCATTTCATGCACATCATCTCTGTTGTTGCTCTCCTGCAAAGAATTTAATATAGGAAACGACAAGGCTGAATAAAGCACAAAACACACACATATACCAAACAAGCCATGATATTCAAATCCAAGCCACTGAAAAACTGACCTGTCCATTGAATGGTCACTGACTTTGTCATGACAGAATCTACATGTAAAAATCTGGTTACAACAAGCAGCACGCAACTTGCAGTTCCGTTTGTAATGCTCACAACCAAAAATCTTCTGATCTGGATCTCGATATGATGGGAAACACCCAGGGATATCTTCATCCCCAGAGTGACTTGGTCTCGACTGTGGTAACTTCTGCTGGGCAGCTATCCACCGACTAAAACCATCCAAGCAAATGAATCACATTAACTTACATGAATGTTGAAAGATTAATTAATCACAGGGAGGACATAAGAAAAACCGACCTGGTCATGAGGTTCTGAATAAGATATGCTTTTTGGCGGGGATCCAAGGAAGCATCGCTTGACACCTTCCTTATTGCAGATTCAAGCTCATTCTGGTTCATTCGAAAAATGTCCTTCCACCCAGGCTTGAACTTCTGTGTTCCTTGCTCAAAACATTCGTGGATAGTTTGCCCTGTATCCGTACAATGTATAATCATTAGAAGTAACAATACTATACCTTGGGCTTGAAGCTTTACAGTCTAAACTTATATAGGTTGAACAAGTATAGTGAAGTTGAAATCTTGACAACTCAAAAAACAATGACCTTCCCCTTGGAGGATTGTTTCTGTATTATTCAGTGTTTAAAAAGGTAGATCAGATGTAACATCCCATATAAGTTAGCAGCTGCCACCTGCAATGAGTCATATACCTGAAGGTGGTTGAGGTTGTTCCTCTAATGATTTTTTTTCCTGAGAAGAGGGTGATTCTTTCCACCAAGCACTAAGCCATTCGTCAAACATTGTATTTTTAGTTGCCTGGCGCCATGTATCCATCATTGTGTTCTGCTCTTCTTGGGTGAGAGCACTTGTCACCCATGGCAGCATTGACTGAAGGACTTCGGCACCTGTGGTGCCAATTATGCGTCCTACAATCTTGTCCTGTTCTTCTACAGTAAAATGACTGTCAAACAATGGCCATAATTCTAGTTCTTCCCGGAACACATGCTGATCTAATGCGACTCGTATCGACTTGCACATGCGTTGAAGCTTTGCAGCCAGATCTTGATGCTTCAGTATCCAATCCCCAGATTGACAGCCATGCAAACCTGCTGCTTTCCCATCTGCATTTGAAAGTTGATCATTCCCAGACATATCCTCATGCAGCTGTGAGAGCTCGGAAAGGACACGAGAGATGTCATTGAAAAGTTGCTCCTCTTGCTTGTGGTCAATAGTGTATGAATGGCTAACATTGTGAAGAGACTCCTTGGCCTCTAAAGCAGGAAAGACAATTTCATCTTCTGCATTGCTATGAGCTCTATAAAGTCCCCACAGCAAACGAAAACGTCCACTGAAGTGTCGAAGAAATGTCTCATCACAATCTGTAAGCCTTGCTGACTCAACATCCAAATATTCAAGATCTTTTCGAATGGCCTTGTGAAACTGAAATATATGATCAATTGGCTTGGGTGCTTGACCCATGTCATATGAGCCAATATCAGTTCCAAAACCAAACAAACTAGAACTTAGGGAGGGAGTGAATGGAGAATTGAAAGAAAGGGCACGTAAGTTCCTTCCAGTAGAAATTGCTCCTACGCCTAGGTTGTTATTAGTTACTCCTAAGCCAGGAACACAGCAAGGCTGCCTTGCACAGGAGGTTCCTGATAAACATGTAACACCTTCCGAGGTGCTTTGATCAGAAATATCAACCTCTCTCTCGGTTCTACCATAATGAAGCCGCTTAAGTGGCCTTCTATCAATATCTGTGGAAGAATCACCTCTACCATCTGACACAATGGTACAAATATCACAGTTTTCATTTGCGCCACATCCCATTTCACTAATCCTTTTAACATGGCAATCATTTGAACAATTTGAGGAAATACACTGGAATCTCCCTGATTTTGAAGTATTTTGCGGGCGTCCTTTACATGCCCAACCAGAGAACAATGTAACTAGGGCAGTATCAGAAGCAGGCGCTGCATCATAGAGCATCAACAAAAAAGTAACACCCTTCAGATACATAAAGAAACTGATATTTGTTTAATACAAAACATATCAAACAGATTTTTCTGTCACTTTAACTCCAAACTAAATGGATGTCTTCATTGTTTTACGGAGGCAGAAGATCTCATCAACTGAAGAAATGACCAAAATTATATCTAGTTCCCGCTGATCAATGTCTGGTAGATTAAGACTAATTAAGGATTAGTGAAATGGTACTAAAAACAGATTTAAATCTTCGTCTATGATATTATACTAAATTTCCATTACACAGCCTTCCATATAAGAAATGGCGTTCTGAACTCCCAATATGCAAAATCCCGGGAAACATGTCATGCAATTTTTTAAGGATCGAAACTTTCTGACACGTGCTTTTCCAAAATCAATTGATTCCACACCATGCCAGTGAAATATAATTTATCATATGGAAAATGTGCAAGGTAACTTCTAATAACAAACCTGCTAACTGCATATTCTGAAGCATATCTTTTGCCTCCTCTTCCTGTAATATTCCAACAAGCCATGGTAGGACACGTTCTAACAATTTCAGAGGCATTACTCGTAAACTTTGGTATAAAAGAACCCGTTGTTCGTTGACACTAAAGTGCTCACGGGCAAGAGGTATAACCTAAAAGAGAAGACAAACTATTAATTAAATCCCTTAACACTAGCCACCAATTAACAGATCCAAAGTAACAGAAGCTATACAGCTCATACAAGCTGCAAGGAAACTAAAACACACCTCATGCTCCTCATTATGAAAGTGCTGATCGATGGTTTCTACTATCTGATCTGCCTGTGCACAAAGCTTTTCATAAAATTCTGATGTACTCGAGCTAGCTCCAGCATTCTGAATGCTTTCTATAAGATGACGCAAATCATCAAATTGACTTTCTTCTTTTTCATGTTCACACACAAAAGACATGCCCTTGTTAACCTTCTGATCGACAGCTGGAAATATAATTTTATCCTCTGCAACACTGAAAAGAAGAGGCCACCCTCGTTGGTAATGCAAAAAGGATACACAGACCAAAAGGAATTGATAGAATGTAATTATCAATGTCTAATGAAAACTGTCCACCACAACCTTTTTCTGTCTTAACTAATAATTTAATAAATAAAAATCTCAGTATGAAAATTACTGAGTTACCCTGATGATTCATCCTTAGAAATCAATTACCAAAGTCACTGGATAGAAGACACAAACAATATACCTATGAAATATGCAGATTTCTGCAAGTAACTCTAAACGATCATTAAATGAAGACAAATTTGAAAAATCTCCTGAAAGCTGTATTCTGCGTGCTTCCCCTGCAAGTTCCTTTAGTTCCTTTCTGATAGCATTATGCCAATGTAATATCTCATCAATTGGAAACATAATCAGCCCACCAGCATTGTCATCTATGTGATTATTTGTAGCCAAATGTGACCTTTTGCATTTCTTCTTACAGCATTCCTCTGTACTGGAACACTGTCCACTTTGATGTGTTGTGGCAGCTTTTGAAGACAACAATCTTTCTGAAAGACATGTCATTGTTTTACTTTCATCACTAGATACCTCTTCTATATCAACCGACAAGCTCTTTGCTTTCAGCCAGGTGAAGACAACCTTTCATCAATCAATGAGAAGCTTGTCAAGATAATAACTTCTGAATAGGCAACCTGAGAGTAACTATTGATAGCAGTCACAATACACATATTGTGGTTACCTGTTGAAGAAGCTTTTCTTCAGGTACGATTTTTCTCATACACTTAATCATGTCCTGTCGTTCATCAGATGAAAGAGATGAAGTAAGCCATGGAAGAAACTCTTCCATCAGGTTCACAGGGATGCTGCACATGAACTGCCACACTAGCGCAGCCTGCTCCTCAAACGTAAATTGTTGTATAAGCAATGGAAAAACCTGCATCCAGTCAAACACTTGACTGAGTTTACAAAAAAGTAAGTTTACATGCAAAGACCAGAATGTGATCAGGTGGCATAAACTATTAAATGGTGATACATCTGCTTAGAAACAAACAGATGATGCTTGAAAAATCAAATACAAGCCATGACACCCCATGTCTGAGAGTAATTGCTCTATGAATACATAAAGAAAGTAGTATGCATAAACTTTCCCAATTCATGTCACCAGGTAATCCGCATAGTTTCAAACAATAATTTGTTTGGCAGTCAACTCACCTAATCATAGCAAAATTTAGCTTTTCTGACCAGAAAGTGTCGTTCAATCATTTTAGCTTAAAATAAATCCATTGTCATGAGTTTCAGTTATTTGTCATTGCAGTCCAGCAAAACTTGACATGTTCTTCATGACAAAAGGCACAGAGAGAAAAATGGCCACACTAGGAGGAGACTCAAATTCCAACTCCAGATAGCCAAGAAAGAAATTAAGTTAATGCCCACGAGTGGCCATAGAAGGTCAATGCGACTAAGAAGCACGTCTAGTTACGATAGATAAATACTAAGCTAAAACAAACCTTAGGAGCTGAAAAAGTAACTAAGAGTGTTAACACTTAAATGATTTTAAACATAACTTAGACAGTAAACCAAAAGCAGGTAACAATAACCATGCTATTCGATACAAATACAACTAATAATGCAAACAGGGGACACAAGAGAAGAAAGGAGCAGACGAAAGCTGAAGCAGGAAACTGCTAAGAAAAGACATCTTTGTAGGTCACAAGAGTATCGATCTTGCTGCAAGTTCAAACTAAAACATTTAAAGACAAGCCGGTAGATCAACTCCATAACACACTTTGAAAAAAACAAGAGAAACCCAGCCTTAGTGAAGGGTCAATCTCATAACTAGTGCAACCGAAAACCATGGTGGAGTGATATTATTTTTAATCTTGAATCACAAGTCCTCTGGTTTTTTGTGAGTTCACTCCAAATACCATGTTTCACTCCTTGCATTTAATGCATCTTGCAGTTACCTCTTAAGCATTTAATACACCATTAACCCCACTCTGCCTACCTTTTATGATGTATTTGGTTAAGTTTTTGATCTTTTCATATTTTATGGGTAATCCCAAATCCTTTTATTCTGGCAACTTGGCCTGTATTTATACTAGAAATGTATGCATAACCAACGAAATTCCGTAAAACAATGTCTCCAGCTAACTTAACACCTTTTATACAAATGTAGCTAGCTATACCTAGTAAATGCTATGGGGTCATGGTCAATTCTTATTGGTATTTCAAACCAATGAACTATAGCCATTCGATATAGCACACCTCAAGTGTTTGACCCTTGCTCAAAGTCTATCCTACAATTGCCAATGCTTGGGTTGCAAAAACAAGATACCTTCTTAGGGTTAATATGTCCTCTCACTTGCGCTGAAGCTCTCTGACTATGAAAATAACCTGAATCCTGTTGCATTTCATAAATGAAAAAACCCATGCCAATAAAATGAACTTTTTTTTCTATTGACACAATTCACTATAGTTGAACCTTACAAAATATGAATTCTTACACACTTTTAGCACTTTCAAATTTAATTCAGCATCGAATAATATTCTGAATTTTCTGATCAAGCTTCAAACCTAACATGTCCATAACAGATTCAATCATAACATTGACTGCAGATGTAGATGTAAGGATAGCATGGTTAATATTTGTTCTGATAAATGGAAATTTCAGTTGGTAATCGCAAGTCATAGCATGATCAGCTTCTCCTAGCATGACAACTAGGTTTTTGATGTTTCCTCGCAGGCCTGGTCAGCAAGTCCACCCCTAGCAATGAGCAATATTCTTAACCAAGACACTCAATGATGAACATTAGACTTATGAGATTAAGTTAACTGGATTGAAGAACAGAGATACAGCCAAGGCAGAATTTACATAATGAGTTGAAAGCCAATTTTTACTAACTGAGGAACAATGTATACCAATTTTAAACTTCTAGGCCATGATGGAAGTTCGGCGCTCAGATTATAGAAGCCATGGAAGTTCCGATTGATAACGGCCTGGTTTCTGGGGGAATCCTGGTTTCAAACGTTCCCTTAGCAGAGGGGCCCCCAGCTGGGTGGACAACCCTACTCGTCTCAATACTCTAAGATCTAACAGTTGTTATTCCTCTGATCCGTCTGCTCATCCATCACATTTCCGCAGTAGTATTATTGTCTATTAACGGGTAGCAAAGCGAAGATCTGTGCAGAAACAAGGCCATTCTCCCTTCCGCTCCTCCGGTCACTTCAATTGCCACTCCCCTTCTCCCACTCAACCCTCACGCCATGCCCTACAGCCCTTTCCCTGTCACTCCTCCATTCTATGTCACCCTGCCTGTCTTCTGCCAACTCCATTCCCCTTGGCACCCACTCTGGCCTTTTCAGGCCCTTCGTCTCTCGCTTCACTGATAATGACGGTGCATCTGCCTTTCGTCCTTCCAAACAACCAGGCTACACTTTGCCTGTTTCATCATCTCTAATTTCATCCCACATTAATGACTCTGCTTCTACCCGACGTTGAGACACTGGTAAAAACAGCCATGATATGCAAGTTTGTGGGTCTTTGGCCTTTTGTGTCACCACTAAAAGAATGGATCTTCTACTCCTAGGAAAAGTATAGTATATCGCCCATCAAAATCCTACTAAAGAGTTTTTTCAAGTCTCGTTTATGGAAGAAAACTCCTGTGTTGAGGTTCTCAAAGAAGGACCATGGTTTTTTTAAAACTATGGCATATGCATTAAGCCTTCAAAAGCACATTTTGATCCAACCAAGAAGGCAAAACTCTTTGCACTTATCTGGATTAGCTTATACAGTCTGCCCACCATCTATTGGAAACCAACTATTCTAGAAGGGAATAGCCTCAAAGATTGGCTCTTATGTCTCACTCACCAATGGGAAGTCAACATCTCCAGCTCCCTCCTTGCACATATTCTCCTCAGCTCATTGGGAACGTGGTGTCAATCACTTGACTTTGAAGGTTTGCCTTTTTGTTGCCATCGCTGCCATGCCACTGGTCATCTTGGCAGAGGATGTCTAGCCCCTGCCCGTCTCCACCGGAGGGCGTCTCTCCTCCCTCTATTTCCCCTCGTGCTCCTTCCCCCTCCTATCTCTTCTCTCACTCCGTCCCTTCCCACTCCACCACTGATCTCTCTTCCGTCCTGCCCCTCCCCCCTTCTTACTCCCTCTTCTCCCTGCCCCCCTCTCTCTCTATCTTCTCCATACTCTTTGGTCCCTTTCCCTAACCAGCTCTCTTCGCTCACCCTCCCTCCCCTATTGATGTACCATCCCCGTCTTATGCTATCCCCTTCCTCGCCAAGTATGTCTCCTCAGCCTTGGACACTGAGAAGGATTATACACCTAAGTTCCCAGTTACATTGGGTATTGCTCGCTCTTCCAGCAGTGTGCAAAGCTCAAATTTTGCAATGTAAAAGGCAGAAAAACCCAGCTCCATTTATACAAAGAAGCACATAAAGAGTTTGGCAAGGAAGACCGAAAAACAATCAGTGCCTACTTCAACAGAGGTGGAAGGGCCCTCCATTGTTTAAATGAAGTGCATCACATGGAATGTTAGGGGACTTAATGTCCGTAACAAACAGAGGCTGGTCAAAAGACAGCTTATTCTTACCCGCCCAGACCTTTTTTTTGCAGGAATCAAAACTGTCTTTCAACTATTTCTCAGCATTAGTTATAAGGCAATGGCCTCTATGGGAAGCAATTGGAACAGATGCAGATGGTGCTTCTAGAGGTATTGGAATTGCTTTGGACTCTTGGAAACTCTCAGTCTCAAGAATTTATGCCAGTAGGAACTGGATCTATTGCGACATTAAATCTTATAGCAAACCAATACATTTTTCAGCAATCAATGTGTACAGTCCCAACCACATCCTTCTTAAAAATAGAACCTGGTCAGAAATGCAAATCTTCTTGGAATCCAATCAGCAACAGCTCTCAAAAATTCTTGTAGGTGGATATTTCAAAAGCAATTCTCTCAGATCGAGATAAAAGAGGAGGTAGTTCATGCACTACACAGTCACAAAAGGACCTTTCAGACTTCATAGCAAAATATGACCTGCTAGATCTACCACCTAAAGAAGGCCTATACATGTGGACTGACAAACAGGCTGGTTTTTATGGCATTGCAGAACACCTAGATATATTCTTAATATCAGATGCTTGGCTAGAAGCGCCCTGGGTCTCAGAAGCCTGCATTCTAAAATTTGCAGGCTCCAACCACTAACCAGTAAGTTTACAAATTTCACCGAATTCTCCCCCCCTCCTAGATGCCCCTTTAAATTTGAAATCAAGTGGTTGAAAGACAGTAACTTTCCTAATCCGCTTGAACAATGTTGGATAGACTGTCCCTTGGTTCATGGTACCAAATCTTTCATATTCATGTCAAAACTATAGTATCTCAATAACTGTACGAAAGACTAGAACCACACAACCTTCAAAAACATTTTGATCATCAAGAAAAAACTAGAAGCGCCCTGGGTCTCAGAAGCCCACATTCTAAAAGTTGCAGGCTCCAACCACCATCCGGTAAGTTCAAACATTTCACCGAATCCTCCCCCTCCTAGATGCCCCTTTAAATTTGACATCAAGTGGTTGAAAGACAATAAATTTCCTGATATGCTTGAACAATAGTGGAAAGATTGTCCCTTGGTTCATGGTACCAAATCTTTCATATTCGTGTCAGAAATGAAGTATCTCAAGAACTGTATGAAATACTGGAACCACACAACCTTCTAAAACATTTTCATCATCAAGCAAAAACTACAAGAGAAATTAGTTGGCATCAGCAGGGCCATTCAATCTGGGAATTGCTCAGATGCTCTGATTTTCAAAGAAGAGAACATTCTTCATAAAATAGATGACGTTTATTCTAAGGAGGAAATCTTCCATAGATTGAAATCAAGAGAAGTTTGGATTTCACAGATCCACCATTGGCAGGGGACAAATGAACAGAATCAATAAAATTCACAGCCAAGCTAATCTTCTTTCAGATACCCCAGAATAGATCCATCAGGGCTTCCAGCATCTTCTCTTTGGACCTCGGCCAACATTGATCATCTTCATGAATCCCTATTGAAGGCAATCCCACCTTTAGTATCCCCCAATAGAGCAAGGAACTACTATCTCCCATTTCCAAAGAAGAAATTTGTACAACAGTGTTTAGCATGACTGGGGATAAAGCATCAAGCCTGAATAGCTTCCCAATTATCTTTTATCTATTAGGAATAAGTGATTAAAATTAATTAACTATGCAATAATATACAACACGGAAACCATTCCTCAGAATCACAACAGCAGAGACATATGGAAGAAAAATTCAGATCTAAGCAAAAATACACACATAACACCGATATAACGTGGTTCACCCAATGTGAGCTACGTCCACAAAGAGGATCTCAATAATATTATAAACAAGAGTAAAAACAACTCTAAACAAGAAACCTCTCACAGAGATAATTTTCTCCAGCCCGAATTCACACTAGAATTCCCGAGATGCAAAGCTACACCTCAAAACAGATCACACTAACGGCAAAAAGAATGCAGAGCTCAAAACTCAATGCAAAACACAATGAATAATGTGTTACGCCTCTCCCCTATTTATACTTTTCAAAATCCCTTGAAAAATGTGCCATAACCATAAGGATGACCATATCTCCACAAAATACGGCACAAAATAAGGGAGGTTTCAACCACATAATCCCCCATTCTCTCAACACCTTTAAATCATACCCACTTCCCAAAAATGTGCCACAAAAAAGGAAAGTGGTTAAAATTCGCCCCACCATTGTAAAAGGTAAATATTTCATATTAAAATTGTCTCGGTAATTTTATTTTTACCTTAGGGATGTTAAAATGAACTCCACATTTAACAATCTCCCACTTGCAGTTCGTTTCCCCTTGAAAAAAAAAAACAATCCTCCATGATCTTCACGAAGACCAACCAAAGCTGAACATAACCTTAACTTCTCCAATGTGACTACCTTAGTCATCATATCCGCAGGATTCTAGCTCATATGTATCTTCTCTAGCTTCACCATGTTTTCCTCCAAAGTTGTCCTGATGAAATGATACCGCAACTGTATGTGCTTCATCCTCGAGTGGAAAGCAGAGTTCTTGGCTAAATGTATAGCACTTTGACCATCACTATGTAGTCCCCCAACTTCTTGCTTATAGCCCAACTCATTAACTGTTGTAACCAAATCATCCCCTTGCTAGCCTCTGTAGCAGCAACATACTCAGCCTATGTGGTTGATAAAGCCACAACCTTCTGTATCCGGGAAATCCAACTAACCGTTGTATCTCCGATGGTAAATACATAACCTGTCGTACTCCTGCTATCAACATCCCCGACCATATTCGAGTCCACATAACCACGCAAAGTGGTGTTTGATCCACCAAAACATAATGTTGTACCCATGGTTCTTCGCAAATATCTAAGAATCCATTTCACTACTTGCCAGTGCTCATAACCTGGATTACTCATGTACCTACTTACTACTCCCACTGCATGGGCAATATCTGGCCTAGTATAGACCATAACATACATCAGGGTACCAGCCGTTGATAAGTAAGGTACCTTGGACATCTTTAGCTTTTCTTCTTCTGTCTTGGGACACTTCTCCTTTGATAGTCTGAAATGGCTTGCCAAAGGAGTCCCAACTGGCTTCGCATCCTGCAGACTAAACCTCTCCAAAACTTTCTTCACGTACTCTTCCTAAGATAAGATCAGCTTCTTCTCCATCCTGTCTTGATTGATCCTCATACCAAGGATTTGTTTCGCTGCACCCAAATCCTTCACAGAAAAGGAATCACCAAGCTGCTTCTTGAGTACTTGAATTTGTTGCAAGTTCTTTCATGCAACCAACATGTCATCTACATACAAAAGCATAGGATAATATAATTACCATCCTCAAATCTCTTGACATACATGCAATGGTCAAAATGACACCTAGAGTAACCCTGTTCCAACATAAAACTATCAAACTTTTTATACCATTGTCATGGACTTGTTTAAGGCCATACATGCTCTTTTTTAGTTTGCACACCAATTTCTCCTTTCCTTCGACCTCATAACCTGGTGGTTGTTCCATATATAATTCCTCTTCCAAATCACCATGAAGGAATGCAATCTTCACATCTAATTGTTCTAAATGCAAATCCTCTACTACAACTATACCAAGCACAGTTCTAACAGAAGTCATTTTAACAACAGGAGAAAAAATTCATCAAAATCAATACCTTCCGTCTGTGCAAACCCCTTGACCACTAACCAAGCCTTGTACCTTTTCCTTCCTCCATCCTCTTCTTTGATTTTGTATACCTGCTTATTCTGCAATGCTCTCTTGCCCTTCGATAGCTTCACCAAATCCCACGTTTGGTTCTCCATAAGAGAACTATGTTCTTCTTCCATGGCTTGCTCCCACTTCTTCCTAGCATTTCCCTGCATTGCTTCCTCAAAACATTCTAGTTCTCCACTATTAGTAAGTAACAAATAACTCAAAAATGGGGAAAAACGTTTAGGAGCTTTTCTTACCCTAAGAGACCTTACTATAGGAGTTTGGGGTTTCTGTGTAGGAGGTTCCTAAACTGTCTCCTTAGACACTTTACTATTCGTAATATCATCCAACACTGTGTACTCTTCTTGTTCCTGTTCCTGCAACTAATCCTTATACATTTCTTTTTTTTTAAAGACAACATCCCTAAGCCGAAATATTTTCTTGTCTCTAAGACTCCAAACTCGAAAACCAAAGTCATCCTCACCATAACCAATAAAGGTGCATCTCTTAGACTTAGCCTCTAACTTGGTTCTATCCTTCTTGGGAACATGAACCAATGCCTCACATCAAAACACCTTAAGAAAAGAATAATTTTCTTACCAGACCAAGCTTCCTCAAGTATGTCTCCATACAAAGGCACTGAAGGTCCTCTGTTAATCAGAGATACCATTGTACTAACTGCTTCTGCCCAAAACATTAGGGCAGCCCTGCATGCAACCTCATGCTCCTAGCACGCTCCATGATTGTCCTATTCATCCTCTCTGACACTCCAATCTCCTGTGGTGTCCCTGGAACCGTCCTTTGCCTATGAATTCCATTCTATGAACAATAATCATCAAATGCTTTGCTACAATACTCACCTCCATCATCCGACCCAAGACATTTCAACTTGAGACCTGTTTCATTCTCAACTAAAGCTTTCCATCTCTTGAATGTTTCAAACACATCAAATTTCTTCTTAATGCAATAAACCCAAACTTTCCTAATTGCATCGTCAATAAATGTAACATAATAATTTGAACCACCAATAGAAGATACCTGAGTTGGCCCCCATACTTCTGAGTGAACCAACTTCAACTTATTCTCATCGTCCAACCCTTAAGAACTTAACTCACTTCTGCTTCTTGTACACACAATCATCACAGAAGTCCTAATCAACCTGTTTCAATCCAGGCAACTTGTCTTTCAAGATCTCCATGCCCTTCCGGCTCATATGACCAAGCTTGTAGTGCCACAAAGTTGCATCTTCATCTGCAGCAACTAAATTACAGTGATCAACACTACTTGTCAAATACAAAGTGCCAATTTTCTTACCTCTCACAACCACAAGAGCACCGTTGATAACTTTCCAAGAGCCTACTAAAAACATCATCGAACAACCCTCACTGTCCAATTGCCCCACTGAAATTAAATTCTACCATAACTGTGGGACATATCTGACATCCTTTAGTAGCTGTGTTCCCATTCTGCATCTTCACCTGAACACAACCTTTCCCTACTATACTGCATGGTTCATCATCACCAAGATAAACATGTCTAAAATCTCCTTGAACATAATCCATAAAATGATGCCTATGTGGCGTGGCATGAAAAAAAGCCCCTGAATCTAATACCCAAGATTCAAAAACATTATCCAAGGAAAAAATTAAAGCATCCTGACTTACATTACATGTTGTCATATTTACCTCCTTGGTCTCCTCATGTTTGGTCTTCTTGTCCCGAAGTTCCAAACATTCCTCCTTTGTATGTCCACTTTTCCCACAGTGCCAGCACACCATCTTGGTTCTAAATTTAGATCTTCCCTGACCCTTTGACTTTCTATGGTTGCCTTCGCTTCTATCATTTTGTCTCCCTCTAGTCTCCACTGTCAAAGCATTCCCTGAAGATGATTCCCCGGTGCTCTTCCTATGCATTTCCTCACTAAGAATCACACCTATAACATCCTCAAACTTTAAACTTTCCTTAGCAAGGAAGGCATTACTCAGCCATAACCAAGCTATCCCAACTATCTGGTAAGGAGCACAAAATCAATAAAGCCTTAACTTCATCTTCAAATTTAATACCAACAAAAGTTAGCATACTCACAACCATATTAAAACTATTCAAATGATCAGCTACAGAACCATTTTCAGACATTTTCATATTAAATAACCTTTTCATCAAAAATATTTTATTAGAAGCAGAGGGTTTTTCATATAACTCCCCTAATTTCTTCATCAGACCAAATGTAGTCATCTCCTCTGAAATATTGAAGGCAACCGAAGATGCAAGGCACAACCGTATGGCTCCCAGTGCTTTCCTATCGAGCAAATTCCAATCTACCTGATTCACACTTGAAGGTTGCCCTGTTTTCCCCATCAAAAGGAGATGAAGATCCTTTTGGATCCTTTGGAAACAAGTAATCTTCCATCTACATCTTCCACAATCCGAAATTCTACCCACTGAATTTTTCAACTCTAGATCTGCCATTATCTGCCATAGCTCCCACTCAAGTTGATATCTTTCCCTGTAATTCACCACTTTAGCAAAACCACTAAAGCTAGCTCTAATACCAGTTGTTAGGAATAAGTGATTAAAATTAATTAATTATGCAATAATATGCAACACGAAAATCATTCCTCAAAATCACAGCAATATAGACAATATGGAAGAAAAATTCAGATCTAAGCAAAAATACACAACACCGATATAACATGGTTCACCCAATGTGGGCTATGTCCACCAAGAGGATCTGAATAATATTATAAACAAGAGTAAAAACAACTCTAAACAAAAAACCTCTCACAGAATAATTATTTTCAATCTGAATTCACACTAGAATTCCTGAGATGCAAAGCTACACCTCAAAACCAATCACACTGACCGCAAAAAGAATGCAGAGCTCAAAACTCAATTCAAAACACAATGAATGTGTTACCCCTCTCCCCTATCTATACTTTTCAAAATCCCTTCAAAAATGCACCATAAGGATAACCATATCCCCACAAAATTAGGGAGGTTTCAACCACATAATCCCTCGATTCTCTCAACACCTTTAAATCATACCCACTTCCCAAAAACGTGCCACAAAAATGGGAAGTGGTTAAAATTCGTCCCACCATTGTAAAAGGTAAATATTTCATGTTAACATTATCAAACTTTTTGTGATCTTGTAGGCAAGGAGGTAACTATAGTCGTCAATGAATTGCAACGCTCTCAAAAAACTCTCAAAGAGATAAATTGCACATTCATTGCTTAGTGGACAATATTACCACATTCATAGATTATCGCCCCTCTACAACACCATTTACAAAATCATGGGGAAAGCTTCTCAGAAAGATTAAAAAAACTCCTCCCTCTTTTAATAGTGAAGCTTGATATCAAGAAAGCCTTTGATCATGTCAATTGGGATTTCCTCCAAAAATTCCTACAATGCTTTGGATTATCTGAAGGATGGTGTCTACTCATTGACAATTGCATCTCATCATCACATTTCTCAGTTCTTGTGAATGGCTCCCCATTTGGTTTCTTCTCCTCCATTCAAGGAATCGGGCAAAGGGCGCCCTGCTCTACACCTTTCCATTCATTCTTCTCATAGAAGCATTGTGCAGAGCCATCAAAGCAAGAGTCCAAGAATCCATAATTGTAGATCTCAAAATCTCATAAGGAGTTGCTCTGGTCACACATCAACTCTTTGCAGATGACACCATTCTCATGCGGCAGGTCCGCTCCTGGGAGATTCAAGCTTTCAAGGACATTATTAATGCCTATCCCTTCTCCACTGGTCAATTCATCAACATCGCAAAATCAAAGGTGTTCTTCTCCAACACTCCTCCGACACTGCAAACTAAATTCGCTAAAAAAGGGGCTTTTCAATGCAAAAGCTCCCTAGTAAATACCTAGGGATTCCTTTCTTCTAAGGGGCAGGGAACCAAATTCTTCGAAAGGAAGTTAAAGCTAAATTGGACACCTGAATGATATCTTGGAAAGTTAAATGGTTGTCCCTAGCAGGATGAATCACACTGCTCAAGCTAGTCTTGCAAGGTCTGCCTACCTATCTGATGTATATTCTTGGAATGCCACCCAGTGTTTATAAATTAATAAATCAAAAAATTAAGAACTTCCTATGGCAAGAATCTACCCAGGAAGGTAGAATTTTGCTCATTAGCCGCAGCAAGGCTTGTAAACCAAAACAAGCTAGAGGAACAAGTCTCCCATGTGATATCAGTCATCAGTTGTGTCATGTATACAATAGATAGCTCTCTATGATATGGCATATGGATGGCTCAACCAACAACCAGCCCTATATGGTAGAACTAGTGCTTTAGAAGCCAAAATGTTGTGGAGAGCCTTTACCTGCCATAACCAACTCTGAAGCCTTCTTTTAAGAAACAAATATGACTAAACAAACCCATGACAGCTTTTCACTGCTGACATTCTCACCAAATGATCTCACATTTGGAACTTCATCACGTGTTACAGACCAGTCCTATTGGTAAAGGGGAATCAACGTTGTGTTGGGAAGACTCATGGGGAGTGGGGTTGCGGGCGGAAGGGGACGGGCAATGGGAGGAGAGCGGGGCAATCCAGCTCGTCTCCCACCAAGACATTCAAGAAATCAAACAATTAGCCACAAAACAATAGGGAAATCAATTTTTAGAGTACCTCATAAAACCAAAAAGTTACTCCTTCACAAGTGGGGCATGGAAACACCGGTTCTCTCTTGGTGGCACAATCAACCCAACAAAGACAATGGACAACATTACCAAGGAAATTAAAGTCTTCCCCTCGAAGCATCTAAACACCTTAATTTGGGCTCCTCCTTACAACGGGTCTTACACATTTAAGGAAGGCTACAAACAACTGATTGGGAAGGAAGCAATCAGAGACAAGAATTGGCCTAACAAGAAAATATTGTCAATCTGGAATCTTCCAAAAGCTAGTGCGTTTTCCTGGTTGACACTACAACATAAGATTCTCACCTAAGACTAGTAAGAGTTATCTTAAATACATCTATCTTGAAAATGCCAAGAGATATCAATCTCAAGGCCCTTATCATGGATTTTTCACATACCACAATTATCTAGGTTACCGGTTCGTTTTTGGTTCTAGTGCAGGCTCGAAGAACCGAGTTCGCCAGCATGGCAAAAAAAAAAACTTGGATTCGTTTTTTGGGTTTGTTCATACAAAATATATATAAAAAACCAAAAAAAACATAGAAATTCTAGCCTAATACATAGGAAATTAGTGACAATATCATTAACCACACAATATGCATATTGATATTAAAAATATAGATGAAAATAATGAATAATCACAATATACTAACCAAATGCCAAATGTCATGATAATCACTAAACATAAATATTTATAATTATCCTGTAATTAACTACTAGTGTATAAATAACTAAGTTTAAAAACCAACAGAAAATTACATAAAAAACTTAAAAACAAACCCTAAACACTAACTAAATACTTATTACTAACTAGCTAGTATTAATAAATTTTAAGAAGTAAAAATAAAAATAAAAATAGAACTTGTTACTTAACCTAAAGTTTTGAAGGTAAAACTAAATATCTAGATGGCGTTGTATCCTTGACGATGGGCAATACTTCAGCCTAGATGCCAAACAGTGTTGGAATTGTCAACGGCGGACAACAATGGTCAATGGCAAATGGCAAATGGCAAACAACAATCACGACACAGATATACCCACGTTCTACACACAAAGACCCTTCACGACACTAGATATAAGGCAAACAACAATGGTTCTAGTTCCCCAGTCACTTTGAGACGCTTGCACAAGCGCAAACCCTTCCACAATCTTGGACAAAACAAACACACAAAACTAATCTCTGTGTTGATGGCTTGCAAATTAATCACAATTGGTTATGATGGCTTGCAGATTAATCTCAATTTTTTAATGCATTGGGTTTTGTGAAAAAAACAATAAAAAATTAAAACAATCCCATCATTGCCCTTTTTTATTCTAAAAACTTGTGGATTTTGCTCCCCAATGCCCAAGGTTCATCCTCGACACCCATATTCGCTCGTGTTCTAGCAAAACCCGAGCGAACTCGAGTGCCCAAGAACTTAACCTGCATGTTGGGGCTCGCATTTCGTGCCCGTCCCTGACCCTGGTTGGAACTGGACACCCAAAATGCTTGCAAAATCTCACTAACCGGTAATGTAGACAATTATTTAAAACTTTGTTATCTTCTTCACACATTTCCTACTGATTGGTGACAAATTGTGTCAATCTGACTACACCAATGTGTTATGCTCAAAAAACTATTTCCAAAAAAAAAGAGGCTCCAAACTCCACCGTATGGCTAAGATATTTATATTCCAAGTGACAATCAAATGTATGTCAAATTCAAGATCATAATTAAAAGTGAACACACTCACAGACATTACGACCCACCATCACCCCCAAACCCCATTGCCATTGTAGAACACCTCTCAGCGTAATAAGCTAGAGGTAAGAGGCATCTTCTTCTACACTACCCATGGAGTGTAAGGGTTTGGTATTGGCTCCTAGACAAATTTTCTCTTAAATGGGTGTTCCCTTCTTCACCCCAATCTCTCTTTGCAATGTGGCCTACACCATCATGCAAACTTACTACCATTTTGGACAACAACCTCAGTTATGACAATTTGGAAATTTTGGCGAGAAAGAAACTATGGAATTTTTCATGGCAACTCTTTGTCTTGGTAGAGTTTCATTCTACAACTCAAGGCAAATATTTCAAAATGGGTCTCCTCCAAATTGTCTAAGACAAAGAAACCTTTCCCATCTAGAAAATTTCTCCTTCTGTAGCAACAGTCAATTAACATCCCTCCTCTCGTTCATGAACTGCAAGTAAAAGGGAACTTTCGACAATACATCAAACAGATCCCCGCCAATTCAAGATGGATGAAACTAAACTCTGATGCCATTGAAAAAGGCAACCCAAGTCAAGTCGGTGGAGGTTGCATCCTCCACGATCATGGAGGTTCATTCATTGCAGCCACTTCATTCCATATTTCTAGTCCAACTAACAACCAAGCCGAGTTCTCAATAATCACAACTAGGTTGCAATTGGCACATGCGTAGGGAGTTAGCCATCTGTAAATTGAAGGAGTCTCGCAATTATCTATCATGACTCTAAAACTAGGCTCAACATCAAATTGGCAGCTTGGATCCCTTGTAAGACATGGTTTTAATCTTCTTAGAAAAATCCATGAAACTAAAATTACACATTACTTCGGCGAAGCTAATGGAGTAGCAAACCTTATTGCCAACTTGGAAGCAAATATGGACACCTTCAATCTTATGGAGAGTCATCAAATTTCGGACTTCGCTAGACTACATGATATCATTAAAAAATAACGGTAATCGCATTTTTCTCCTGTAAGAACTTTTCTTCTTCCGACTTCTGAAACTTTTGTTTTGGTTTTTGTGTTTTGCAATTTTTTTGTATTTTCAAGGGTTTTATGCTTTTTTTTGGTTTTTTTGCAAATAATGATGCCAAATGCAAGAAATTGAATGAAGGATTACAATAACTAAAGGAAGTGCAGCTCTACAAATATTCAATTTATTGATCAATTTCAGAGAGAGACAAAATACAAAGCATACACGAAAATGAGGAATTACAATGGCTGCCTTAAATTTGTTGCTAAAAAGCACATCATAGAAGGCTTCAATTCTCCTTATATAATGAGTGTACGCCTTAGATATTGGTGCAGCTGTCTTCTACAAT
Source organism: Torreya grandis (assembly GCA_037957365.1). NCBI lineage: Eukaryota > Viridiplantae > Streptophyta > Pinopsida > Cupressales > Taxaceae > Torreya > Torreya grandis. The sequence goes on along the minus strand of JARHVA010000687.1, from coordinate 1,470,238 downwards.
GCAAGGCGCCCTTGATTTTTACTGAAATTTTTGCTGCCCTCTTGAACCCAAATCGCCCCTCTAGTAAAGCCTCCTTGCTGTAATTAATGGCTGCCAATGGCAAGCCGTACCACCTTGAATCTTGTGCCAGCAATCAAAATAATCTTCTGAAATGCACAGTTCAATACCCTGAATCTTCTGAATGATAATTGCTCTTAAATCTTCTCATCTCTTTCACTGTTTTGCTCAAATTAGAACTTCTGTCTGAAGCTCTCTAGAATGCTAGCTTCAATGGATATTTCACCACCTCAATTTGGCTACAAACACTGAAGAATGTACCATTCTCCAATGGCTCGAAGAATGAAACCCTTGGCTCCTTTCTCACGGATAAATTTCATGAAGTCAAAATACTCAATTATGAAATGGCTCCACTTCCAAGGCAAATAAACACAAGCTCCCATCAAGAGGTCGATTTCCCCAAAAAGCACATTTAATAACAATTAAACGTTATTACATTTGCATCATTTAATATTTCACTTTTTTATATCTTGGAGTAGGCACCCAATATTAATTGCTCAATTGCCCTCTCCCCCCCCCTTTTATGATGAGTTGACCCTTCATTATAAAGTTAAGTTATAACTTTATAACAACACCTTTAATTAATTAGATATCATTTGAGCCAATAAAACATTAATATCTCCTTTAATACTTAGTATTTTATTATATCGTCTGAAACTGGAGTCAACTCTGTGAATCCCAATATGACCAAGTGCCTTACTAAAAATAGTAAGGGTCCTTCTCAACCAACCTCTGACTTACTATAAATAGTAAGTATAGCAAATGGAGCCCTAGAAACACCAAATGAAAGACAGAACTAGAAACCACTGAACTCTGGAGAAGATACAAGCCTCAAAAGACCCTCTATCCATACTCATTAGCGTACAATGGTCAGAATGATAGGCTAATCTCACTGACAACTGATGCATAGCTAGGAGGGGACATTACATCTCCTCAATCCTAGCACCCCTTTTTCCTTGTACAATCATCCATCTTACTGGTACTTGCCACCTCTTGCATTCATTGTTCACAAGTTTTTGCACAATAAGGGATTGCTTCATATCTATAGCTTCGCTTGCACTCATTTCCACAAACGGCCTTTCATTGGTCTCCCTTTCTCTTACACTCAACATTGTATTCTCATTGCATTTCTTCCCCCTATGATAGGCCCGACCATGCCATCTTCTTCCCGCCCTCGTCTCTTGACAATATTGCATAGAAGCTTTGAAGGAGACAACTCATTACCACAATAATTTGGTTTTCCCTTTCCATTTCAAGAGTCACAAGAGGTCCTCCTTTCTCTGCTAAGACATTAGGAGACGACCTGATTTCGGCTTTAGCTCCTGTAATGCCAAACTTTCCAACGATCTAGCTCATCATGGAACATTCCCTTCCAGATGAAAAACTATACAAGGCAAGTGTGCCGAAGCAAATTTGGGATCTTTATAGGCCTCCCAACGTAGAGTAGATTCTTATCCTGTGCTCACTAAAATGGTCAAAAGAGGCCTAGTAGCATTGTTTGGACTTCAAAATTGGCTCAAAAAAGGCCAGCAAAGAGAAGCCTATAGAACTGTCAACAAAACTAATTCTGGCTTGTATTGAAGCCATAGAAGCTAGGATGGAGCAGTGTTTTGGCTCCCACCCTCCGGCCTCTCTTCATGTTCGACGAGAAAAATGTGACAGGAAACAAGCGTCTTCCACACCACTATCCCCTTCAACCAAGGCAGTTGCCAAACAAAGCTCAAGAGAGAAGGGCAGCAAAAGGACGAGGCCTACTGGCTAATATAATCGTAAGTTCTCGATGCTAGATAACAAGGGACATTGGCCAGATTTGCCCTCCATTCAAGACATTCTAGCTGGTCCAGCCCCAACCATCAATCGGCTTAAGATAAAGCATAACCTTTGCACCTCCTTTTCACAAGAGATAAGTTGGATTCTGAATTCACAAGATTCGCCAATGGACTTCTGTCAGCAAATGGAAGTTTTCACTGATTGTTACACAAAGAATGATATGCAGTATATATAGACTAGTTTTGCTTATAGTATTGTAACCTTCCATGCATTTACTTCTTTCTTCTTTGTTCCCTCTTTAAATCTTCTTTCCGCAAACTTTCTTCTTATTTCCTCTATCATCTCAAGGAAATATATGTATTGTAAAACTATTTGAAAAGGGTGAGGGCCCCAATAGAACCCTCTATTATATATCAGAAGAATGTATACTCAGAATTTTCTGAATCAATTGCACATAGACCTATGTTTGGAAAAGATGATACGGATGAAGTCTCCTTCACATTTTCAAGAAATTAGAATTAGCAATACAAGTACAATAGCATAGGAAAGCATTAATATATAGAACAAATTCCGTTCATATGGATATCCCCCTGTAATACACAACTGGTAAATTACATACATCACATAGATAACAACCTCTTAAGGAGATCAAAATTCAAGCACCACATGTGAACTGGACTCTATGCTCAGCAAGCACTAAGTGACTCAAATGTCTTATAGGCTTGATGGCAATAAACCATGTGTGCTGGGATTCTAACATACACGTTGAAATAGGGGCTGGCTGGCATGGACGCCTTCCTTTTCACATACATAGCAAAGTTACACCAAGAGGGAGGCTCATATTTTAATGCAGAGTTTTCATTTATAAAAAATCCGCTTCAGATGTACATTGGAAAAGAACTGGATCATAAAGGAAAATGCATACCTGCTCCTCTTCTTTTGACATATGTTGACAAAGAGACGTCTGAATGGCCTCTGTGCAGCAAACAAGCTCGCGGCGTGACTTCAAAGAGCCATTGTGGTTGTCTCTCAATGCTGAATTCAACAATTCAAATATCTGATCAAACAAATCACTTTCCCCTTTATGCTCCAAAGAATATGTCCGTGCAACATTCTTTACACGTGAATCGAGTGCTGGAAAGATCACCTACATCAAACACAACAAACAGAAGCCAACAAACCTATTCAATGAAGATAAAAAAAAGATATTTGATTGCTTCTCATACCAAAGCGATTATTGTATAACTCATAATGTTAACCATAGACCTATACTTTATAATATATTATCATCGTACGTATTGATTGCAATGACAAGATATTTACTCGGATAGTACTAGGTAACTAATAAAGCAAAAATGATGACCACATCCAATGTAGCATGGTGTGATCTTTACAGCATCTGCTTTAGTTTAATGTACTTTACTTAGCAATAATAGAAAGCATAAACACACCCATAACATTGAAACAGCTGCCTCATAGCAAAATTTCCTTGACCTTGACCACTGGAAAAACTCAACAGCTTATAGCACAAGAAGATTAGAAACACAAACTCATATACAAAATGTCATTTATCAATACTTCACAGAAAGTCTGCTAAATAATCACATGATGTTAAAAAATTGCTGTGTTGTCTAATAACCCATAGATTTCAAACCACTTATCTAAGCAGAAACAAAATTACATTTCTTTTCAGGGAACAAAACATGCAAAGGCTGTCTGTTGTGTGTGCATTATTGTACTTGATTATGAGACTGGCGAAAGCCAAGGAAGAGCAGGTTTTCAAATTCATGTCCACAATAAGATTGATTATTTTGGTGTCCTTTCTTTTTCAAATTATACCAAATACCCTGAAACTCCTAGAAGCAAGAAACATGATGCCTGGTTCCCATTTCACCTTTCCCACAGAGGAAACAATTTTCTCATTTTTATGGCTGTTTTCCCATTTTCGTTGTTTCTTTCATCACAAACTGCCTGTATCAACTATCAACGGCCTCCACATAAAAGCGTTTGTAGACCACTTCAGCCAAGTGTGGGACCTTTTTGGCCTTCAAAACTGGATATCCTGTGCACCAGTTGCCTCAAATTTCCTTTTTCTTTTTCTTTTTTTTTTTTGTAATTTTTCTCTCTGATTATCTCTATCATTTATTTAGTCAAATACACACTGGATTGTTTATACTGAAACTGTTGTACAAAATGACAGATGTAAGCATGACTGCCACTTGTATACTGGTTAAGCAATTTTTTCTTGTTCCGATTATCTCTACTATTTATTTAGTCAGAAACACACTGGAATGTTTACACCAAAACTGTTGCACAAAATGACAGAGATGCGAGTGACCGCAACTTGTTTATAGGTCACATTAATGCAGGCACACGCAGATACCATAAATCTGGAATTTGGAAGGGCACTGGTTGAGGTAATCAGCTAATAGAATTAAATCTCTGATGGGTTTCTTACTAAAAAATGCTGCTCATTATTCAAACATTCAGTACTCACCCAAGGGTAATATTTCTGGGTAGATAAATTTCAGTAGTTCAGACCTTAGAACAATAATACAATACCCAGAAAATCAGATTGAGTTTGGGTCTTTTAAAGATAAATTCCGCACAATTCCATACTACACGTTTTCGGGGAGTTAGTACACGTGTTTTGTACTACATGCGTTTTGTACTACATGCGGATTGTAGTACACATGGGTTTATACTAATGCAGTTTTGTACTATGCATTTTTCCTATATAAGGAACCCATGAATTGTAAAATTATTATTGAGTTGTACTCATTCTACGGATTTCTGAGCTTGTGCATGACGACTGCCATTATTGTAATTGCGGATTAATTCCTGGATAATAAAATTCTGAAGACCCTTTCCCGTGGTTTTTTACTTGGTGATTTGCCAAGTTTTTCCATGTAATATCTCTGTTTCTTGAATCGATTTTCATTTCACTGTGATTATCTCTCTTTGCATGCCGTTATTTTCCTACAGTAATGATATTAAATCTATGTCAAATTTTAGAGTTATGAAGCTAATAAAAACTTAATTAAATTGGATAGGCTAGTTGATTGTGGACCATATTTTCTACTTCAGTGGTCTGACTCATAGTAGAAAAAATTGTCATAGATATTGGTTAAAAACTTAAAACTGAAAAAACTTGTGGCTCTTTGAAAAATTTGCCAAAGATTTGTGAGCCATACAACTTTTTAGATATTTTTTTAAAAAGGTCCTTTCTGTCTATATATACCTGTTTCTTTTGGTTTTGATCACATTTTCACAATCATGTACAGAAAATTACAGAGCATTGATAGGCTGACAAAACATTTGTAAATCAAAGATTTAAACCCACATTTTGTCAAAACAACTAGGTTACATACCCCTCCACTAGGGCATGACTTTTCTCATTTTTGTGCACATTCCTTCTACACAACCACCCCACAAAAGAGGTAAATATTTTTAATTGCCATTTTATAGGCTTTAAAATTTAAAGTTTAACTCTAAAGTTTTAGGGGTAGGGGTTACGGTTAGGGTTTAAACTGCTTTAAAATTTAAAGTTTAACTCTAAAGTTTTAGGGGTAGGGGTTACGGTTAGGGTTTAAACTGCAAAGTTCAAACCCTAACCGTAACCCCTACCCCTAAAACCTTAGAGTTAAACTTTAAATTTTAAAGCCTATAAAATGGCAATTAAACCCTAACGGTTAGGGTTTAAACATTGCAATTTAAACCCTAACCTTTTTAATTTCTATTTTTTATATTCATACAAACCCTAAACTAAAACATTTCTAGTTCAGGGATAGGACTCATTGCTTAAGTTTTACTTTGAATATATTTATTTTAGAAGATAAATTTTAAAACCTTGTGAGGGTATTTGATTCTTTAACCATATGCATTGTTTTATTGTTTCAGGCTTCAGCTAATACCACCACAGGAAAGCAACTGTACTTGCGCCTATTGCAAACTTGTGCCCACCAAAAACAAGCTATAATGTAACTTTTGTGTGAACGAGTGTGGTGGGGCATTAATCATTTCAAATGGCATTTGACAAAGCTCCCAGGGCATGATGTTAACCCTTGTAAGGAATGCCCAGATGACATAACCCACCAAGCAGTACTCGCTCTTGAGACTTTTGCAGAAAGCAAAGTGAGAAAGGCAAGGACTACTGTTGCATTATCCACAAGGTCCTCCAATGCCATTGAACCTCTAGACGAGGAGGAAGAACAACTTCCACATTATGATGTGTAGCCATAGCATCATACTAATGTATCATTGACAGCTTCTAGTTCTTCCAAAAAAACTTATATTGGTAGGGGAAATGTGAATACCTTTTTTTGCGCCCCATACCATATTTGGAGCTTAACTTTGAAGAGCACCACACTGAAAAAAATGTACATGTGCAGTAAAGAAAGTCAAAAGCCAATTTTTAATACTATTCTAGCATCCCTTTCAATGTTTTAAGGTCTCTCTATTGGCAAGCAATGATTGATGCAATTACCATTGCAAGTCCTAGCTTTAGAACCCCTTCATACAGGGGTTTCAAAGTTGATATGTTAGAAGAGCAATGCAAAATGTGAGAGATGTACTTGATGAACATTGGAAAGAGTAGGCAAGGAAAGCTCGTACAATTATGTTTGATAGGTGGACAAATAGAATGAACCATGCCTTGATCAATTTCCTTGTGGCATCAGAGAGTGGCATGGTCTTACTCAAATACGTAGATGCATCTGACAAAGTAAAATCAGAAAATACATTTTTTTTATTTAATGAGGTTGGGAGACAATATATGGCTGTATTTATTATAAATAGTGCTGCAAATTGTGTGGCTACAGCTGGAAAATTTCCCTACTTTGTTTTGGAGTCCATGCACTACAAATTGCTTTGATTTAACCCTAGGATATATAGGCACATTTCCATGGGTTAAATCTGCAACAGAGAATGGAAAATTTCTAACTAAATGAACTACGTTACTAGATACAGCCCCTCCCCGGCCCTGGGAGCGCAGGGGATACACTCCAAGATACAAGAGCATGGAGGGAGCGCGGGGAAGACACCCAGGGAGCGTGCCTTGGCTGCAGAAACACTCGGGTACGTCTGGGCGACATACCTGGGTGTTTCCGCAGCCAAGACACGCTCCTTGGGCGTCTTTGCGTGCTCCTGGATGCCAAAAGTTTTTTTTTAATTATTTTTTTCAATTTCACCCAATAAAAAGCCAAACATTGACTTCAAAATACAATTAAAAACAAAATAAAGTGGATTCCCAACCCTAAAATCAGCATTCACACTCATTTTATCACAAGATAACAACACATTTCCCTTTCATTGCATTTTTAACTCACTGCACATTTGTTCACTCTTGTTGATTTTTTCAGTTGCATAAGCTTGAAACTTATTCCTATTTGGCACCAAGGAGCTTGAGGAGCTTGAATCGAAGAGAATTAGCTGATTTAAGGTAGGTTTTTTAGATTTGTGGCTTTTTTTTTTGTTTTGTTTGTAACTAATTTTAATTTTATTTGTATTTTGTTATTTTTTTAGGTTTTAACCATTATTTCCACAAATACCAAATGCAATGATTATGTTTTAAATTTTAATAGCAATTATTTTATTTTTTACAAGTAAATTTTAATAGCAATTGTTTTATTTTTTACCAGGGGCTATAGGGATTTGTCAAAGTGTTAGTTCAGTGATAGCAATTATTTTATTTTTGACAATTAAATTTTAATAGCAATTGTTTTATTTCTTACCAGGGGCTATAGGGATTTGTCAAAATATCTCAGAGTGCAAGTGTTAGTTCAGTGGGCCAAGGGATAGCCCCCATATTTGATTCGCGAACACCCCTTTGGAAGTCTATGACAATATTAAAACAGACCCCTGTTGAAAGGCATTTTCATTGGCCTTGCTCAGAATGTAACTGTAAATACAAGAACATGTATAGTCGAGTGAAAGCTCATTTGTGTGCGATTTGGTGCTGGAATCAAAGTTTGTGGTGGGCCAAGCATAAATGGAATGCTAGGAAAAGGCTTGCCACAAGGAAAGATCCTTGCATACGTCAAATAGCACGAAGAGGTAAATGCCATTGTGGAGCAAAGATCGAAGCATTCTTTGAGAAAAAAAGGATCACCACTAGTTGATTCATCTTGTGCTAATGTGGTGACCCCATCACACCCCTTTCTTGTACACACGTTGTAGCCAAAGAGGAAGAGGATTCACCTCGTGGTCACAAGAGAACAAAAGATGCAAGCCCATTAGGCAAGGCATTCCATAACGAATCCAGGTACATAACGGAGCAGAACATCGAGTGTTGTCTTTATGCATGTGGATTGCCATTTAATGTTGTTAGATCACCATATTCGCAAGATATGGTGAGATCTATCAATATTGAACCTAAAGGGTTCGTAGGCCCAGGTTATGAAAAGGTGTGCACCACCTTATTGACAAAAGAAAGAAAACACGTTGAAGATGCATTGAAACCCATCAGATATTCATGGATCGAAACAGAGGTGTCCATTTCCGATGGATGGAAAGATATGGCAAATAGGCCATTGATTAATGTGATCGCAATGATACCTAAAGAGGCAATGTTTTTTTAAGGCCGTTGATTGTAAGGGCCAAGTGAAGAATGCACAATACATTGCTGACATCCTCATAGAGTCTATTGAGGCGGTGGGGCCTCAAAACATTGTCCAAATTGTAATAGACAACACTAAAAATTGCAACATTGTATGCATGTTGGTTGAGGCAAGGTATGGGCACATATTTTGGACACCTTGTGCCAATCATTCCCTCAACCTTCTACAGCAAAAATTGGGGACAAAAATTGATTGAATCAAAAGAGTCTATGAGGAGGCAAGCGAGATCCAAATGTTCATAACCAATCATCACATGTCCTAAGGCATCTTCAAGACCTTCTCGAAGTTGCAGCTATTGAATATAACTCTTAATTTTATCATTCATGAATCATGTATCATTGTATATTTTTAATTTAATTTTACAGGTTTGTAATTTGTAGTGTTTTTATTTTCAAAAAATATATATATATTATTCATTTTAATTTCGTATTAGGTTGTTGGGACTCGATTTGCCTCATACACCCTCGTCTTGAGATGACTTGTTAAGGTGCGTGAGGCATTGAGTAGCCTAGTCATCAACAACCTTGGAGGTGTATGGAGGCAAGAACACTAAGAGGGCCACAATGGTGAAAAGGTGGGTTCTTGATGATGTGCGGTAGGAATGTCTAAAGTATTTGTTCAATTTTACCAAAGCCCATTGCCAACATGTTGAGATATGTGGATATAGATCATCCATGTTTGGGTGAGCTTTATGATGGAATCGACTCAATGATTGAGAGAATTAGATCCAGTAAACATGCCAAAGAGCAGGATCCTATGGAGAGGTTCTTTAAAGAAGTGTAGTCGTATCTCATTAAAAGGTGGAACAAAATGACCACCCCATTGCATCTTGCTTTTGTCGTGACACCCAACTACTACAATGTAAAGATTCTCTCTTTGCCTAAAAGGGTCACCAAATCAGGGAAGAGTTTTGCATTTCATATCCTCGATGAGTCACTCCCTTGGTGCTATTCGTGACAAGTACAAGATAGATGCTCACTTTTGGTGGTACCTTCATGGGCAAGCATCCACCCACCTCCAACCACTTGCAATAAAAATTCTATCACAAGATTTTATTTTAATTTACTCTACCCTTCTTTTGACCTTTTCGATGTTTTGTTTTAAGCTTTAATTTTTATAAATTCTAATTGACTTTGTGGCTTCAATAGGTTGCAAGTTCCTCTTTAACTGAGCAGAATTACGTTACCTATGGCTTTATCCAGTAAGTTAAACGCAACAAGTTGGCAGCCAAAAAAGCCGAGGATTTCGTTTATGTGCATTCCAACTTGCGTCTTCTCTCACACAAACCTCATTACAAGGAAGGGACAACAAAGTGTTGGGATGTGAACCCAAAGACTGTTAATTTAAATGCTTTTATTGCCTGCCTTTCATTGCTTGACACAAAGCAAGATGATGCTTCACACAACTTGCATAGTGGAGCTAGTGGGAGTGGCACTATTGCTACTTGGGGTTCTAATGAACCACATGATGATGAAGACATCGTAGCTGAAGACGAAAATAAATATAGTGAATCATGTAAATGCTTACTTGTCTTTATTTTTGTCCATACATTGTAAAATTTGCACCATGCCCTGTTATAAAACTAATATAAGTTCGACCATTGAATATTATGATATTTGGCATTGAATTATGAGTATATATTTTGTGGTTATTTAAATTATTTGTAGTTATTTTGTTTCTTCTATGCATATTATGTGGTTAATTTTGCTTATATAGCTATATTTTTAATTTTTTATATACATCTTTGTATGGCCGTATCCGTTTAAACGTATCCAAACCCAAAAAAAAATCGTCATATCCCCGTATCCGATTCTTGTACCTGTATCTATATCAGTAATGTAGTAAATGAATATACAATCACACTCAAATTCTCAACACAACTAGGATGTTTACTAACGGAAAGAAGCTTGTTCACAAGGTGTGACTATATTCACCACCCACTTTTTTCCCTCCAAAAATATTTGTACACAAAAGATGAACCTGAAACAAACGTTCCTTTAAAGAGAGGTGAGTAGAATCCAACTTTTCCAATCACACGGATGGCCTGAACATTCCATGCCTTGTTTTTTACGAGTCTTTTGGGATGGCTGTGCAGAACATTGTGCAACTTTCAATTCCACTAGTCAAGGTGTTGAGAATGGTTGATAAGGAAAAATCCCCCCATGGGTTATCTTTATAAGGCCATCGATAAGGCAAAGGATGCAATAATGTCCATAATAAAGAATGATGTAGAGAAGTACATGCCTATACGGAAATCATTTATAAGAGGTGGGGCCAACAAATGCATCATCACCCCCATGTCATTGGATATTGTTTATATACAACGTTCCTTTACAATGAAAGGTCTAAGAACCATGTAGAGGTTACATAGTGCTAATTCAAATGCATTGCAAGATTTTTCCCCGATTCAAAAGAGTAGTGAATAATTATAGGAGAGTTGCCAATGTACCAACACAAAAAGGGAGTTCTTTCCAATGTATGTGTTGTCAATTGGAGGAAGACTTTGAAACCATGTATTAAATTTTAATTTAATAATTTACAATCAACTTTAGTCTTTCCATTTATTTAAGTGGATATTTATTTCAATAAATTCAATTTTTTTAATGTCAGTAAAATAAATTATGAATTCCCCATTAATGGGCCAAGAGTTTGTAGAACAAAACCCCAACCTCATCTTAGAGCTTCTTGAACCACCCTCCTATAGTTTTTTTCATATTGAACTTTGATGGTGCAGCACGTGGGAATCACGGGGCTTCATCTGCTGGTTGCAATATTCAGGACTACACTGGATCCCCCCTTTGTTCCTCGTCCACTAGCTTCGAGGATGGAACAAACAATGAGGCCAAAGACTAAGCGATTATGCTGGGTATCCTATTAGCTCGCCAATGTGGTATTGGGCATATGGGGATTGAAGGTGATTCCAAAATAATTGTGGATGCTATCTAAAACGACCAAGCCAAGGCATGGAGTCTTAACAACATCCTCAACACGGCTTGGGCCCTCTTAGATGAAATGGTGTCATGGTCCATTTCTCATTGCTTTAGGGAGGCTAACAAGTAGGCTGATTTTTTGGCCAATTGGGGAGTTGATCAATTGGAAGACGCTGTGGCAGATGATGACTATGGAAGGTGGTCGGGATTAGCCCTGATAGATATTTGATGTCATAATGTTTTCAAAATGAATCAAAATCATTTTATACACCATAGGTCAATCATTACAATGCACTTCAGTGATTTTGTGTAGTATACTTGGATCTTCTTTCATTAATGGGCTTTCATTACCCTAGATGATCGACACCCTGACATGATGGCCGACATGTATGCTCTGGGCTTTATACTCGTGACAGAATGTGGCATCGGTTCATTCACTCCCCCCTGCCTTTAGTATCCATTATAGACGCGGCAATGAATTCTAAAACTATTAACATTGCTATCATTGTGCCCATTTCCTCTCTCTAATTAGATAAGTGTGAGATGGCATTTCATGACAGCATTTCCAGTCATCGTCTAAAGTTGATTTTTTGGATGCCGAATGTGGAAGTTATGGAGGCCATGAGGGCCATAATTGGTGAAGATTACATGCATGCGGTATGGAGGAACAAAACGAATGCAAAAGTGGCATCCATTTTTTCCAATAATCTACTTCGCGTGGTCAAAAATATTGATGTGGTCAAGACTATGGTGGAGACTTTGGTTTGAAAGAAGATTCGGGGTGGCTTGGTTGGGTGGTTAAACCAATTCCCGGAGGTAACTGGCCCTGTCCTTCCCTTTTCTATATCGCAGTTTTTGGGTCCAATCCCCCTAATTCTATTTCGTGAATTGGAATTTTGTTATGTGAAATTATATGAAACTCTAAAGGCCCTAGTGGGGGGCTCTTTGAATTTCATCCCTCTGTTGGAAATATTATCATTGATGTCAAAAGGTAATCATGAATCTGCTTGATGGCAAAGTATTTCAATAAAAGAATTAAATTTAATAAAGAATATTTAATTTGATTGAGGCAATTTATCGTGCAAATAATGGTCATATCTTTGCGTGGAATCGAAGATAAATTAACTATGTCTCGGGCTTAAAGAGATAATTATGGCAAAGATTTCAAGACAATTTTTAAGGCTAAAATGGTCCCCAACCTTCGCCGACCTAATTTCTAGGAAGTCATCCCACCTTTGGGAGGAGTTGTGACCGTTCGAATGGACCTTTTCGTTTGAAGAGTCACAACCTTAATTTGTGGCTTTTCGTGGGTTATAAATAAGTGCATAGCAAGTGACAAATATGTATGTTCGAAAGTGGAAGAAATAAAAGAAGAGCATAAATATTTGAAAGCAAAATTTTGTGAAAATATTGAAAGGAAAAACCAGCAAGTATAAGACAGAGCATAGCAACGAAAACAGTCAAGTGTAGATTGAATCGAAAGGAGATAAAGCAGTGTTCTATCATCTGTTGTGTTAGCAGCAAATCAAAAATAGAAGAGTGATTTTTGTGAGAAGGTTGGTGCCTTCATTTTGAAGAGATTGGTGTCTCTTGTTGAGTTGGTGCTCGACGAAAGAGGTTGGTGCTCATGTATGTTGGTGCCTACAAAATTGTATTTAAGGTTGGTGCCCCTGTAGGTTGGTGCCTACGAATATTTCTATTGAAAAGGATTTCTCCATGGTTTTCTCCCAAAAAAGTTTCCACGTATATCTGGGGTCACTTTGCATTGTGTTATCTTGTGTTGTGATTTGATTGATTTGAATATCTTAATTGGAATAAGTGACTAACTGTTAGAAAAGAAAAGAATATATAATACTGATTCACCCCCCTCTCAATATTACTCTGCGCTCAACAATTGGTATCAAAACGGGTTCCTTCAGGTATAGTTTAACTGCTAGAAAGTAGATCATACAAAGCACACATGGTTGGATCACAAGTTCAAGACGGATTTTTCACTAACAAGGCACCGTTGTTTGATGGCACAAATTATACCTTCTGGAGCATAAGAATGGAGACGTATCTAATGGCTCTTGGGTTCGATATTTGGCAAGCAGTAGTAACCAGGTACCAAACACCACCAACAGACGCTACTGGAAAGAAGGCTAGCGAGAACAATGCCAAACCAATGAATGCCATCCTATGCAGCCTTTCAGAATCGAAATTCGTAAAAGTCATGCAATGTGATTCTACAAGAGAGATATGTGAAAAACTTAAAAACTATCTATGAGGGTGATAGCAAGGTAAGTAAAACTCCAAACTCATAGGAGATAATTTGAGAGTTAAAAACTAAAGGAAGAAGAGAACATTGCAGGATACATGCTCCAAGTTGATGAAATAGTCAAGGTTATTCAAGGACTTGGAGAAACCGTGGAAGAGTCTACAATCATCCAAAAGGTGTTGAGTCCTTACCACTGAGGTTTGATGCGAAAGTCTCTGTTGTTGAAGAAATGAAAGAACTAGATAAATTAAAAATGGACGAGCTACACAGAATTCCCACAGCATATGAAATGAGGACTGAGTCGAAAAGAACATCAAAAAGAGAAGCAGCATTCAAAGCATCAAAGAAGGAGAAAGTTAAGGAACCTGAGCCAAACGATAGCTCAAGTAGCAAAGATGAAAATGAGACTTTATTCATTTGAAAGCTGAAGAAAGGTTCAAGCAAATATAAAGGTCAGTTACCATTCAAATATTTTAATTGTGATAAGATTGGTCATTTTGCAGCTACGTGTTCGGATAAAGACAATGGTGATGAAGAGGAGAGCAAACCAAAATTCAAGAAGGAATTCAAGCAAAATAAAGACAAGAAGAGATTTGAGAAACAAAAGAAAAACTCATACTCCAGCTGGAACTATAGCTCATCCGAGGAAAGCAAAGCCATTGATTATGCCAATGATGATGAAGAAACATTGTTCATGACCATAGAAGACAATGCTTCCACAAACAAAAAAAAACTTGAGAGGAAGAAGACGACGAAGGTGAGGTAAATCTCAAAGAAGAGCTTATATGTGCCTTAGGAGAGATAAAAGATCTTATGAAAAAAACATGATATAAAGGCTTCTGATTCAGGAATATGAAAAAGAGAGTGAAGACTCAGAAATCAGAATATCACAAGGTCTTGAGGAATCAAAGAAGATAATTGCTGATCTAAAAGTCCAAATCGAAGCGGCGAAGAAACTTGAAAAAGATCTAACGAATCATTAACGGATCAGCTAAAGAAAAAAGAACACTGTGAAAGGTATGAATTTGAGATTGCTGCTTTAAAAAGGAATCTCGAAAAGGCAAACACTAAAATAGCAAGTGACTTGAAATCTGAGAAAAGCACCCAAGTTTTGAATAAGATTTTGGAGAGTCAAAGATCACCATCTAACAAGTTAGGCATTGGGTATTAGAAGGAAAAAAGAAAGCTAAGAGTTGTGCTGAAACACTTTAAAAACATGTGAAAAAGGAGACCAAGAAGGAAGAAAGCCAGAATACAAAACCCAGCTCATCAACAAAGAAAGCAAAGGAGAACAAATCTTCAAGAGACCACTTGCTCCAAAATATGAAAATAAAACTAGGTTTAGTAATTATTTTGATGGATATTGTTATTATTGCAATCATTTTGGTCATAAGAAATTAGATTGTAGAAAGAGAGCCAAGGATATTGAAGTCAGGAGCAGAAACAAAGGAACCTATGGAGCTTCGAACAGAAGCTACAATTTGTTTGCTCCCCCATCAAACTTTGATGAAGAAGCTATAGTCTGTTATAAGTGCAACTATGGACATATAACACGCTATTGTATAAGTGTTTTTGAAGCTGTAAGACAAGATCAGATGTTCAAGGCTCCAGTGATAAAAAAAAGGGAACCAACAAAGACTGGAAGAAGAAGCAAGAAGAATCCATGATCATTCAAATAAAATTCCATGCACAAGATGAAGGGCAACAATGGTTTATAAATAGTGGATGTTCGAGACACGACTAGAGATAAAAGCAAATTTATCTCGTTAAAAAAGGTCCATGAAGGCACAGTGAAGTTTGGAGACAACACTACAGCGAGAATAACAAGAAAAGGTACACTTAGTCTCGATAATGCAAGAACCAAAATAGAGAATGTGTTATATGTGGAAGGGCTAAAAAGTGTGAGCCAAATGTGTGATCAAGGACACTCAAGTTCTTTGCTGAAGGTCGTGAGATCAAAAAAAGAGACACGAGAGAGCTAATTGCAGATGCTCACAGGGCAACAAACAATTTATACATGCTTACAGAAGTCAAACGAGAGAAATGTTGTCTGAGTCAAGTTGAAGAAAGTTGGCTATGGCACAGAAGAATGGCCATATAAATTTTGATAACCTTGTGAATATTAGCAAGAAGCAAGCTATAAGGGACATTCCAAAGACAACAAAGCCATCAAGAACGATTTGTAAGCAATGCCAACATGGAAAGCAAACCAGGTCAAGATTCAGAACAAAAGAATATTCCACCACGAAGAAATTAGAGCTCATTCATACAGATCTGTGTGGACCCACCAGAATGCAAAGTATACAAGATGAGAGGTATTTTATGCTACTAATTGATGATTACACTAGAATGACATGGGTTGCATTTCTGAAAGAAAAGTTTGAGGCCTTTAGCAAATTCAAAACATTTAAAACATTAATTGAAAATGAAACTGGTTTAAGGATCAAATGTTTAAGGTCAGATAGAGGAGGTGAGTTCATGTCAAATGAATACATTGAGTATTGTGAAGACCATGGGATAAAAAAAAATACTCCGCTGCAAGAACCCCACAGCAGAATGTAGTAGAACGAAAAAACAAGACTGTCCAAGAAATGGCTAGGACAATGTTGAACGAATCCAAGTTATCAGACAAATATTGGAGAGAAGCAGTCCACACCGCTGTATATATCCTAAATAGAGGGCAGATTAGGGTCAACAATGACAAGACCCCATATGAGTAATGGATGGGAATACTAGCGTCCATCAAATATTTCAAAGTATTTGGAAGTGCTTTATTAAGAGGACCAAAGATGAAATGGGAAAATTTGACTCAAGAGCCGACGAAAGAAATTTTTTGGGATATTCCACCAAAAGCAAGGCCTACAAATGCTACAACAAGAGAACACAAACTATTGCAGAAAATATCAATGTCAATGTAGATGAAACTGGAACTCAGCAGGTAAGTGATCCATTAGACGAACCAAATATCATTGAAGAAGATGTTGAAGTAGAGAAGATGGTGATGTTGAAGTAGAGAAGAAACCAAGGCACCATCACGTTTCGTTCAGAGGAACCGTGCCAAAAGCCAAATCATTGGTAATATAGATGCTGGAGTACAGACCAAAAGAAGGATTGTAAGAACAAAACAAAAACTTCATGGTATATCAAATGGATGTAAAATCTGCTTTTCTAAATGGTAAATTAGAAGAGGAGGTGTACATCGAGCAGCCAGAAGGATTCCTTCTATCAGAAGATAGCAAATATGTATGCAAATTAAAGAAAGCCTAGTCTGGATTCAAGCAAGCCCCCAAAGCTTGGTATTCAAGACTTGACAAACATCTACAAGACCAGGGATTCAAGAGAGGATTTGTCGACAACAATTTGTACATCAAAACTGAAGGTGAGCATCAGTTTATTGTTGTAGTTTATGTTGATGATATAATCTTTGGAGGAGATAGTGAGAAGTTGTCCAAAGGATTCGCCGAAGACATGCAAAAGGAATTTGAGATGTCCATGCTTGGTGAGCTATCATTCTTTCTTGGATTGCAAATATCTCAGTCCAGTAAAGGAAGTATGCTAAAGAAATGTTTTAGAAATTTGGAATGGAAAACTGTGCACTGGTTGGCACGCCTATGGCTACAGAAAACATAGAGTAAAGATGATGAATCGCCGAATACAGATCAGTCCCTCTATAGATCAATGATTGGCAATCTTTTGTACATAACGACATCCAGCGCAAATATCATGCAAGCAATGGGCTTGGTAGCATGCTATCAAAAAGCTCATAAAGAAACACATGCAAGCAGTGAAATAGATATTCAGATATCTAAAGGGGACCCTGGACTATGGATTGTGGTATCCTATAGGGAAGGATTTCACTTTGGTAGCATATACAGACTCAGACTGGAAAGTATGCCTAGATGACAAAAAAGCACAAGTGGAGGAGCATTTTTCTTTGGAGATAGCTTAGTGTCTTGGCTAAATAAAAAGTAGGATTTAGTTTCCTTGTCCATGGCAGAGGCAGAGTACATAGAGGCAATATTATGTTGCACTCAAAGTCTTTTGATAAAGCAGACCCTTAAAGACATCAAGGTAGAATATGATCATCCAATTTCAATATACTGTGACAATACCAATGCTATCAACATTTCAAAAAATCCAATGATGCATTCCAGAACAAAGCACATTCCAATCACATACCATTTCCTGAGAGAGCAAGTTGCAGAACAAGTAAAATTGGAATATATTGCCACCATAGAGCAAATAGCAAACATTTTTACCAAGCCACTTCCAAAGGACATATTTGAATACCTACGTGAGAATTTGGGAGTAATCTCTTTTGCTTCCTGCCACTGAAGGGAAGTATTGATTAAGGATGAGCTAAGCATTGCATTATCTAGCTCCTGGGTAGTCCCTTTGCCATTGATGTCAAAGGAGGAGAAGTGCGGAAAGAGGGAGACATAGAAAAGGGCAGCTACAAAGAAGAAGATCTATGACAGAAGAAACAGTACAGCAAAGGGAAGCACATTTAGTGCATGGTTGCCATCAATGACAAAAGGGGAGATTGTTGAAAATATTGTAATTGATGTCAAAGGGTAATCGTGAATCTGATTGATGGCAAAGTATTTCGATAAAAGAATTAACTTAAATAAAGAATATTTAATTTGATTGAGGCAATTTATTGTGCAAATAACGGTCATATCTTTGCATGGAATCGAAGATAATTCACTATGTCTAACAGGTTTAAAGAGATGATTATGGCAAAAGTTTCAAGATAGTTTTTAAGACTAAAATGGTCCCCCACCTTGGCCATCCTGATTTCTAGGAAGTCGTCCCACCTTTGAGACGAGTTGTGACCGTTCAAATGGACCTTTTCGTTTGAAGAGTCACTACCTTAATTTGTGGCTTTCTGTGGGTTATAAGTGCATAGCAAGTGGCAAATTTGTATATTCAAAAGTGGAAGAAATAAAAGAGCAGAAATATTTGAAAGCAGAATTTTGTGAGAGAATATTGAAAGGAAAACCAGCAAGTATAAAACAAAGCATAGCAGCGAAAACGTTCAAGTGTAGATCAAATCAAAAAGAGATAAAGCAGTTTTCTATCATCCGTTGTGTTAGCAACAAATCAGAGATAGAAGAGTGAGTCTTGTGAGAAGGTTGGTGCCTTTGGTTTGAAGAGATTGGTGTCTCTTGTTGAGTTGGTGCTCGATGAAAGGGGTTAATGCTCCTGTAAGTTGGTGCCTACAAAATTGTATTTGGGGTTGGTGCTCCAATAGCTTGATGCCTGCGAATATTTTTACTGAGAAAGATTCCTCCGTGGTTTTCCCCTGAAAGGGTTTCCACGTATATCTGATGTCACTTTGCATTGTGTTGTGATTTGATTGCTTTAAATATCTTAATTGGAATAAGTGATTAAGTGTTAGAAAAAAAAAAGAATATATAATACTGATTCACCCCACTCTCAATATTACCCTGTGCTCAACGCCCTCTAAATCTCTCCTTGAATGTTTGGCTCGAACCTCTGCCCTCTCTGGCTACTTTCATTGGCAAATTCGACTCTGAGTCCTTGGCATCTGCAACATAGCTCCTTGTCGACTTCTGCTCCAACAGAGTGATGGTTGCTATGGAGACTGCTAGGTTGCCCAGCGGTGGCCATTCAAAGGACTCCAGGGTTATGGTTTCTCGACTCATGCAAGGACATCTCGCCTCATGTAGGGACATCTGTGGTCTATGGTGGATGTCGTTGGATTGAGAGGTATTTTCGGCCCTGTCAACCGTAACAAGGAGGATGAAGGCAGTTTGGGACCTAGTCGCAAGACCACACGTCTGAAATATCTCCCACCCATACAGGTGGTTTTCTCAGCTCTTTTTGGCTACTCTTTTTATCATTTTTTGGGTATCCTTGTTCCCAAGGTTTGTCCCTCGATGTTTGCTTGCTCTCCCTTTGGGACTTGCTCATGGTTGGTTGTCTCCACCTCAACGGAACGAGCACCTGCATTGTGTTTTTTGCTTCCTCCTTCAAACGGATGAGGAACCTTTACCTCAATATCTATCAAATATATATATGAATTATAATACATTTTGGTTTTGAAAACAAAAAAATGCTAGGAGAGCTATAAGATTACATTGGCAAGGAAGCTAAATCGCTCTGGTGGATAGAACTGTGGATTTCGAGCCAACCCTTTAGTTCTTCCACTTGTAAGCATTCAAGAAATGCAACCACTTGTGCCAAAAGTGGACAAATGCTTTGGTGTTCGTGCACCACAATCTTTGGCTTTTCTTTATAAAAATTTGAGGTTATTACTAAGTTATAACTTATAACTAGGGTTGTAAGGAGACAACTCCCCACCCCCCATCGAGACACGCCTCAGAGACTCATTTCAATACAAAAGCGGATCTAGAGATGCCCCTTAGAGACTGTCAACATCTCTTGACTCATCTCTTCTTGCCCCTGACCTATCTTCCAAAAATAGGAAAAAAAAAGCTTTAAAAAATACCTAAAATGCGTCTCCCTACAACCCTAAAATGCATTTTCTTCTTATAAAAGCAAAACAATCTACATTTCATTACCTAACACATCAATTGTGAGGGGGGATTGCAAAGGGAGGCAGACAAAGAAGCGCATCAAACAATACAGTGTAAGAAAAGGGAAATCAAACCAAGGATTTCATGTCAATCAGATCTGTTATTTGTCTATTTTTCCTATGTAATTTCAATACTTAGTTGTTGCCATTTTTCTCTATGTTCACCATTTGTCTCTACTTTTTTGTTTGGACTCTGCGTTAGGG
This sequence comes from Torreya grandis, assembly GCA_037957365.1. Classification (NCBI taxonomy): domain Eukaryota; kingdom Viridiplantae; phylum Streptophyta; class Pinopsida; order Cupressales; family Taxaceae; genus Torreya; species Torreya grandis. The sequence goes on along the minus strand of JARHVA010000687.1, from coordinate 1,449,841 downwards.
CTAACTATTGTAGCAATTCGTTAGCAGTGTTATCGTTGCCAAAGAATTGTCATAGATTTAACACTACATTGCCATGACAGTAAACCAAATATAATTTATTAGATAATTTATAGTATATTTAATTTGTTTAATATTTAATTTTTTATTTTATTATATTTTTTAATATAAATATTTAAAATTTAAATTAAATTCCATTTTAAATTATTAATAAATTAATTAGATTTTAACTTTTAAGTTTTAATCAATTTATTTTAATTTTAAAGTCGTTAAATTATAAAAATATTATTATTATTTTAGACTAGAGTTTAGGTTTTTAATTTTATAAATTTATTATTTTTTAATTGATGACGGCTTTTGACCGAAGCGTGGACCGGTCTGGGAAACGATCACGGGCCCTCCCCATGTAATTTATTAACAACTTGAATACCACCTATGTACCAGATATTACTAGATGTATACCAACTATTACCAATAATAGCCACCATTGGGCACGAGAATAACCAACAGTGATTAACGACCCCGAGAATACAACCAACGGCCATAACCAGCGTCATATGCCTTTCCAAATATTTAACTCTGAGTGGGGCCTAAAAAAAACCAAACCACCTTAACCAACTCACCCACATCTCATGGGCAAAATATTGGCTAACAGGTATTATTTAATCGGCTCCAGAACCAATTGAGAAGAGTATCCCTAACCATGGACTGTGGACTTGCCTCATCACATTGAACACAGGTTTCAAGCCACATACCGACCTCCATCACATTGAACACCAAGCCGACTAGTCCACCGCATCGGATACCCTCACAGCTGACCCGCCAGAGTCTAGTGTGGCAACGACACTATAGCGGTGGTCAGCTTGGGGTATGGACCCCAAGACCTCCCACTTCTAACACGCAGCTCAAACACCGCTAAGCCTAGGCTATTCCCATCAGGTCTTCTAAATGTTAGGTAACAGGGTTTATTTAACCAGAGCCAAAACCCACTTTGAAGAGTAGTCCTAGCCATGGACTGTGGACTTGCTTTGTCACATTGAACACAAATTTCAAGCCACATACCAACGCATCAAATACCCTCATGATTGATCCATCAGAGCCTAGTGTAGGAACGACACTATAGAGGTGGTCAACATGGGGAATGGACCCCAAGACCTCTCACTTCTAGCACTCAGCTCACACACCGCTACGCTATCCCCACCGGGTCCATAAATTTACTAATTTTTTTTTTAAAAAAAATTCCCCATTTTGTATTTCTTTTTCTTTTCCCGCTAATTTTGTTAGAATGTAATGATATGGAAGTATTGCAGTCGTATTTCGGCAGGCAATGGAATGGCGGAACAGTGATTCACCTGCAAACTGTCAAAAAAGCATTCAAGACAAAAGGGCGAAGGCTCCTTTTTTCCACACAATGGTGGTGAGGCTTCCCTGATGAAGAAGAGTGGTATAACACAATGAGGGAACAGGGAAGCGCTGAAGGCATAGGGCCTAATTTATACTCTCGTGCTTTAGCAACAGTTCTAACTCACACTCGACCAAGATGAAAGGGGAAACAATATCCGAGCTTGTTGTGTCTTCTAGACATGTGACAGATGCAATGTAGGGTGCGGGGCCTTCTTGTAAGAGACCAAACATTGGTAGTTCAAACCCCCATGGGAGACATGTTCAATATATGTCGTCAACATACGGCTAATGCAACAATTGCACATTGCTTCTATGAGAATGGAATACCATTCAATGTGCTCACTCACCTTATTATAAGGAGATGGTTAATGCAATTAACAATCGATCAGTGGGGTATAATCCCCCTAAACAAGAAAAACTTCACACAATTCTTATTGACGGAGAGAAAACAATGATGTAGGAACAAATCATGCCAATCAAAAGTGGTCTACAGAAAGGTGCAACATTGAGACATACAATTGGAATGATACTAGAAACTGTCCACTACTAACTATTATGGTAACTTGTACCAAATGCCCTTATATTATAGAGGATATAGATTGTTCAGGGCAAGATAAAAATGCAAAGTTCCTGAAGAACCAGCTATGTGATGCAATTGAGGAGGTGGGGGCATCAAATGTTACCCAAGTTGTTACAAATGTTGCCCCAATCAATAAAAGAATTGATTTTTTAATACCAAAAAAAACATGTATTTTGATGCCATGTTGTGTGCATGCATTGAAGAATGCACTCAATTACATTGGCATGTTTCAGATGATTTTCTAAGCTTGTTGAAAAGGGTAGGGAAACACAGACATTCATATGCAATCATCACCAGACACATTGTTTGTCAAAGAATTGTCAAGAAATAGCTTTTAAAACCTATAGATACACGATTTGCTTCTTTCTTCATGCTTCTTGGACATCTTTATGCACTCATAGAGGCCTTATCTTCCACCATAGTCAATGATATATGGGCAGCTTGGAGGCAACATTAGCAATTGCAATCGAGGTGAACCAGAGAATCCTTAATGATAATTTTTGGGTTGATGTTATAATTTGTTGTTGACATCATCAAACTCATTTGTGAGGTAATCCGTTTTGCAAATTCAAACAAGCCATGTTTTGGGAAGGTTTATGAATAAATTGATTCCATGTTGAAAAAATAACAAAAGTCGCAGACTTAAAGGAACCTTCTCGATATCCTTTGATAAGGAAAAATACATGGAAGATGGAACAAAATTAAAACACCACTCCATTGTGTTGCCTACAATTTAAATCCAAAGTGGTATGGTACAAATGTCACCAAGAAGAGGGTGCCATATAAGGATAGAGAGGTAATGAAGGGATTTTGGGTTGCAGTGAAAAAGATTTATAGCGAATGGAATACCATTCAATGTGCTCACTCACATTATTATAAGGAGATGGTCCATGCACTTAACAATAGGTCAGTGGGGTATAAACCCCCTGAATATGAGAAACTTCACACGATTTTTATTGATGGAGAGAAAACAATGATAAAGGAACAAATCGTGCCAATCAAAAGTGGTCTACAGAAGGATGTAGCATTGTGACATACAATTGGATTGATACTAGATTCCCTGTAGGAAGCCAAAGCTTGAGACTAATACCGATACTGTACCCATCTTTCGATAAATATGCTTATAACAATAACTTGTTTTCAAATTTAACTTTGTAGCAATTAATTTGATTTTCTTACATACAATCTTATGTCTTGATAAACCAATTGATCTTGATGCAATTGACCTTAAATCAGAATGGATCGTAGCCAATGATAAACCAATGTTTTCAAATGAGGATTTGGCAATATTGGATGACGCATGGGATGAACAAATCCAATCTAGGCGAGTCAGGATGTTGGAGCTTCAATTTCATATTTTGTAGCCTCAATTTGTTTTGTTTTGTATTGTAAGTTGTAACTTGCAATTGACTTGTTGAAATTCTACGCTCAAAACAATTTTTACAAAAATTGTGATTAGCAAACATTGAACAAATTTAGTTTTTAATATTTACATATTATGTTTGTTTTTAACTCTAGGCATTATAGTTGGCATGGAAAAATAAAAAATCTATCGTTCACGAACATTTCATCATTTTATTTTATTTTTGTCAAAAAAAATTCCATTTTAAACCCAGGTAATTGAATTCCATTTACACTTAGCTTGTTGTCTGAATGGAATGATACTATGGTCTAAATCAATCTTGCCTCAATCCTCTTGCAAGGTGGATATTTCAGTGATGGACCTAGATTATGCATCAGTATTCCAACTGTCAGAATAAGTCTGTGCTACAACCATCTAAACAGTTTATTGCATAACACTAAAATTTAAACTTTTATTTACATCATGCATGGGAAAAGAGCTTATGAATTTTAATCCATTAGCAGTGTGCATGATTGACTCTTATTTCTACATAAAATAGAATAATATAAGCTCATTAAGCCTATCCATATTTTATTTTCAAGATATCTTGACAGCAGAGCTGTGGTTAAAAGCTAGGACATAATTATAAATTTCAAATTTCCATCGCCTTCTGAAACATGACCACCAATGCAAAGAATTTAATAGATGCCTTTGATTGCCAAGCAGAAATGCTAAATACAAAAAGTGGAGAAAACTGTTGAGGAAGAATATTGCACAGAAAAATAATAATATTCCTATTCTATAAGCACAATAGTATTTCCACAGTCCATATAGAATAAATACAGTGCCTGTGGGTGCAACTGTGTGTCTTTTTGGATCCAAAAACACTCACACGGGCGCATCCAGAAGAACTCTCTTCATTCCTATTCTACATAACACTATTTCTAGCACTTCTTGTGGCAACAGCACCTACAAAATTGAGACAATGTCTGGTTCGGGGAAAGTTTCACACAAAATCTGACCTAAATTCCAACTTCTAGTCATTTTTTTATGACTTGTACTATATCATACTGCCTTCAACAAACCTCGTTATGACTGTCCATATCTTACCTTCAAGATGTCTTGATTGCCTTCTGAAACTTTTGACCTCCCATGTAAAGTACATAATAGATATTGTCTTTTATTGTTAAGCGATGACTTGCTAAATACAAAAGGAGGACAAAATTATTGAAGAAGAACATTGAACAAAAGCATGATAAACATTCATATTCTAGATTACATTATATTACATGAAGTTTCTGGGACACGGTCAGCAGGAAAGTGAGGGATGGGTTTCCAGGAAAGTGGGAAGTCAAACAAAGTTATTTAAATTCAAAAAATAAGAAAACAAAATATGCAAAATTCTAGATCTTTTGGCACAATTAGAATCATAATCAACCGTAATCCTAAAATTAATTAAGTGCTGCAAAGAAGTGGGAGACAATTCTCTGTAGACATTTTACTTCGTCTATGGAAAACTAAAATCAGACCCAAAAAAACACTGAGGTTGAACCAGAAACTCGCCTTCTTCTGTGGAGAAATCATCCTATGCTACAGTCAATAATTGCAGCCATATAGAAAACTTGTTTCACCCATAACACCGTGATTTAGACATTTACTTAGTGATTTAGTCATGACTTATCAGACATTTAACTCCTAAATCACAGCAAATTATTGTCGTTATTTACTGAAAATATTTTCAGCTATCCACAAATAGTATATTCAGCTATTTACAGCTATTTTTGGCTGATTATAGTGTGTTTTCATCCATTAACAATAGAATTTAAGCCTATTTGTACCAACAACAGCCTTCCGCATGTGGCAACATCCCAAAGCATGATTAGCAGTAACTGTAGGTACATTTAGCCCTGCAATCAACCTTATCTGCATTTTCCCTATCAATGTTATGGCTGAAAACAGAATTATTTTTCCAATATAGAAATAATATTTTTATGATGATAGCAATGAACAGAAAGAAATAAAATAAAGAATTGCAAAAACCCTTATTGTATTTTTTCCTTAATTCCATTTGTGAAACCATTGGAGATGCAGAGATGTCCCCCATTAGAGGTCGTCTCAGCATCCCAAAGCTGTCTTGAGGTCATATAGGTGCACCCTTCTCGTTGATGGTTTCAGGTCATTTAGGGGAAGACCCCAAGTCATGGTGACAGATCAGGGACGTCCCAAACACAGTGTGGGAGTGCTTGGGACGGCCCTGGGATGTTTTACCCATCTCTGAAACAACAGGGGATGCCAGAATGGCTGCCCCAAGACGAGGATCTGCTCCCGCATATCCCTGAGATATAGCTCTAGCATTCCATGGGGCAGGGCCACATGCAAAACAGAGACAATATCTCCTTTTGACCCAAACCAGCCTCAAGACTCTTTTTTTTTAAAACCCCTATCTTTGGCTTAAGTAAGAATGCAATAATATGAAGCATACAGTTACACGAGTTGAACATCAATTTCTGTTGACAAGCATGCATAGTAGAGAGTAACTGCTATAAATTTAAGAAAAACAAAAACTGAATTAGATGTCAAGTCAACAAATGTGATTGTTTCTTGAAGAAATTGTTTAAATGTATCTGTTAAAGACCTGATCAACCTCTTAACTTGAAGTTTAGACAAAGAATCATTCATTAAGCACATGGATACCAATTTGCTAATTTTTTAGAAACGTGTACATATCCTAAAATAGTGCAATCTCCTTTTATGTAATTTTTTTGTAAAGATTATTCATGCATGAAATCTCCCCAATCCTCACCTAAGAGCAATGAGTTAAAACCCCTGCAAAATAATAACCCAAGTCCAAGTTTTGTTTTATCTATAAAAATTTCATTATTTATTTAAATCATATTATACATGCCCCAGAATATTTCCAAGAAATTGTTTCTAAGATTCATAAACCTAGTGCAATATATGTTTCTGATCATATATTGTGAACAATTTCATTCTTATGTAATATGCACCAAATCACAAGATGCCAAGGAGAAGCTATAGAACCACAGCATAGTGGATGCAAACAAGCAGTGTGTTGTGGGCTGTAAAGGACAGAGGATGCACTCATTTAGTTGTGTGCTTATGCATGTCATGTAAAACACCATATGAAGAGAAGCGAAACAGATACTTTTTTTGGATAGGTAACAAGTATGTTAATTATCATGGAGCAGGCCACCTTCACACTATCCGTCACAATATTTTGTGATAGTATAGTATTTCCCATTAGCTCAGAAGCCAGCCAGTTTGTCGCCACAATTAAATATTTGGATTCTTTGAAAGCTAACTCAGCCACATCCACTGAGCATATCAACAAGGAGACCACTTAGCCCAGTGGTATTTTATCATGCACCAGTGTTGCAATAGGTCCCGCATATCACCACTGACTCAGCCTAACAACAACAACAAATAGACCCACACTAAACATATTGGCCATTCTTCCCCTTAAAATGGTACATAATTTTCACCAGAATCGGGTATAAACCATAGTTATAAGAATTGGTGTGTCCTGGTGACGACTCACCAATCCAAGTCCAAGTCAACTTGGGCGAGGAATAAATGAAAAATCAGCAAAATAGCAGAGTACAATAGCAAATCTGGCCAGACTCATGGATCCCACACCTAGACTCAGCGATTCAGTGTCTTTTCAAAAAAATTAAAAAACACGATAAATTAAAATAAAAAAAGACAAACCTGAACCTAAAAGCTACTCAAACACTAATTCAGTCACCATTCAATATTTCACTTTCCTCACCCTCACACACCATTGTGATTGAATCATTTTGAATTTTTTATTTTGCTTCAAATGGGTTGATTGTTTATGTGCAAAGGATGAAGCAAAACCAGAAAATAGTTGTCACTTCTGCTCCTCCAATGCCTAGATCGAGTTCTACTACCATGGGCCATAGACACCGTAATTCAAAGAGTTGGTTTGTGTCATGCAATGCCCCTGGTTCCCAACCATTGTTGGACAACACAAGCTGGAACAAAGACAAACACATGGCCATGAGTAGTGCAGTGGATGACTTTTGGTACTTTTGTAACATTCCTTTTCATATGGCCAAGTGATATTTTGTTTTTCTACTCTTTTCTTCTACATTAAGATATTGTATGAATTTATAATGTGATTTTAATTCTAAAATATGTTTAGTAATCTAATTTTTAATTCTAAAATTTTACTATTTAAATTCTTTAAAAAAAAAAAATGCGTTTTAGGTCACCTTATTGACGAGCATTGATGGATGCTGTCGTCATTGATGATCAGTGATTCAAAGCCCTTTTTGATGATGATTTAAGGGGGGCCCAATTTTACCAGATAAGTTGGCACATGTAAAAACAATCATTGATAAGAAGCAAGTCATTTGGAGGAAAAGGGCTGCACTATCATGTTTGATGGATGTAATGACAGAAAAACAAAACATTGTTAAACCTCTTGGTTTCTTCTTCACGTGGAACTATCTTCATGATATCAGTTGATGCCTCCGGGAGGATAAAAAATATTGATTACTTATGTGGCATTTTTGAATAATTTGTTACAGAGATGAGTGATGAAAATGTGGTGCAAGTAGTCATCGATAATGCAACAAATTATGTCATTATGAGTATACTACTTATGCAGAGACATCCCTCGATCTTTTGGACTCCTTGCTCGACCCATTGCATCAATTTAATGTTGGACAAATTTGGGAAAATAATGTGGGTCAAGCCACTTGTGAAGCATGATTGTAATATTTGCAAATACATCAACAACCATGCTTATGTTCTCTGTTTAATAAGAGAGTTCACAAAGAACACAGAACTAGTCTAACCTGACATAACTTGTTTTACAACCTCCTCCATCGCCCTACAATCTTTGGTACAATTAAAGGCTTTATTGAAGCAAATGTTTGTTAGTGAGAAAGGAGTGAGTCTTCCCACTCCAAGACTACTATCTTGACTAATGTTGTATAGTGGGTGTTTGGTAAGTCCCTCTTTTGGATGCCGGCAAAGGAGAATGTAGATGTAAGTCATTTTAAATTTTTTGAATTTTCATTTCTTTGTTTCAAAATGTTACTGAGTTTTATTTTTTTCATTAAGACTTAGAATTCTAAATTATTTTTTTAATATTTGTTATTGGGCACATAGGCATTAAATTCTCTCATTCGTGTGGTTGGTATTGAAGTCTGATCTTGTTAGGATGCAATGAAAACTGAAACATAGCTCACATACTGAAACGATATGGAGAAAGGCAAGAAAAGAACTGAATAAATAAACAACTATTTTAATTGGTTACTCACACCATATAAAATACAAAGGGGGATAAGAAAATACATAGCAATGTCAAACCTTGCTTCACTTCTCTTGTTGGCCACAATAGGCATAACTTGTTAGCCTATAACTGCGGCTAATATTGGATGGCATTAGTTGCACATATGTAACCAATTCTAAGCTTAAAATAAAGATGTTAAGCCAACTATAGGCTTTGATAATAAACCATGAAATATTGCACTAATGTCCCCCTTAAATGCAACTTAGGGAGGTCTAAAGAAAAAACATGAAACTCAGAATCGCCCAATTAGGTACTTATATACAAATATCAAGAAAATACAATGTGACATCGAGTGTCCCTATAGACGCCAATCTATCTTATCGAAATACATGGGTGTCAAGCCGCTGTAACCACCAAGTCAAACTAGAAACTGGTGTTCTATACGAAGCTCACTCAAAAGAAACATTGATCTTGAAAAAATGGTAGAAAGCACCTAAGGAAGTATTGCAACCCATTTCCCCATAATTTTGAACCATGTAGAAAATGGTGATAGCAATAGATATCTTTCATCAGGGGATGACGAAGAAGTAAAGCAGGGGACAAGTGACAAAAAATGGAAGTAGGGGAAGAAGACTCCAACAGGTCCAAACTGACTCAAATCGGCTAACCTCCTCCGAAGTGCTCCAACAATGTTCTAGTGGGGATATCTAACCAATGTCAATAAATAAATTTCACCAAGTTCTTTAAAAAATGTGGGTTCCATGAAACTGCAAGGTGGGCTAATCCACTCTCAAACAATATTGTGCGGAACATGAGTGAACACCTGGTAAGAATCTCACGATATATGCATGAATGGTATGAATCCACTACTCGAACACTAAAATGTTGATAGTATCTGGGGAGAGCAGATGTCTCTCGCAACATGGAGATGGTCATGCCCCTAAATGTCTCTCACAACATGGAGATGGTCATGTTATCGAAGAAGGTATCAAAAAATACATAAGAGTACACCAATGAATGTCATCAAAAGATGAGAAACTACAATCCTCATATGAATGTTGGCAAACAATGAACCTAATAAAATACCCATGTACAAACAAGGATCTAAACTCATGACATTGTGCAAATGCAAAGAAGATACACATGCACATCAAAGTGCTTATTTTGCAAAACAAAAAGTAGAATCTCTCCTAGAAATTGCAACGAGGCGCATAGAAAGGGGCCTTAGAAGTCTCAAAAGAAATGGCATGAGCATGGCTGAAATGTCCCCTTTAGGGTTATATTGTTAAACAAGGAATTTATTCACCCACTCCAAAGATAACAAATTCATTTTCTGATTTTCCTTAAACCCTAACAAGCTGAAATAAATATATTGTTGTAGATGCTTGCAAATAGCTCCAAAAATATTATTTCATGATTCCAAAAATAGCAGAAAATATAATAAATTATTTGCCAAATAACCAACCAAAACCCTGATTTTTTGGTGAAGTATAGTGCTGGAACATTCTAACAAAAATTCAAAATAATAGTGTGGTTGATCCACACCCTCCAACTGCCTCTAAATGACCTCCAAGTGGGTTGCCAATCCCCAAAACCTGCTCACTGCCATTCCAAAGGTTTGCAGCCCTCAAAATAGTTAATCTCTGCCCTAGGACAGCCCTCTAGTCCACTCACCCAACTCGCAAGTGGTTCGTCTCCCTGCAAGTGAACTCTTTGGTGTTGAAAACACCTTAATTCTACAATTGAAGCCCTTTACAACCTCTTTACGAAGTTGCTCCTAACTGAAATCAAGGGTTTTCATCGTTGTTCCAGCTTCCTTGAAGGGTTTCCGTCCTCCAAATACAAGCCAAGCTTTGTCATGCTTAGACTTCAAGAAAAACAATTATCCAAAAAGTCATGAACCTCTCCAAATGATTCCTCTTTGGTCTTATATAGTCTTCCCAAGTGAGGCGCCCAAGATTGGGAAGGGAGAATAACTTTAAATCCTTAAAAGACCCTTCCCTGATGATCTTTTTTGAAATTCACTTAAACCACCATGACCCTTAAAGGTCCCCTTTTAAGTGACAATAGAATCATAAAGTGTCTTTTGAAAAGTGCAATTAAGACCCTTGTTTCCCCTTCTCTTTATTCGCCCCTTAGCTTATTGGGAAACAATTTAAGCTACGGGTCTTCATGTCACGATTTGAAAAGGGGGCCATGACAATGGCAAATTAAGTTAACCACCAACTGCTCAAGATGGCGTAGAAACTCAAAACAAGCCAAAAAAGTCCTACATGAGTGGTATAAAATCCACTACTTCGAACACGTAGACACCAACGGATGTTAGTGATGCTAGAAGTCGCTCATCACAAGGAATGATCATCATGTCGAAGTGTCGAATAGTAAAAAGAACTAAGAAATTATTTGCACAAATAGTATGAATTCACTGCTTGAACATGTTCAAAAAATACAAGAGTTCTGCCTAGAAGATGCCAAGTGAGAAGAGACAAAAAATTCCTCAATAGAATAGCAACGAGGCCATGTTAAGTACCATGTACAAAGCAAGTAAAAACAGTGCATTATCAGAACCAAAAGACTATATGATTGCCTATAATGTGAAAAAACATGTAGTTTTAAAAAAGTGGCTTGGAAAACAGATTCTGTACGTAGAAGATATGGCTCACAGATAATATGGTTCATAAAAGATTGCAAAAGAGAGTCAAAAAAGTGCAAAATAAAGTTTATAGTAAGAGGTCTAACCACCTGTCAAACCAAGTCCCACCCTCCAATCTTTGACAAAACAAGATTGAAAATTAAAATGTGCAAAAATGTACAAAGGTGTCACCATAAAAATGCCCCTCCAAATACAATAATGAGCTCCCACATTAAAAATGCTAGTATCCCCCATTTTAAAAAAAGGACCCCCTCCCTTTAATAATAAAGGGAAAATATTGTCCCCTTCTGTGAAAAAACATTTCTCCAAAGTAGCCTCCAAGGGAAATTAACCTTGGACAGGGTTGCAAACCAACCATTCAACAAGTTTATACAATTTGTAAGGCTTGTGGCCAAAAATTTGAGAAACTTTCACAAAAATCCAACAAAGTTGCATGCATTCGTATGGCACAAATTGTACCCAGAGGAGAACGAAAGGCCTCCAAAAGTAACCCCAAAAAATCTATCAAAAACCCCTATCAAGTTTACAATCGATCAAGAGGTTTCAAGCCTTCTAAACACAATGGTGGTTGTTAGATTGCCCAGAAAAAAGTTTCCTCTAACAAACACATAAAACTATCCTACTTGTGGAGCTAGCTTTCAATGACTCTGATACCATATTTAAATTTGATCTAGCCATGATAAAATGAGAATACAAGCATAACTCGCATACTAAAATAGGATGGACAGAGGCGAGAAAAGGAGAACTAAATTTAATAACAATATTAAACTGGTAATTCACACCATATAAAATACAAAGGATCCTAAGAGAATATATAACAAAGTCAAACCTTGTTTCTCTTGTCTTATTGGCCACAAGAATAGACATATATTGTTGGCCTATAACCATGGCTAATAATGAATGGCATTAGTTGCACATTCATAACCAATTCTAAGCCTAAATTAAAGATATTAAGCTAACTATACGCTTTGATAGTAAACCTAACTTAACTTAATAAAGGTGCATATAAAATATTGCACCAACAGTTGATGGATAAAAGCCCGTGATTGGCTATATCTGAGGGTATGGACAGAACCAAAGAGAAAATAAAAATTGTCTATGGCATGGTGGAGCTGAATTACCAACTCATTTGCGATATAATTGACCAATGGTGGATAAGACAACTCCATAGGCCACTTCATGCATGTGCCTACTTTCTAAACCCAGCCTTCCAATTCCTTGAGAGCTTTAAGGCCAACAGGGAGCGTATAAGCAGCCTCTACACAATCATATACGCCATTCAAACAAATGTGCAAACGAAGGTAAAAATTATGTCGGAGAGGGAGATATACAAACAATCACGAAGAGATCTCTTTTCTCAAGATATTTGGAAGGCGGCTAGGAAAACAACTATGCCAAGTAGAATCTTTTCCAATTTTTATTATTAGTTTTTCATTTTTTTGGAATTGAAATCTAAAACATTTTAAGATTTCTTGTTGCAGATGCATGTTAGGGAAATTTTGCCATTAATCTAAAACATTTTAATATTTATCATTGCAAATGCATGTTGGAAAACTTATCCCGCTAAGGTGTTGAATATTCAAAGGATTGTTATTCGATTCCTAAGCCAACCGTGCAGTGTTTTAGGGTGTGAGCGCAATTGGAATATGTTTGAGCACATACACTCCAAAAAGCATAATAGGTTGTCAATGCAAAGGTTAAATGACCTAATATTTGTGCATTACACCCAACGTCTCCGCCACAAGTAAATTGTAGGAGTTTAGAAAGATTTATCCCCCATTGAGTTGGAGTATGATCCACAATCACATTGGATAACAAAGGATGACAGCCCCATGTTTACAAAGGAGGACCACGAATGCGTCGATCTAGCTAATTGCGAGGCATAGCTTGTAGTGTTCGGGGGAAGGAGCAGCGAACCCATAAATCTAGGGATAAAGATGTTGTGGAGGATGATTTTGTTGATACCTCAAGGTCAGGTAGTATGGTTGCAGTTGCTTCCTTGACGTACGCAAAACATCGTAGGATCCAACATGGTGGATCCCGTGTTAGGATGAGCAATGCAGACTCTTATCAACCTTAGTTGTATCTTTTATATTATGTTTTTTGTTGATGTCATAGCCATGGATTTCTATTATGTACAAGGAAACAATTTTATGAATATAAAAACAACTCTCATTTACTATCAACTCTCAAGATTCAAGTTTAACTATTCAACGTCAAATATTCAACATCGCATTATTTACTTCTTTATGTATTCGTGTATGTTAAATGTAAATGACTAGTTTTGAGTATATTTTACATGAACTTGATATGAGGTGCATTTTAATAGTTTTTCCCTAAAATTCATTATTTTTAATGATTATTTTAAATTTGGAGAGTCTTGCAAGTTTTGTTGCTGAGTCTAAGTCTGAGTCCAGGTCAAAAATAGGTTTGCCAAGTTTTTTCTTTACTATAATATAAAATATTCGTGGTGAACAATTTTACATTACCTATTAAATGGTTAGCCACATTGGTTTTATCTAAGATATGGACTTACTCTTCACATATGAGTGCAATGTAAGAACATTAACATGGATTTACATCAAAGAAGTAATGTGTCCGAAATGATTGTCCAACACATAAATTTGGTGGATCTTGCCTAAGAAAAAAATTATCAGCTATTTATTTCCAACTGGCTAGTTCTAACATTACATTAGTTAATTAGCAATTATTTCAAAAACCTTTAACCTAGTTTTTATATAAAGTGGACAAGTTATTACATTTGCTTAAAATTACAATTACTGGTAGTAAATTCGACATTTTTTTTCAAATATTAGACTTTAAAACTAGAACTTATATTTCATAATTTTTGAAATAGAGGGATTAGTCAGCTAGTCTATACATGCAGGAAAATTCCATCACTCAAAAATTTTGCTGCTCCTCACTATTGAGAAGTAAGAGTTGTGGCATTTTCTCTTATCTATATACACAATATATAACATGTAATCTCCCTTTTCCTTGTGCCCGTGCCATGATAGCAAGCAGACGACATTTCCATTTTCAAAAATTATGCGTGGATGGAAATTACTGTCTTAAACAGTGTTCCCAAAAACTAAAAATTCCTTCAGCATTGGAATATATAAAAAACTTTGGGTCCTTAATTCACCCTTTCTTCTAATTTTAATATTAAAAGAAGTTCCTTTTGAAAAAGGAACATGAAGTATGGTTCAACAGGGCATGGTCTATTGGGATGGTGGAGTGATTTAATGAATCATAAGGTAAAACTAAAAATTGGATTCCAATCCACGTCACTTGCTGCTCCCTTCCACCTGATTAAGCAAAACACCATTGGACCCAATGCAAGTCCCAAGTGGAATTTTTAAAAAAATGAAAGAAAGAAAAACATTATATTAATGTCCACAAATGACCAATATAGGTCAATGGGATTTGAACGTGCTAGGTAATGACCAAATAATTCCGTGTTTGACAGTGTGTTCCTCTCTAGTGTTTCCCTATTTTAGTATTTTCCTAACCAAAAAACATGTATAGTATGAGATAAAAGGAACAAGAGATGCAAACACATAATTTAAAAAACAAGGTTCAAAATTACTGGAAATGTGGAAACAAAAATATAAGTTAAAGATGTTAAAGATGCGCAAGCATACAAAAACTAGGGTATAAAACAAAGATGCAATACAAAATGAGGCGGGGTATAAAAGTCCAATGAGGTTGTGGTGAAATGGTAATAGGGGTGCTTGAAAAGAATGAACCAAGTTCACGTCCCTCTCAATGCAATAAGGCAATTACTCCAGCAAACGTGGCAAGGTTGTGGTGTAAAGAATGTGGGAACATTCAATCATGACGTGTTTACAAATCTTAAGAATATGGTACAAGCTTATCCCACACCACACAAAAGGTGACTGGTAACTTGACCAGGATTTAACATGCCAAAAAAAGTAGGACCAAAGAAGCATAAATTGCAAGAAACTAGAGTTAGAAAGGAACACTTGCCATTGAACCAAAAGATCGACCTTTTAACACCCAATACAAACGCCAAAAAAGTACTCACAAAAGGTTGTTAGTCCATGTCACGACTCCCTAAGGGGACACTGGCAATTAGTCCAACAACCCCCCCTCAACATTCCCCGAGGGGATTCGAACCCCTGACCACGGCTCTGATACCAATTGTTAGAAAGGAACGCTTGCCATTATGCCAAAAGATTGACCTTTTAACGCCCAATACAAATGCCAAATAAGTACTCACGGGAGGTTGTTAGTCCATGTCACAAATCCCTGAGGGGACGCTGGCAATTAGTCCAACAACTAGGGTTTAAAACTAGATAAGGATACATGCATCTTTCAAAGTAAAACATAAATAAATAAATCTACCATGGCCATCATCCTCTAACTATGTTCCACATGCATGCAAACTCACTCCTCCATCCCTAGTCCCTATCCACCGTTCACGTCGTCCTATCCACATCTCAATGCTATTTTGAATTTTCATATTCAAATATTATTTCTAACATTTTGGGGATTCTTCTAGGAATCCTTTTTCATGTTTCGCATTTCCCCACCGCCAAAAAGGAGACTTGGTGCAACATGGAATGTGAATTTTACCCAAAAAAAACATTAGACGTGAATTTAGAAAAATAAAATATTATTTCTACAATAAACATTGTTTTTTGTTATTTCTACAATAATAAGACGTCGACATGCTGCTATTTGTGTTCCTTAACCTTTTTACCAATTCCTACATTGAATAAATGAATAATTAGTCATAAAACAAATTTTTTAGCAGAAAAAAATCCAACATTAACTAACGTAAAAGTTATATGTTGTATCCTTTTTCATAGTGGTTCACAAGAACCCATCTCTCATGAGTTTGAATGGTCCACTTGGCACTCATGGCATCTCACTGATACCCTCAAGCGCACAGCACTAGGAGGTCACTCATCCAATACTATAATGGCTCAAGCAAACTTAATGATGCAGGGCAAAGCCTACAACCTCTTTATCCATCATGTTGGTTCTGATCTTTCTTCTTGATGCCTTCAATGATCTCTGATTTTATTGCAACTTGCAGGTTCTTTACTTCTTTTTGGCTTTCTAGACCAATTCTTGGCTCACTAGGCTCATAAGCCTTCTTTCATGCTTATAGTCCTCTTCTTGTTCTTAACCCTATAACTCATCATCTCTCCACATTACTCTACAATCTCACCTTCTCCAACATCATCCTCTCATTCATGATATTCATCACTACTTCGCTCTCCCTTCTTTTCTCACACTTGTCTCATTCCTTGATATAGATACTTAGGCCTATATGCTTAAAACATGATCCAATGGTTTTTATCTTCTCACTATGGCTCACTTGGCCGTCCACCTGCTCATTTATATCTCCTTCATATGCCCAATCACCATGCTCAATCTCCTTAGCTAGATTCTCAAATACTTCACACTTTCTTCTTTGAAGGACTCTTTTCCTAGTAGCAGTGTTTAGGCACAAATCAGGATGGTACAGACAAACTACAATGTCTCCATACAAACAAAGCACCATTTAAGATACCCTTTATCCTCTTTGTACTTCACCTAAAGTTGCATGGCTTAACTCACTAGGCAACCCTACTGACTCACTAAACTCTTTCCTAATTAGGCCTAGTTGCTCCCACAGTTCAAGAAAAAGTATAGTACAGTCAAGTACTGACCTAAAACCTTATCCATCCTCTAGAGTACATTAAAATATCTCATATTACCAAGTTTTACTATTTTTGATTGGCGGAATAAAAAGTTATACTTGTTTCCCTTTCAAAACCCTAGTCTAGGTTTGGACATACCTATGCAAGGCCGAGAGGGATAAAAATGGAATATTGAGAGTTTTGACCATTTCAAAAGAAACTAATTGCAGGTTAAGGTCTGCCCCACTTGATTACACCTTTTCGAATGGTTGTTTGTTCATAATCACTCACCAAAAGTCACTAACATGCAAATACACAGAATTCTGAGTATTTTAAAGGACTGTGTTCATTGAATTTAAGGTTTTTCGATAAATCTTGCTCATCTAAGTAAACTAATGACTTTTCAAGGTCTGTACTATCTTCTTACAACCTTTCCAAATGTTCTCAAGCTTCAACCATCACTATAAAGTTCTAACAAGTGCTTTGAAAGAAGTATGGATTTACTTATAACAGGTCTGTGTTCGTTTGGTTGGAAGTTTGCATTGAATCTTGCCTTCCCAAACGGATTACTGAGGACTCAAGTAGATTATCATCATCAAAGAAGGACTCTTTACCATATTTCCATCACTCAAAACATCTAGATAACATTCCCAAACACCTCTGTTCTCTTATACTTGACCGTATTCTAAAACAGAATTCTTAAAGCTTGAATAAATCAACTTGTGACCTACAGATCAGTACCAAGATATTATTCTCATCAAAGGAAATCAACAATGAGATATTGATAGCATACCACAGACCCCTGGAAATCCACAACAACCTCTGAAAGCATTAAATTTATTCATGGATATCATTTACATACACATTCATGCACAGAATTTCTCAAGAAGACAGTTCTTGCAAAATTTGAACTTTTCTTGAATAATCTTCTACTCCACCTCTGTCATCTTCAAGGTTCTCCTCCCTACCAACGTACTACTCTTCACTCTAACAACCTACATGCATTTTTATGTTCTTTATATTACAATCTAAAATGTGCAAATAACTTCCCATTCTTGCCAGCCCACACTGAAGGGCAGTTACAACAACATTTTCTTGAATTTTGCATTGTTCTATCATGCATGGTACGTTAAGACACCCTACACACACTTCTAGGACTTCAAAAGGTCCCTAGCAAACATCCAACTTCAATTACATTACACAAAAGACATCCAAAAGCCCCTCTAAGTCACTATTAGAATTCAAATTTTCAAATCTTCCCTTTTGGCAGGAATATGCCAAAGGAACTCAAACACACACAAACTAAGACATCTAATGATATAATCGCTCCCTAATCAGGTCCCTCACACCCTCAAAAGACCAAAAATGAAACTCTTAAAACTTATTTACATTCTTAGCACATTGTAATACTCTGCATCACTTAACCATGGAATTTTCCCCGCAATTAAGCAGGCTTAACTGGATACCCCATTTGCAAAACCTTCAGCAAGTCTAATGCCTTATTGATCATTCATTTGGAGCTCCCCAGCTCTTTCATTTTTATGTATTTAGTGTTTCTGAAGTGCAATATTATTGCATTTATTAACTCGTTTAGATTTCTAAATACAGTAAAAATAAAAATTACAAAAAAAATCCACCTTAACCTGCACCAGCCATCGCTCTATCATGCATTTTTTATTCTTGTTCACAACTTCTTCATTGGATAACATAATTAACAACTCTTAAACCATGACAGACATAATCGCATTTTCTGTTTCGTATAAATTCTCTTCATTAAATATCAGTTAAAATAAATGTGCTTTAGTGCTTCAGGCAGGGCAAAAAGCCATGCAAAAAATCCAAGTTCAACCCCGGAGGGTGTAAAGCCTTTGTCTATATGGCTGCATTGAATTTGGATGTTTAGCATGACAAATTTCAAAAAACAGAGAACTCTGAGGTCTCATAGCTCCCCGAAATAAAATAATTGAAAGAACATTTGCAATATCAAAGAAACAACAAAAATAAATGCATGATCTCAACTTGCACGAGGTCTGGTTGCCTTTATTGTTATCATTTTTTCACTATTCCTCTGTTAAATAGCAACTAAAATAAATGTGTCAGTTGGACTGTGGTCTAACGGTTGAGATGAGGCATTGTCATGCACGACATTCATGGTCAAACCCCAAAGGGCATAAAGCCCTTGTATGTCTGGATGTGCTGAATTTAAATGATTGAGATGGAGTGTTGTCATGCAAAACACCTGTGCTCGTTTACGTCCTGTATGTATGGATGTTTTGAATTTGGGAGTTAGCCCAAAAGTTCAAAAAAGAAAAATTCAAGGTCTCATAGCTTCCTAGGCGAAATAAAATAATTTAAAAAAAAACATTTGCAATGACAAAAATAAGCGATAAAATAGATGTGTTGGTTGGACTGTGGTCTAATGGTTCGGGCAGGGCGTTGCCATGTAAAAGACCCGCAAGCTCAAACCCTAGAGGGCATAATGCCAATGTATATGGCTATAATGAATTTGGGAGTTTAGCAAGACAAATTCCAAATATAGAACAATCTAAGGTCTCGTAGCTCCCTAGGAAAAAATAAAAAAATTAAAAAGAACATTTGCATTGTGAAAAACAATTAAAATAAATAAATGATTGTATACCTTGCACAAGTTTCATTTTGTGTTTTATCATTTGTTCGCTATTTCTGCAATAAATAACAACTAACATGAATTAAGTCATAGGTAGCCAAGCTCAAAAGCTCCAGGGAATTGGTTATACCAGCACGAAAGGAGGGGAAGTGGGCAGTTATCAAGAACCTTCGAGCGGTAATCAGAGACACCTTCCCTCCTGGATGGGAGTCTCGACTTGGGACTTCCAAATGACGGGCCAGGTGGGAGAGGTGACAAAGTACAGGTATATCTATTAGGTGTTGGAATGGTAATGGCTCTTTTTGGTCTTCACCCGACCTTATGCATGATGGTCTCGGATCCGCGACCATCCTCTTCATCACGGAGACTCACGAGAGCTGTGCAGCCTCCCCCTGGTATCACAGGTTGTTAGTGGTACTCTGCTTGTAGGCAAGAGACTAGGAGTTCAGGTGGTGTCAAAGGTTCGAAAGGTGTAGTATGTTTGTATCGAAATTCCCTCCAAAGCAAGATTTCTTTGGTCACCAAAGATGAGTTTGCTAGGTTCATATGGGTCCGTATTCAGGGTGTTGCCCATCAATCCAGGGATATATACATTGCAATATCTTATTTCCCTCCGACCTCCTCCCCATATGTCATCCATAATCGTCTTGACAGTGATCCTTTTATTGACTTGTACAACAACATTGCTCAATATTCAATGGTTGGGGAAGTCATCCTTCTTGGTGATTTCAACGCCCACACCAGAATCCTTCAGGTTCCTCTCCACGATTGTTCAAAGGATATGTTATGCACTCAAGGGGTGGATCCAAAGATAGTTGGCGGGCATAGGACTTCAAAGGATGACTCGAGGCCCCTCACAACTTATGGTAGACACATTCTACAACTTGGTGAATCACATGAGTTATCGATCCTCAATGGGATTGTTTGTTTTCCCAACTCTCATTTCTTTACTTGTCAACCTCATGGCGGGGGTGCTAGTGTAGTGGATTATGTCCTTTCTAGCCAAAACTCCTTGTCACTGGTCAACTATTTCTCTATTTCTGCCATTCCTCTTGCCGATCATGCTATTCTCTCTTTATCACTCCGTATTGGCATTCCCCCTCTTGTCATTGTCCCCCTTCATGTCCTCCCTCGCACCATTTTTCGGTTTGACGAAAGGGGATCCTAACACCCTTTCCTCCCACATTCGGTAATTTCTTCCATATGGGTCCCAATTATTTTCTCTAGATACTGTCGCAGCCAAGTATGCCCGTTTGTCTTCCATCATTTCGGACACTGCCCTCATGTCCTTCCCTAGCTCCACCTAGTCCTCCTCCACTTCCCACCAACAAAAAGCTTGCCCCATGAACAAGTGGTATAATGGTGAGTGCAAATCCCTACACTGCCAATTACAACATGCTTTTATCCAGGCCCACCCCTCTTATCCCACCTTGAAAACATGTTGTCGTCGTCTCCTTTGCCGCAAAAAATGGCTCTTTATCTCCCAGTGTAGATGGACTTTATGTGTGTCTCTCTGGCATTCTCCTAAGCAATTTTGGCACACCATTTTCCCTCACCATTCTCCTTTTCCCTCAGAGCTGAGCCCCAAATCCATGCTCTCTCACACTTCCAATCTTTATCATATTCCTGGACAACCACTTATCCAAGTTGATAATCCACCATCTTCTTGCCACTTGTTCACATACAAAAATATCAGAGAGGCTATTAGAGTGATGAATAGTAGCAAGTCTGCAGATGAGGAGGGGTTCCAAGCAAAATTCTTCAAGTATGGTTATGGGGTGCTTGGTAGCTATTTGACTGACCTCTTCAACCACATATACTCTGGTTTTTCGCCAGCTTGGTCGCATCATACCATTCACCCCATCCACAAATCAGGTCCCAGCTTGAATCCCAACAACTACAAGACAATTATGGTGGGTCATACATTCTCCAAACTTTATGCTACAGTCCTCCATATGCAACTTTCCATGGAGTTAGAGCGTAGGGACCTCAAAGCAGGGTTTTGCCCAGCTCACCAAACTATTTATCATATCTTTACTCTCCAGGCTGTCATTGAGGATGCTCGTCGAAAGTTTGTTGTTGCTTTGTAGACTTTCGAAAAGCTTTTGACTCGGTTTTGCAAGTGGCACTTTTTCAGAGACTCAAAGACATTGTCATTTCCGAGAGCATTCTCACTGCCATCATGCATCTATACGAGACTGTTTTGGGTCACCTCCGCACAACCCATGGGGAATCGTATTTAATTAGGAGTACCATTGGGGTCAAACAAGGGTGTCCCCTGTCCACAACTCTCTTTGAGATTTAAATAGATGAGCTTGAATCCTTCCTCCATGAGCATATCCAGGAGAGCGATGGGTGCCTACTTCACCAAGTTCTGATATCCATCATTGTCTATTGATGATGTGGTCCTCTTGGCCTCCTCTTCGAATGGTCTGCAGAGACAACTGGTTACCTTAGCCTTGTTCTGCGACCTTCAGTAACTGACGGTTAACTTGGGTAAAACCAAGGTTATGGTCTTCAATGGTTTGAAGACCTCACACCTTCACTTCTTTAGGGGCAAGGAGATCAAGATCACCAGCACATATACCTACTTGGGCGTTCAGTTTTTGGCCCGCATTTTAGTTTGAGACAAGCCCTCCAGCGTCATGTTAACAAGGGTTATGGATCCTTAGCCCTCCTTGAGAGACAATGCTTTCGCCACCACGTCCAGGGCATCTCCAAAATGTCCCTGATGGACCCCCTCATCAGACCCACTATTCTTTACGGCTCTGTTGTTTGGGGGCCCTCCTTATTGGTGGCTAACTGGGATTCTACAAAGAGAGTCCAAACACTTCTCCTTCACTGATTTATCAGGTGCAAGCATACTATCCCCCAGCACATTATTTTGGCCGAGTTTGGAGCCCATACTTTCAGATTGGAGACCATGTTTGACATGATCTCTTTCTTACACCGCATCCAAGGCTTCATCGATTCCGTTGAGGGGCAAGATAGGTACCTATACTTGGTGTATTGTTTGTCAGAGGCTATTGCTCTTTCAGATTCTCCTCGTCGTGGTCATAGTTGGTATGCTGAGGTTTTTGACCTCTTAGGGATAGTGGGCATTCAAATGGATCGTCTTCCTCCTTTTCAACATTCTTTGGACGCACCGGGCCACCTTCTATGTACCGAGCAGGTAATGAACAAGATCATGGGGGCTACACCCTAAAATGGCCTTTTATGTTGAGCACTTTCTAGAGTTGAGTGACAATCTCATTATCCATCCCCAGTATACTCTTCGACACTGGATGCATGCCCTTCACATCCCCCTTGGCGAGCTTAGAGTAAGTTCTCACAAACTCCTATGCGAAATGGATCACCACCTTGATTGTTCTGATAGGATTTGCCAGTTGTGTAGTCTCCAAGAGACTAAGACAGAGACAAACTTCATCTTCCACTGCCCCATTTACTATGAGATCAGAGGGAGCTGCCACTTTAGGAGGGCACACACTCTTTCTGATTTCTTCAGATATGAGGATCAAAAGTACCTAACCTTATACATGCAGAAGGCTCTGAGTCTTCGTGAGCACACACTTCTACCACATTCCAAACCATATTCTACTCAACGGATCACTTCCTTCTTCGCAGTACTACCTTCAAAGAGAGGCACTAAGCACCACTGTGAGGCGAGCTCTGCTTCTTACTCCATATCTATTTGGCCCAAAGATACCATCCATAACTCCCCAGGCCACCATAGCTAGGCCCATTCCAAGTCCTGCACCAGAAGACAGACTAGATCTACCAAGCCTTTGAGATATTAAACAATGTCCAAACAGAGGCATAGTAGGCAGCCTCTGCACTCTACCGCCTCTTCATCTGGTCGTCATTCCTTCTAGAGTTTCTTTCAATCAACCTCGAATGTTAGGAGAGTTAGATCTTCCACTTCCCTCATTGTTTCTCCTCGGCCATCTTCCCCTTCTCGTTTGCATTTCCAACCTCGGTTTTGGGTTAGTGGGATTTCTCTTTTTAGTCTTGCCACTTTCTCTGGCTTTGTACTTTTCTTTTCTTTCTAGGGAATCTTTTGGTTCTCTTGCTTTGTAATTGTACACGTTATCTGCAGTCCCATTGACCTACTTTTGTTGTCATTCGTTGGACATTAATATATTTATCTTATCTTGCACCAGCCATAGTTTCCATTTGTGTTTTATCATTTGTTGGCAATTTCTGCAATAAATAACAATTAACATGAATTAAGTCAATCTGACTGTGGGCTAGTGGACCAGTGGTTGACACAAGGCATTGCCATGCAAATCTAGATTCAAGACCCAAAGCACATGAAGCCCTTGTGTGTATGGATGGACTCAATTTTAGGGTTTAATAACTTAAAAATTAACATGTCGGTTGGACTGTGGTCTAGTGGTTGAGACAAGGAGTCGCCATGCAAATCGAAACACAAGCCCTGGACCAAATGGATGTGTTCAATTTGAGTGTTAGACCAAAGTTGGACTATTGATTGGTAGTTGTGACCACTCATTGCCATGCAAATCTAGGCACAAGCCCTGAACGAAATGGATTTGTTCAATTTGAGTGTTAGACCAAAGTTGGACTATAGATTGGTAGTTGTGACCACTCGTTGCCATGCAAATCTAGGTTCAAACCATGGAGTATGTAAAAGCCCTTGTGTGTATGGATGGGCTCAATTCAAGGGTTTAATATCTTAAAAATTAACATTTATGTTGGATTGTGGTCTAGTGGTTGAGACAAAGAGTCACCATGCAAATCTAGGTCCAAACCCTGGACCAAATAAAGCCCTTGTGTGTATGGATGTGTTCAATTTGATTGTTCAACCAAAGTTGGATTGTGGATTGGTAGTTGTGACCACTCGTTGCCATGCAAATCTAGGTTCAAACCATGGAGCACATAAAAGCCCTTATGTATATAGGTGTGTTTAATTTGCAAGGTTTATCCAATTAATATATCAATTGTATTGTAATCTAGTAGTTGAGATGGGGTGTCGCCATGCCAGAAAAACCATGTTCAAGCCTCCATATGGATGTGTTGACTTCGAGACTTTAACCCAAAAAAATTGAAAAACCTAACACTTTCATAGCTCCCAGGGAAAATAAAATAATTTGAAAAAAGCATTTCCAATGTCAAAATGCATCTCCAATAAATATTAAATAACAAGGTTGTACCAACATCTTGTCGCTGAAGCGAATGTAGTAATGCAAAATACCCATATTCATTTACAACCTGCTAAATGTGTTGAATTTGGGAGTTTGGCCTGAAAAGTCTTAAGAATATAGAAAAATCCAAGGTCTCATAACTCCCTATATGCAAAATAAGATAATAAAAAAGAAATGCAATCTCAAAAAAAAAAAATAGACGTGTTGAGTGAACTAATGGTTGAGAGGAGGCATCGCCATGTACAAGACCTACATTCAACCCCTAGAGGACATAGAGCCCTTACGACCTACTAATATGGATAGGTTGCATTTGGGAATTTAGCCCAATAATTTTCTAGAAGATAGAAAAATCCAAGGTCCTCATAACTCCCTATAGGCAAAACAATATAATCATAAAAAATATTTGCAATGTCAAAAAAACACAATTAAATAGACGTGTTGATTGGATTAATCGTTGAAAGTAGGCATCACCATGTAATAGACCTATGTTCAAACCCCAAGGAACATAGAGCCCTTACGTTGCTCAAATGGATGTGTTGAATTTGGGAGTTTAGACTGAATTTTTTTGAAAAGATAGAAAAATCTAAGGTTTCATAACTTCCCATAGGCAAAATAAATTTATTAGAAAAACATTTTGGACTAACAGTGAGACAAGTCATAACCGTGTAAAAAACCCACATTCAAACCACATAGGGCAGAGAGCCCTTGAATTGATTAAATTTGGAAGTTAAACCCAAATACAACCTGATAATGGATTACGTGTTGTAAACCGAAACATTGATTATTAATAAGAAATACATAGTTTTTTCCAAAAATCTTTGTCTATTTTATGGATTGTGAAAGCCTCTATTCTTTAACCAAACAACTCCCTTAAAAATAGAAATAATCTAAGGTTTCATAAGGTCATTTGTATCAAAGTGTGGGTCAAAACGTCAATTCAAAATTTCTCGACACAATGCTTTTTGTAGAAACTCTTTCCTCATAACCATTTGTATTTTCAAAAGGCAAAACTATAAATATATATAAAAAAACTAAAATAAATGCATGCGACTACCTCACCTTCAACATTGTTGTGGTGCTTGTAAATAACCCTCATAAATTGGTAAGTGTTCAAGCAAGGTTCGAGTCTCCCCGCCGCTCTCCTTCTCTATAGCAAGTGCCTCCCTGTGGAGTCTTTTGAATTCTCAGCAAATGGCCTTGTGAAAGAAAAGGAACACCAGATTAGGCAAATTAACACAGAATGGTGCACATAGCCACCGCATGTAGAACCTCCCACTACAAGTGTCGGCACCAACAACAGCTGCATACGCTACTAATTAGGCCTCGTCAATGCAGACACCATATGACCATAAACACACGCCTTGAAAGAGCCTCAGATAAAGATAAAAATAATTTTCCACCAAATGATTAATCTCATTCCCACAGTTTTAAAGCTTTTATCAGCAACATCCATCCAATAAAACTTTATGTTAAAATAGTAAAATGTTGGGCATTCTGCATAGGCTTGGGGCCCTAGATTTTTCCTCTTCTATTTTGAGGATAGTGTCCCTCTGCATTTGTGTTACAACTCACAAAACATTAATCCTTTCTGTAAACATCTGCAACGTTACGTCTTTTTTGTTAGCACAGTATAGTAGTGGTTAACCCTCCGCTTGCCGCAGATTCACTTTGTCTCCATGACCTCAAACAATTACATAGAAAGTCTTGATCCCGTTAAGCTGACACTTTAAAGTCCTAGGGGAGTTTCAACAATATTTATGGCAATTAGGATATCCTTTTTGATAAAGATGTCTATTTTAACCGAAAAGTTTCTAGAAATGCTTGGGATATCCACTCCATGCAACAAGGGTTGAGATTTAAGAGTTGACATTAGCGTTTAAAGGGAGGGTTGTTGGAATTTAGATATATGAATTTCAATTAAATTGGACATACATATTCACATGCATTTAATTAAGTTTATAATAGATCTAAAGAAGTGAATTAGATCACATTATTTTTTTAAATGAAAGAAATACCAATAAGTGTAAATATTATAGATTTGTTTTAAATATCCGATGTTCAAAGTTGTAATGTCCCTAAATGGACATTTTTAAATAATTTCAAATTCATTGGAAACCCTAGGGCAGAAATAATAAAAACTAATTTTTATTGCAAAATCCTTCTGCAAAAATTACAAATGCTAGAAGATGATAGAAATAATTTCTAAACCCTAAGAAAAATCCAAATTTGTTGCAAGCAGTCCTATCATAAACTCTGAAATCAGGTTTTTTATTTATTTTTCAACACTAAAAATCAAAAAAATACCAGCTAGATGCATACATCAATTTTCTAACCAATGGTGTCCCAAATAGATGGAATAGACCAAATGATGGCCCTCCAAACTAAAAGAAGAGACAACAGCCAACTATGGGTGACATCAACCCTAAAATACTACCCTTAATCTAGCATCAACCCTTGGGATGATGACATCAGCGCTTGAGATGATGCCCAATGTATAAATCCAGACAATAACACCAAAAACGTATCCTAGCTGATAAAACTAAATTGAAAACTGCAAATGTCTGACTGCATGCACAAATGCAACTCCCAAATGGAGTTACCACTGATGATTGAAGGTTTTCATCCCCAAATTTGGTTGCAATGGAGGGTTTTCAACCTCAGAAACAGAAGTTGAAGCAACAACTCAAACTCTCAATGTAAAAATAGATAATGGCAAAATATGAAATCCAAATGACCCCCCAACATCTTTTTGTAAGTTCGCTTGACATTTTTCCCAAGGAAAAGCCCCAAAGGTAACTTCTCGTCTTCTAATTTGATGTTGGCTTACTTTACTTGGAAAGTGCGCCTTTATTTTTTATTTATAATAATAAAAGAATATTAAGTTGTCACTTTTTAATAAAAAGTAAGTCACATGGCCAATGAGATATGGGTGAGTTGGTTAAGTGGCTTGGTTGTTTCGAGTCCCACCTAGGTTCAAATCTCTGGAAAAATATATGAGATCGGTTGAGGTCATTGGTTGTATCCCCGAGGCCGTTAATGGCCGTTGATATTCTCGAGACCGATGGTAGCCACTATTGGTATACATCCGGTAATATCTGATATATAGGTGCTATCACATGGGGATTTGGGCACCTGATTGTGTCCCAGACCAGTCCATGCTCCAATCAAAAGCCATCATCTATCCAAAAAAAAAAGTAAGTCACTTGACAACTTACAAATATTAACTTTAGAATTTTTACTTTATTTGAAAAAGGGGTCATAACCCTTCGCCCTTCACAATAATTACTTGTCCCAAGCAATTGCAAGCCCAATTGCTCAGACTTCCCCAAATGGCCATCTCTATAATGCTTGGATCCCAAATCATCCTTGGGCACTTGCAATTCCATGTTCTAAATAAACTTCACCTCACCAAGTTGTTTGACAATGAATTATCATGAAATTGTTCCCTATAATGACCACAAGCATGTGCAACATTCTATGTTGATTTATTTAATGAACTATCTTCTTGAACTTTGACCACAAACAGCGGATCGTGAGGATGCAAAAATAACGATTTACCATTTCCCATTTTGTGATGTAGTTAGCTTTTGTTGCATCACTCTGATATACTTATGGACTAAAAAGTCTGGATCCTCCCTTGGATTATGAAAAAGAATGGCGATATGCAAGATTGTTTCCAATAGATCCCATGGCTGAAATCCATCACAAACAACATAGTGTAAGGAAAGTTCCTAAAATCCTGCAAACCTGAAGCTGTATTTGGCTGTTAAAAGTAGTCCAAAGTCTGAAATTTCGCAAATCAACAGTGTAAAAATGATACAACAGCAATGCTGAAAATTGTTTGCATAAATCATCGCTATCAACAATTTAGATGCTGAAAATAGACAATCTATGACTGGAAATCTTCTCACAGCAGTAATAATCAGCATATCTCTATTGAGACCCTAAAAAGTCAGCAACCGTGTGACTGAAAACACTTGTAGGGCTGTAATTGGTATGGTGCAGCAGCTGGTATCTGTGATGATAGCAATCCTGAGGCTGAAAAATCTGATAATGGCAGCCCTTGGTTGTTCCCTTTTCCATATAAGCGTAATTGGCTATTACTACCCTTGATAGATCTCGAGATATCACCAAGATCCCAAACTCTTATATGTAGACAACCTTGAATGAAAAGATATACTTCTTCAAAATGATGTACTTTGAATTCTAGATAAAAGGCAAAGAAGTATGAATCCTCATTTAGCCTATCCACAACAACATAAACGCAATCACTACCATGTACCTTGGGAAGACTTGCGATGAAGTCCATGAACATAATTTTCCAATCTTGATGGGAACAAGCAATGGCTGCAACCAACTTATTGGGAAGACATGCTCTACTTCACTATGTCGGTGGGCGATGTACTCCCTGATGTGTTTGAGATCCTCCTCAAAGCTCCACCATGAGAATCTCTCTATTATATATCTACAAAAATTGTAAGATCTAGAGTGTCCCACAATTGGTGTATCATGCAAAGCTTTCGAAATCTTCTATTTTATCTCATATTCAAGTATTGAAAATATTCTATCCTTGTTCAAAATGAGACCATCTACTAGCACATATTCTTTATCCTTCCCATTTCCATCTAAAATGCTAGCAGCAAAAGTATTCTTAACATAATCTACCATGATTGAAATCTTCCAATCACCATAAATGAGGGAAATGGAACAAAGAACAGCCATTCTAGAAAACACGTCAACATCTACATGCTATTTCCCTTTTATATCAACATCACAACCTTGGATTTTCCTTTCCCACCTTTGTGGTTCATCATTCATCTCACATTGATCCAAAAAGAACTTCAAGCCATTGCAATTTGTCTCAACCACAAATCTACCATAAACCAACTGATGTCTGAATTTTACCAAAACATGCTTGATGGCCAGAATCTCGTTGTCATGCTCTCCATCTTAATGGAGTCCCCTTTTTGGATTAATATGGCCTCAATACCTTCTCATGAAACATCACATTCTACCACAAATGGTTGTGAGAAATCTGAAATGGAAAATACAAGACATGTGATGATTACCCTCTTAAACTTATCAAAAACTTTTGGTATTCTATCCATCCATGCAAAAGCTCCTTTCTTTGTCATGTTGGTTAAGGGTGCTGCTATATGTGAAGATCCCTTGACAAACCTTCTATCATCGCTGCATAAACTAGAGAATCTCCTCAATATAGTTAGTGTGGTACGGAATGCCAAAACTAGAAAATTTTGAATCCTCTTTTGATCCCCTTACTTGGCTTGAGCATTAACGACATGGCCTAAGTATAAATATTTGTGACCCCTAACTCACACTTAATTTCTTTTAAAAATAGAACCTGTTTCTCTCGAATCCCAAGGATCAAATCCAGGTGTCTCATATGATCCTTCCATGCTTTGCTACACATCAAAATCATAAAAATTTATCAAACTAAACTGTCTCAATTTAATACTTGATTCACCATAAAATGGAACGTAGCAAAAGCATTAGTCAAATTGAATGGTATGAGAAAGAATATCCTCTTTCTATTTTGTACCCTTCATCTTTTCACCAATCTCTTGGTACTTCCCATGATGTCAAGAGTCTTGCCACAACAAATTTATGCTAAAAACACTTTCACGCTTCTTGCTATAATCATGAAAATAATCAAATTGCTTATCATTCGTCGCTGATCTGAAACTTCCAGCAAGCTAAAAACCAACATTAGTATCCGGAGAGGGCCTTTTCTCATGTGCATACCTCTTAACAGGGTCTTCCTGTAACTCAACCTCAAACTTCTTGATTTGAAACATTCCTTTCATATTCTGAGTTGTCATAAAAATGATCCAAAAGCTTATCTTTTTTTTTCAATGCCTTAGAGAAGTTTGCATCAACTCTATTATATTGAAGACTCGAAAATTTGGCATTAACCAAAAAATCCTCTCCAAATTCTTGCAAATTTGATTTTTCTTAATGCTCCACCATTACAATTGGAGAATTATTTCCCTTAATTCTATGTAGGTGTTGTTTTGCTTGAGTGGCTATCAACTTAGCTTCCTTAGCTCTTCTTAACCATTCATCACACTTTTTATGGGTCCTCATTACATCATATGCGCTTGTCTACAATGTGGTTAGTTTCTTGTCAACCACATTCTCTAGTTCTTTTTTTAGATAAGATCTCATTACCTTTGACTTGCACGTTAAATTCATTTTGCTCCTCTGTAGATTTTTGAGGCTTAGATTTTGACCTTTTCATCTTCTTTATTTCTATCCATGCCTTTAGATCCCTCCGATATTCTTGCATAGCTTGCAACATCTCTAACATGGATTCTTGCATTGTCCTCATGATTCACAGTCTGGCAAGATCACAGCTCTGATGCCACTATAATGACCCTAAACGAACATTTTTAAATAATTCCAGATTCACTGAGAACTCTAGAGCAAAATCAATAAAAATTAATTTTTATTGCAGAACTCTTACGGCAAAAATTACAAATGCTGGAAAATGATGGAAATAATTTTTAAACCCTAGGAAAAATTCGGATTTGTTGCAACTTGCAAATAATGGCAGTCGTAACGTTAACATTGAACTTAGTTTTTTTAATTTATTTTTTAACATTGAAAATCAGAAAAATATCAACCGGATGTATACATCAATTTTCTAACCAATGGCATCTCAAATAGATGGAATAGACCAAATGATGGCCCCTGCAGACTGAAAGAAGTGACAACAGCCAACTATGGGTGACACCGGCCCTAAAATACTACCCTTAATTTGACGTCAACCCTTAAGATGATGCCCTAGCTATTGTGGATGATGCCCAATGCAAAAATCCTAACAATAATGCCAAAAATGTGTTCTAGGTGATAGAATTGAACGGAGAATTGCAAATCTTTGATTAGATACACAAATGAAACTCTTAGATGGAGTCACCGAGGCAGAAGATTGGAGGGTTTTCATCCCCAAATTTGGTTGCAATGGAAGGTTTTCATCCTCAAAAGCAAAAATTGAGGCAGCAACTCAAACTCTCAATGTAAAATTAGATAATAGCAAAAGATAATTTTCAAATGACCCCCCAACATCTTTTTATAAGTTCACTTGACACTTTTCCCAAGGAAAAGCCCCAAAAATGACTTTCCATCTTCTAATTTGATGTTGACTTGCTTTATTGGAAAATCGCCTTTATTTTTTATTTATAATAATAAAGTTATATTAAGTCATCACTTTTTAATAAAAAGTACATCATTTGACAACTTTATTATTTTTACTTTATTTGAAAAAGGGTCATGACAAAAGCGCAGTCATTAAATTTTATCAGTGAAAATTAGAGTTTGGTGGTAAGACAATGAGAATCTTCAAAACTCGTGATAAACGGAGAAGATTGTCCAAACTATCAAGTTCTACTCTATACATGTCTAAATTGAAGTTTCATTTCTAAGAAATCCTAGACAAGTGAAATCCTTTTTGACAATTGTGTTTGTTTGATCCAGGCCTCCAAAAACCTCGTTCATTTTTTCACACCTTGGCTCAGATAACTAGGAAAATAGACTTCTTCTTACCCTAATTGGGCAGCTGGATTTGAAAACCTTAGAAAAATGACATGTTTTAGGGCATGTGTTACATTGTAGCTGAGCTATCTTGATATTTATCAGGCCACTTAACAATGTACAATATCAGAAACAACACTCCAATAATTGTAATAGTTCATCAACTAGGCAAACAAGTGCAATGCAATGTGTCATTAAAATAAACTTCAACACTCCAATAATTGTAATAGTTCATCAACTAGGCAAACAAGTGCAATGCAATGTGTCATTAAAATAAACTTCAGTGCTCCAATGAATGCTCTAATAATTGTTTGATTTCTCTAAATGCTTGTAAATTCTCAATAAATAATTGTGAACAATAGACAAATTATTTCCGATGCTAGACGATTAGTATATTGATTTCCATATTGATCATAGATTGATAATGGATGCCTAATTGCACTAGGGTGCTTGTGTATTTATAGATGATATGAATTCAAATTAGGACCTTATTGGCACACAAAACTAACATCCCATAGTCAAAAAAGTGAAAAATGTGAGATAAGGATCACGTGGGACAACGGTCTATCGGTTGGATTTTGGTCTAATGGTTAAGATAAGGCATTGTCATGTACAACATCCATGTTCAAACCCCAAAAGCCTTAAAGCCCTTGTATGTGTGGATGTGTTGAATTTAAGTAGTTGAGATGGAGTGTTGTTGTGCAAAATATCCATGCTCATTTACAACTTGTATGTATGGATGTGTTGAATTTGGGAGTTTAGCCCAAAAGTTTTTAAAAAAAATCCAAGGTCGCATAGCTCCCTAGGCAAAATGAAATAATTAAATAGATTTAAAAAACTAACAATAATTAGATTATAATACTGCCCCATGGGTCTATTAAATAGATTTGAAAAACTAACAATAATTAAAAAAAACAAACCAAAGACTAATTTTAGTCTTTACATGCAAACTAACTCTCTAACAAATTCTCTAACAGTTTAACTAACTGTTTGTTAACTAACTGATTGCTCAACTGTCAGTTTACTAACTGATTGCTTAACTGGAGCTAACTGCTTGCATGCATGAGGAGTGGAGAAATTAACTCCAGTTCAACTTGACTTTCTAACACTCCCCCTTAATTTCTACCACTTACAATTTTAGCATTTACAATGCCTAAATTTTGTCTCAAATAATAATTTAAATAAGAAAATTTGCAATGTCAAAAATAAATGATAAAATAGATGTGTCGGTTGGACTGTGCTCTAACAGTCGAGACAAGACATTGCCATTTAAAAGCCCTGTGCTCAAACCCTAGAGGGCATAACACCAATGTATATGGCTATAATGAATTTGGGAGTTTAGCGCAATGAATTCCAAATATAGAAAGAACATTTGAAATATGAAAAAAGATTAAAATAAATGAGTGATTGTATACAATGCACCAGCCATGGTTTCATTTTGTGTCTGTCATTTGTTTGCTATTCCTGCGATAAATAACAACTAACATGAATTGAGTCAGTTTGATTGTGGACTAGTGGTTGACACAAGCCATCACCATGCAAATCGAGATTTAATCCTTGGCACACATAAAGCCCTTGTGTGTATGGATGGGCTCAATTTGGGGATTTGATAAATTAAAATTAATGTCAGTTGGACTGTGGTCTAGTGGTTGAGACAAGTAGTCGCCATGCAAATCTACACTCAAACCCTGGACCACATAAAGCACTTGCGTATGGATGTGTTCAATTTGGGGGTTTAACCAATTAAAATAAATGTCTGTTGGACTGTGGTATGGTAGTTGTGACCACTCGTCGCCATGCAAATCTAGGTTCAAACCACAAACGCCCTTGTGCATATAGATAGATGTGTTCAATTTGTAGTATTTAGCCAATTATAATAAACATGTCAACTGTGATGTAGTGGCTGAGATGGTGTGTCCCCGTGCCAAAAAACTCATGTTCAAACCTACATATGGATGTGTTGAATTTTAACCCAAAAAAAATCAGAAAAAGTAGGAAAAATTGAGGTCTCATAGCTCCCAGGCAAAATAAAATGATTTGAAAAAAACATTTCCAATGTCAAAACACATCTCCGGTAAATATTAAATAACAAGGTTGGATTATCATCTCATGGCTGAGGCAGGTGTAGTTATGCAAAACACTGACAATCATTTGCAACCTGCTAATATGAATGTGTTGTATTTGGCGGTTTGGACCAAACCTTTTCAAGAGAGAAAAATCCAATGTCTCATAACCCCCTGTATGCCAAACAAAATAATTTAAAAATACATTTGCAAAGTCAAAAACCAAAAATAAATAGATTTGTTGATTGGAATAACACTTGAGACAAGGCTTTGACATGTAAAAGACCTGCATTCGAACCCCAGAGAACATAGATCTCTTACGACCTGCTCATATGGATATGTTGCATGTCAGAATTTAGCCTGAAATTTTTCAAGAAGATAGAAGAATCCAAGGTCTCATAACTTCCTATAGGCAAAACAAAATAATTATAGAAAACATTTGCAATGTCAAAAAAACAAGATTAAATATGTGTTGATTGGAGCATCACCATGTAAAAGACCTGCGTTCAAACCCCAGAGAACATAGAGCCCTTACTACCTGCTCAAATGGAAGTGTTGAATTTGAGAGCTTAGACTGAAATTGTTTGAAAAGATAGGAAAATCCAAGGTCTCATAACTCCTCAAAGGCAAAATAAAATAATTAAAAAAACATTTGCAAAATAGATGTACTAATCGGACCAACGGTTGAGGCAGGGTGGCATCATGTAAAAGACCTGCGTTCAAACTCCAGAGCACATAGAACCCTTGTGTGTATTTAAATTAAGAGTTAAAACCAAAAACATTCGAAACATTAATAGTTAATAAAAACTGCGTATTTTTTTCTCAAAATCTCTTAACTTATTTTATGGACTGCGAAAGCCTCTGGTCTTTAACCAGATAAATCCCTTCAAAATAAGAAAAAATATATATTGTCTCTTAAGGGAGTTTGCATCAAAGTGTGGGCCAAAACGTCAATTCTAAACAATGTTTTTGTTTTGTATTTTTTTTTTTTAAATCCTTTCCTCTTCAACATTTGCGTGGTCAAAGACTCAAAAGGCCAAAATATAAAAATATATATAGAAAAAAAATAAAATAAATGCATGTGACTACCTCATCCTCAGCATTGCTATGGTGCTTGTAAATAACCCTCAAAAAGTGGTAGCGTTCGAGCAGGGTTCGAATCTCCCCGCCGCTCTCCTTCTCTATAGCAAGCGCCTCCCTGTGGAGCCTCTCGAGCTCGCAGCGAATGGCCTTATGAAAGAAAAGAAACACCAAAATTGGTGACTTAAGCGCAGAATGGCGCACATAAG
This sequence comes from Torreya grandis, assembly GCA_037957365.1. Lineage (NCBI taxonomy): Eukaryota > Viridiplantae > Streptophyta > Pinopsida > Cupressales > Taxaceae > Torreya > Torreya grandis. The sequence goes on along the minus strand of JARHVA010000687.1, from coordinate 1,414,236 downwards.
CCCCTATTGCAGAACCTCCCGCAACAATTGCAGGCGCCAACAGCAGCTGCGCATGCTGCTGATGAAGCCCCGTCAATGGAGTCGCCATATGACCGTAAACACACCCGCCGCTTGAAAAAGCCTCAGATAAAGATTTGAAAAATTCTCCGCCAAACTATAGAACTCATTCCCACAGATCCAAATCTTTTATCAGCGATATACAGCCCGTATATCTTCAAGTTAAAATAGCAAAATTCTGGGCATTCTTCAGAGGCTTAGAGCCCTGGATTTTTTCTCTTCTATTTTGAGGACTGTGTCACTTTGTATTGTTACGGCCCACAAAACGTTAATCCTCTATGTAAACGTCCGTTGCCTTTACGGTTTTTTTCTGACCGCGGTATAGTGAGTGGGTTAACCCCGGATTCATATCGATTCCGTGACTTCAATAAAGTCTGTATCCCATTAAGCTGACTGTACAAAGTTCTAAGGGAGTTTCAACGATATTTAGGCGGTCGGTATAGCCTTTTGGATATAAATGGGCATTTTAACCGGAAAGTTTCTAGAAACGCTTGGCTTATCCGCTCCGCGCAACAAGGGATAGAGTTGACCGTAGCGGTTAAAGATAGGGTGGTTGTAAAAAAGGGAAATGGATTTCAATTAAATTGGAACATAAATATTCATATTTATTAATTAGGTTTATAATAGATTTAAAATAGTAAATTATGTCAAATTATTTTTTAAAATTAAAGATATAAGTATGCATATTAGGAATAGGAGTGTACTTATTAAAGTTTAATAATGAAAATTATAATTTTGTGGTATAATAATGAGAATCTTGACAATTTATGATAAATAGGGAAGATTGTTCCAAGTGTCAAGTTTTGTTTTGACGTGTTTGAATTGTCAAGTTTCGTTTCTAGGAAATATCAAATAGGGAAATCTAATTTTGACAATTGTGTTTATCTGATCCAAGGCTCCAAAAACTTCATTCGATTTTGTATGCCTTTGTAATGAAATTACTTGTATATTCGCACATAATGATTTAATATTGCGCAAAATAAGAAAATATGAGAGATTACACAGCGATAATTGACAGTAGAACAGAATACTGGATAATATAGCAAAGCCACTTCGAGGGGGCAACCTCCACAACAATGCACTAATAGCAGAATACTTAACATGATGATTAAAGACTAGCCACTACCTCTTATATATAGTCTACTTAGCCAAGGTTATTCCATAGCCTGACCTATCTAAGAGCATAGAGAAATGTAACAAGTAAATAAAAGAGGTGTGTAAGCCACAAGTCGACCACACATATCCATAGACACACCAATGGTTAAGGGCGTAACAAGCCTTTCCCCTTCAAAACAACGTTGTCCTCAACGTTATGGCAACTCTGGATACTACTGCACAAATGCTTCATCCTCCCAAGTGGTATCTTCACATGGCAGATTCTTCCATTTGATCAAGTATTCTGTAATTTCTCTATAACACAATTACTTGGTGTGCCTTTGAAGGATCACCTCAAGATCAAGAACAACTCTACCTTCCTCATCCAATTTTGGTAATTTTGTTTGAATGGTAACTATATGTCCAATGACTTTCTTCAGGGATGATACATGAAATAGTATGCGAATGGATGAAGGAAAATCTAACTTTTAGGCCACACTGCCAATTTTTTGCAAGATTTGATAAGGCCCATAATACTTAGGGGATAGCTTATTATCCTTTTTTTGTTGCTTCAATGGCATATGTTTGTATGGATGTAAGCAAACAAAGACCCAATCACCAATGTCAAAATATCTCTCACTTCTGTGTTGATCTACTTGTTGCTTCATGTGATTTTGGGCCATAGCCAAATTTTCATACAAACTTGCAAGGACCACCTGTTGATGGTGAATATGTTCTTCAACTTCACTAACCTTAAGATGGACCTTCAAGGTTGAAGTGACGAATGGAGGGTGGTATCCATACAGTGCCACAAAAGGAGACATTTTGGAAGAACTATGAACAAAAGTATTATACCACCATTCAGCAAGTGGCAGCCAATGAACCCATTTATCTTGTTTATCAAAAACAAAATAACGGAGATATCCTTTCAGACATTTGTTGACTACCTCAGTTTGTCCATCAGATTGAGGATGATATGATGTTCTATGAGCCAATTGGGTGCCTAAACATGTAATAACTCAATCCAAAAATTACTAGTAAAAATGGGATCTCTATCATTGATAATGATCTTAGGGGTCCCATGCAGTTTCTGAACTATATTGAAAAAAGCAGAAGCTACTGTACTAGCAACAAATGGTTGGGATAATGAAAAAAATAAGCATACTTACTAAGAAAATCTACAACAACCGTGATAACATTTTGACCATCAGATCTTGGTAACCCTGTAATGAAATCCATAGATACCTCTTCCCAACGTTAGCTAGGGATAGATAAAGGTTGTAAAAAACCTAGAGTTTTGATGGTTTCGCCTTTGTTTTATTGACAGATCATACATTCAGCCACATATTTTTGGACATCCCCCTTGAGACCTTCCCAAAAAAATCCTGCTTGATTCTGTGATAGGTTTTCAAAAATCCTGAATGACCCCCAATTGGAGTTGCATGAAGTTCTTAAAGGATCTTTTGTTTAAGAAGATAATTTTTACATAGGTACAATCTATCTTTATACCACAATCCATTCCCTTTCCATGTGAATTTTTCAAATCAACCTAAATCTTGCTGAATATTTTGAATCAAATCATGAACAATACTATCACGTTTCCATTTTGATCATGCTTCCTCTATCCAATCTACCTACAAAATGGGTATGGCACATAGCAATGCCTCAACTGATTCATCTTTTCTGGATAGTGCATCTGCCACCACATTGTCCTTGCCTTTTTTGTAGACTATTTAAAAATCATAACCTAACATCTTAGTTACCCATTTTTGTTATTCTTCAAATGACAACCTTTGTTTTGAAAAATATTTAAGACTATCATGATCAGTCTTTACTTGAAAGTGACGACCCATCAAATAAGGTCTCCATTATTTGACTACATGCAAAATGACCATCATTTCCTTCTCATAAATGGGCTTATGTTAATTTTTACCCTTGAGTTGATGACTTTCAAATGCCAACGGTCTGCCTTCTTTCATGAGTACAACACCCATACCATACCCAAATGCATCACATTCGACCACAAAAGTCTTAGAAAAATCAGGAGTGGTCAATACTGGAGTAGTGCACATAGCCAATTTCAATTGTTCAAATGCCTAGATAGCTACATCAATCCACTAAAAGGAGTCTTTCTTTAACAAAAAGGTAAGTGGGGCTGCAATACTACCATAATTTTTGACAAATCTATGATAGTAACCAGAAAGCCCCAAAAATCCCTGAAGTTGTTTGAGTGTCTTAGGAATTGGCCAGTCCACCATTGCTTGGATTTTTTTAGGATCCACTTTCACTTCTTCATAAGACACCAAATGACTCAAATATTCAACCTCACTAGCCCCAAAAGCACATTTGTAAGGTTTGGCATACAATTGATTTTGCTCCAAAATGGAGAGTACTTGTTTCACATGTTGCAAATGGTCTGCCCAATTTTTACTATAAATGAGGATATCATCAAAGAATACCAAAAAAAATTTCCTCAAAAATGGCTTAAAAATAGTATTTATCAAACTTTGAAAAGTAGATGGTGCATTTGTAAGACCAAAAGGCATAACCAAAAACTCATAATGGCCCTCATGAGTCTTGAAAGCGATTTTTGGTATGTCTTCATCACAGATTCTGATTTTATAATATCTAGAACGCAGATCTAACTTGGAAAAATAAATAGCACCATTCAATTCATCTAGCAAATCATCAATGATAGGGATTGAAAACTTATATTTGATAGTGTACTTGTTGAGTTATTTGTAGTTAAGGCACATCCTCTAAGTGACATCTTTCTTTCTCACCATGACAACTGGTGAAGAGTATTCACTTTGGCTATGGCAAATGATTCCTGCATCCAACATCTCTTGTACCATCTTTTTGATTTTTTTTTTTGGGCATAGAGATACCTGTATGGCCTCATGTTAGGTGGTGTATTGCCAGGTATAAGTGTGATAGCATGATCATGAGTGTGGCTGGGTGGAAGTCCTCTTGACATGTCTCCAAAAACAATGAAATGAGCATCAATTATTTGTTGCAGATCAAGAGGTAGAGATGGTTGAGTTTGTTGTACTTCTATAGAAAACAAGAGAGCTACAAATCCCTTAGCACCCTGACGGAGAATCTTTGTCATTTGATGGGAGCTAATAAGTTAGGGAGATTTAGCATTTAATCCTCTTAGCTCAAATGTTCCTTCTTCAGAATGAAAATGCATAAATATTTTTTGAAAATTCATCTCAATAGTGCCCAAAGTGGTGAGTCACTGGACTCCCAAAACAATATTAGCTCCACCCATTGGAATAGCAAACATAGGAGAATCCAATAAGTAGTCTCCCATGGCTAACTTAATACTATGGCATGTTTTTGAACAACTGACAGTACCACCATCTATAATTATAACTTGAAATTCTAGAGTTGGATAAATGAAACAGTTCAAACGAGCAACCAACTTACTATGGATGAAGTTGTGTGTGATCCTAGAATCAATCAAGATAGTGACCTTTTATTTATTAAGGAAACCCATCACCTTAAGAGTTTGGAGAGTACTAATACCTAACAAAGCATGACATGAAATAGTAGGCTGAGAGTCTTTAGATTCTTCCTTAGGAACTTTTGCATCCGCATCATATACTTTTGTATCATCTTCATCCCCATTGGCACCTTCAATGTAAAACAACTTTTTTTTAGCACAACAATGGTCTTTGCTCCATTTGTTGTCACAACCATAACACAACCCTTTGTCTCGCTTCTCCTCAATTTGTCATTGTATTAAACTAGTGGGATGTGAAAATGATGGTGTTGGAAAGTTGCAATCATGATTAGTAGTGAAAGTTTTCCTTTTGACCATTTCTTTTTCTTTTATCATGCGTGCCTTAGGGATAGCTTCTGATACAGATGTTGGGTTAAACATTGGAACCTTGTTTTGGATGTTATCTTTGAGGCCACCTAAAAACATAGTAGTCAAATTTTTCTCAGTGATATCTTTCACCCGTAAAGAGAGATTCTAAAATTGATGAATATAATCCTTCATAGTTCATGTTTGGCATAACTTGGCTAATTGGCTAAAATAGTTCTCAGAGACATTATTCTGATAATGAGCTGTCAACTCCTCAGTAAAAATAGTCCATGTAACATGAGCACCATTTTTTTTTTAAGCACATAACCAACAATACCAAATAAATTACTCGACTTCCATATACAGGGACGCCGCCATCACCCTCTGAGAACTAGGGGTTTGATGCAGCTCAAATAAATTCTTAATTTGGGTAATCCAAGTGAGAGGATCCTTACCATTGAACTTAAGCATGTCCACTTTTGGCAACATCAGTTTCATACCAACACGAGAGTTGTTGAGAGGAGGATTTGAATGTTGAAGTGGAGGGTTGTTAGGCAAAAAATGAGATGTAACGACAACTAATTATGTAGTGATATGCTACAATTCACTATGAACCCCATTAATCTCTTTGTGCATCCCTAAAACAATAGCTTGGACTGAAACAAAGTCATCATGCCTCACCAGGTTTTTTATGTCCTCTTGAAGCTGAGAAATTATTGAATCTAAAGTTTTAGATTCCATGTCATTGGTAGGAGTCTTAGGAGTTTTTGGTGCCCCTTTTCTTCTCTGAGTTGAAGGACCTATCATAAATAAACCCTAGGAGGGTTTTGACCCCCAAAAAAAGTGTACCAAGAAATGGTACCGTTGCAATCACCTTGTCAAGATGAATCTAATAATTACTTTTGCACACTAGAGTAAAATTTTTGATACCAAAAAAGTGTACAAACAAAATATACCGTTCTAATCGTCTCACTGAGATGAATCTAACGACTGCAAGTATGCAAGGGGAAAAAAATTTCCATACTTTTTTTTAATATTTTTTTTCAAAAAAGTGTTTTGAGCAATACTACACTGACGAAAAAAATTAATTCTTCCCAGATTGTAAGTTATGTTTTTTCGCTTTCACTGCTCCCAGAAGCCATGCCTCACCAGATTCAAAAAAAATGCCATAGAAAACTTGCCCAAATTGAAGATATGATACCACTTGTACTAAAATTACTTAGATATTCACATAGAATGATTTTATATTATGCAGAATAAGAAAATATGAGAGGTTACACAGTGATAATTGACAGCAGAATAAAATACTGGATAATATAACAAAGCCACTTTGAGGGGACAACCTCCACAACAATGCACTAATAGCATAATACTTAACATGATGATTAAAGACTAACCACTACCTCCTATATATAGTCTACTTAGCCAAGGTTATTCCATAGGTTGAGCTATCTAAGAACATAGAGAAATGTAACAAGTAAATAAAAGAGGCATGTAAGCCACAAGTCAGCCACACATATCCCTAGACATACCAATGGTTAAGGGTGTAGCAACCTTCACTCACATCACCAGATAATGGACTTCTTCTTCTTACCTTGATTAGAAAATGATATTTGAAAATTGTAAGATAAACAAGGACACCATGCACCAAGTCCCTACGGGGTAAATGATAGACTTAGTCATGTAGATGCTATGTTGTTTGTACCTACGTCATGTTGTGGCTAACGCGTCCCATTCTCAAAATCTATGGTAACCCTATTTGTATCAAACAACCTTCATTTGTACTCTGAATTAAAGCTTTGAGTATTGACTAGTCCATATTGTTCATTGACACTGGGCCTAAAATCTGGATTTCATGTATTTGATATTTGGGAAGCGTATTCTCTAATCCTCTATGTTAGTTTCAGTTGAGTGATTCTTCATTTTGTTCATTTAAATGGGTGATATTAATTTCTCATTCATATGGAATTTACATAAAATGCATGGCTTGCCATTTGGCATTCAAAACCTGATATTTTATAAGACTACATTATGATGACATTTTCTTTTATGCATTTTTGTTTTTTGTGTTTCAATCGCTGGACCTTATGCATGTCCATGTTAAACATTTAATAATAATAAGAAGGGCTAGAAATAGACATTTTGGTGGAGTTCCTTTGTTATGTAACATAACATTTGATAAACATTCATTTGATGTTTTCTCTTTGCAAACAAGGAAAACTTGTAATTGTACATTGTTAGCCTTCTTTTTTGTCTTAGTACTCACTAAAGGGTTTCAAAACGTATTCACTAGCACAAGACAATCCCAACGAGGTTTTGATGTGATTCTAAGATAAATATATGTTTAAGTATGCAAGCAAATGAGATGTGTGTGAAATTTGACAGTTCAACAAAGAAGGAAAATATGGGAAGATAACAGTTTCGACTATAAGTAATCATTTGCATTGTGACCAAATTGCTTCTTCATATATTTATAACTACTTCCTCATATATGAGGCTCATAGGTGCATAGTATCTAGGTAGTTTGGGATAATCACTAACGTTTGAACTACATATTTTGACTATTTATAGTAATTCTTTTAATCAGCTAGTTTCTATACAATGATTTGGTTTTGTTTAGACTCATATGTGCATAGTTTATCGTGTATGCTTTATTCAAATTATTTTTTTAGACTAACTTGACTAATCTTGTTTGGAGTGAATGGTTGACTATAGTTTTACAAATTCTTCAACCTTCCAGATGGGCGACATGTGTCTAGTTCTCATTAATCGACTTTATCAAATTCTATATAACTTTCCCATGATCAAGCTCAAGCTCCAAGGATCTCTAACTTCTCAAATTGATGATAAGTGTCATCATTGCATTGATTCTTAATAGATTAGTTTTGGTGAAATTTCTAAGTGTGTGCTCAAAATAAAGTTGAGAATAACTAAGTGTTTTGAATCCCTGAGCTATCGAGATTATGCCACATGGCACAATCTCATAATCTTACAGCCCACAAAAAGTTAGAAAGGGTTTTAAGGCATAAAATCCTTTGAATCCCGAGATTGAGACATATGTCTCAATCACAGAGAGTCATAATTGTTAGGAAGGTTGTATGGATAGAATTTTCTAGAGCCAATGATCACACCACGTGGTGAGATCACAGAGCTCAAAGTGGTGGAAAGCAACAAGATTGATTGGTCAGTGGAACCCTAGGGACTGTCCAAGTGTCTCAATTATGGATAAGTTGGAAGGCATTAGAAAAAACAAATCAATTCAAATCCTGAAGACTCTCAACTTTTGTGATCCTTCCACATGTCTCCATCCTAGAAATTTAGAGCTCATAGACTGCAGATGAATAGTCATATATCCCACCACTTTTGATCCATCCACATGTTTACATCTCATGAATGTAGAGCTTAGAGAAAAAAGTCACACATTCAATAAGCAAAGACCTCCCAAAGTCCCAAAATTGTGCCAAGTAGCACGATCTCAGGGACCCATAGTCTGCAAGACATTATAAGACCTGGGCTCTTGAAAAACAAGATTGAGATAGATGGCATAATCTCAAAGGCACATAGCTATGATATGTGTGTGAAATTTTATGGTTTAATCGAGAAGGAAAAGACAAGAAGATGACAATTTCAATTGTAGGCGATCATTTACATTGTAACCAAATTATTTTTATATATATTTATAACTTCTTGACCGACTTTAGTCTTTTGGTTAGAATTGACAATAAGAAGGGCTAAATGGAATGGCATATCCAAAATGCTTTACATGTAGAGTTATAGGATAAATGATACCTCTCTAGGATAAATGATATAGCTCTAGTTTAAATGATCTAACTAACTTCTACTTACAATAGACACATTATTTTGTCTTCTTTATCATTCCTTGTAGGATAAATTTTAAGAGCCCATATCTGAAACCCCCTTAGATTCATTTAGGTGAATCTGATTCATAGATTTGGTGAATCAAAATGTCCAAAAAATTTGCCCATTCACCCAACCACATTTTATGTTAATAGGTTTCATCCAAAAGGTTAAATATTTTAGGTTTTTCACTTGACTATTCAAAGTGACCAAACAATTTAGTTGAACAATGTAGTTGTAGGCAAAGTTGATGGTTATGTCATTCAAATCTACCTATGACTACAATTGTATCGCCCCACTCTGTCGATGGCTTCACTATTCAACTTTGCTTATGGCTACAGCTTACATCTTTTGACTCTATCAACAACTGCATCATTCAGCTCTATCGATGGCTACACCATTCAACTCTACCAAATTCTGCATCATTTGGTTCTATCAAATGGTAAAGCTAAATAGTTGTCTCATTTAGGAGAGTCCTTATAGCACAACATCATCAAATGACATATCGATGGTTGTGCCAAATGGTTCCACTGAACAATATAATCATCGATAGAGTCGAATGTTTGAGCTAAATAGTTCTATCAAATGGTCAAGCCAAACGGCTCTATCAATCAACTAAGCCAAATGGTTGACTTGAATGGCTCTATCGAATGCTTAAACCAAATGGCTTTATCAGGAGGCTGAGTTGAATAGTTATGTCAGATGCTTATGGCTGAGTCAAAGGGTTACCAATGTGATCAGTCTATTGTCAAGTTGCCCGATCGCCTCCAAGGGGTCTTATAAATATGCCCTCAGCCCTTATTTGGTGCATTTGATTCCATGTCCCCCCTCAACCACACTCACAGGAATTCACCATTGACCATAATAATAATAAAAAGTTTTTGAAGTACTTATTACCATGCCAAGCCCATGTAATTTGAAGATCGTACCATGATACAATGATTGGAGGAATATCATGTAGATTTACCTGGCTATATCTTATAGAAATAAGAAGTCCACATTGTTCAAGGAGAGCTTTCTGAATATCAAGAGAAATCAAATTTACAAGGGGTTCATAAGTGGAATTCAGATTCCATGTGTTAGGAGTTAGCAAAAATGATGGTTCCACCTCTGCAAGTATTACCATTATTTTAGACCAGCTGATATAAAAAAATGGAATCAAGAACTAGTCAAGTTGCCTCTGGTAACCAATGTCATAAATCCATTGGATACCTCCAGAATCCATCTAGAATCATATGGACCAGCTAAAAAAAGGTTGAGAATGTCTATTATGAAGTTGTGGGGTGCGATTTAGATTAAAGGGATAACAAATAATAAGAGATGGTGGTTGAACAATGATCAGTTAATAAAAAATATGAAACCCTTAGTGATATAAATATTAAACTGTTGCATGCGATTTAAGATCAGGATCAGTCTATATGGTCGTCGTTAATCTTGAATTTTATGCAACAGTTCAATCTTTATGTCACCAAAGGTTTCATCCTTTTTATTGTATAATCATTATTCAACTGCCATCTCTTGTTGTTCGTTATCACTATCATTTAAATCGTGCCCTGCATCTTCACAATAGACATTGTCAACCATTTTTTTAGCTAGCTCATATGATTCTAGATGCATTATGAAGCTATCCAATGGATCTATGACATGGTTCCTAAAGGTAGCTTCAGTAGTTCTTGATTTAATCTTTTTTGTATTAGTTGGTGTTTAAAATAAAGGCAATACTTACAAAAGACACACCATTATTTTTGCTTACCGCTGACACATGGAATCTGAATTCCCCTTGTAAACCCCTCGTAAATTTAATTTCTCTTCATATTCAGAAAGCTCTCGTTTAACAAAATGTGAACTTCATGTTTCTATAGGATAGACAAGCAAATGTAAAGGTGCACATGCAGTGTTTTGTTTGTACATTCCATTGAAAGTCACTTCGTTATCCTTTAACATGTGAGGTACATTTAGTGGTTTTATCTTTCAATGTTTCAAATTTTGGTTTCCTTATTCTTTTCCACCTGGTCCCTATAGGATTTGAGAATATGGTCCTTGATTTTTTTATTTTCCTTTCTTCTTTCCATGCCCTTAAGCTTTAACCCTGGTGAATGTTCTTACAATTTTATTCAACACTGTCGTTCGATCTGACATTTAGCACTACCATTTGACAGTGTCATTCAACACTGTCATTTGATGCTTTCATTCAGCTATATCAAGATTCAAAGGTGTTATCTGGTTTGATATCAGGATTGTAGGGTATATTATATATATGTGGTGAATTAAACTATTTCCAAAGATAATATTATAAAGGGTTGGCAATCCAACCCCTAAAATAATGTATATCCCTAAAATTTTGTTGATCTAGTCCCATCTATTGACCCTAAAAAATGGCCAAAATTACAATCTAAAAATTGGAATATTCATGAATTAATGAATATTCATCGCTAAAATTTACCCTAATTCCTTGTTCCCCTTGTCTAAATTATATGTTGAATCATATATCTATAATAGAGATATTTTTGAACCCTAAAACATCCACTTCAAAAATACTACTAAGTCTAAGGATTTTAGCCCTCCCAAAGATTGAATCACCAAGATCACGCTGTGTGGCACCATCTTGGCCATTCAGTCATTGGGTAGATTTTTGGTGAGTTGGCTAAGTCTAGAAAACTCTCTAGGCTCTATAATCGTACCACATCTAATGTAGCTCAAAAGGTTCCAAGGATGTCCAATCATCGAGATCATGCCACATGGCATGATCCTGATGACTTGGGGCCCCCGGGGTGCCCAAGAAAACCCAAAATCCCCACTTGTCATGGGATATAGATATGTTTCCACATGGAAACATCTAATAACTTTGGCCTATGAGAGATTGATACACTACTACCAAGACCTCCAAGCCTTGAATGTCAGGGATGGTGTCACGTGGTAGCATCCCATGTATTTGAGAACCCAAATGGGGGAGGGAGAACTAGTAAGCCAACATGATAATTAGGAGGTATATTTTTGGTGAGTTGGTTACGTCTGGAAAACTCTTTGGGCTTTGTGTAGCATGATTGTGGAGTTTTAAGAGTCAAAAAGTGTGGTGCAGTTTAAAAGGTTATAAGGATTGACATGATCACATAAGTCGAAGAGTTAGAGAGTCTAGTGGAGTTCAAAAGGTTTTAAGGACCTTGGGTCCTCGAGATCACACCATGTGGGATGATCTTGATGACCTAGAGCCCCCAAGAAGCCCAGGCAAACCTAAAATCCTTGTGCACCTTGGGCTACTGAGATGTTGCCACATGGCAACATTTGATAACCTGGGCCCATAGGGGATCGATAGACTATTCTTGAAAACTTTAAGCCTTGAATGCCTAGGATTATGCCATGTGGCAACATCCTGTGTATTCAAAAATTAGTAAGGGGAGGGAGAGTCAGTAGACCAAAGCGATAGTCAAGAGACATTGATTTAATACGATCATGTTGCGTGGCATGAACATGCTAAACTAGAGCCATAACCAAATGAGGACACTAGAGGATACGTGACTGCTACTCCAACCATTTTGTCATGTAATCCCTAAAATAGTTTTGCAAGAACATCGTATCCTCCAACATATATCTATATAGATTAAATGATCGGTGCCCATGAACCTTTGTATGTGTGAGGTCACTATTGATGATGTCATTGCTCTACCCCTAAATTATGTGTTAACTGTTTTGACTAATCAGAACATAGACAAATGCCCTTTTTCATATTTTTTGTTCAAAAATGCACAACTTAACTATTGTAAGACTATAAATTTTTCTATACACGAAAAATAATAAATTTTGATTGGTCCAAAAGGCAAAGTTTGATCAATAGTTAATGCAAATTGATTCCTTTAGTATACCATTCAGGCCTAATAATATATTCTTTAAAGCATGTGTTATATTAGGGGATAGTTGAACTATCTTGATAATTATCATTACCCTTAAAGATGTACAATATTGAAAACAACACCCAATGATTCTAGTAGTTTATCAACCAAAGAAATAAGTACAACATAATGTGTTGTTAACATGAATTTCATTGCTCCACTAAATACTATGATAATTATTTGATTTCTCTAAATATTTGTAAATGTTCAATAGATATATGTGAATAATAAATGAAATCTTCTCAGTGTTAGATGATTAGTATATTGATTTCCACATTGATCATAGATTGATAAAAGATGTATAAATGTACAAGGGTGCTTGTATATTTTTAAATGACTTTAATTCAAATTAAGACTTTATTGGCATACAAATTGACATCCTACAGTCGAAAAAGTGAAAAATGTGAGATAAGGGTCACATGAGGCGAGAGGCTAAAGGGCCCCAAAAAAATGAAAATCACACACTTGACATTTATAACACCCTGAAATATTAGACTCATAATTTTAGAAGAGAGCAAAATCTGATAAGAATTTTGAAGAAGGTAATGGTAGCTAGAAGGCACTCAGAAGATGTGCGAGGATAATTAAAAATAAGTAATAGTGCTAATAACTCCTAATCTAAACCTATAAATAATTGATAAATACACTAACATTTTAAAGATATATAGTTGAACGACTAATAAATACTTAAAAACCATTTTTAAATATCTATAATTATTAAAAAAAATATTAAAATGGAAGAAAATATATATAATAAATATATATCATGATTTTAATTAATATTAAATAACTTTTAAATAAATAAACATGACATTTTAAAAACCACAAGTTAAAAACGACTTAGAAACCACATCATCGAAGAGAAGAGGATGCTGAAGTATCGACTTTCTATTAGCAAAGCTTTTTAGTGGGAATAATACCTTTGTGTAAACCACATTTTTTTCAAATTGTTAGAATGTTAGTGTATATCATTTTATCAATAAATAAGATTGTGAGATTTAAGTTTGAAAATAAAGTAAAAGCTTTATAGCACATCAAAATTAAGATTGTGAGATTTAACTTCGAAAATAAAAGTAAAACTTCTTATATTCAATAGCACAATAAAGTAAATTAATGTTATTAATGAGGTATTTCTTAAAATAAGGGTTGTGTAGTGGTTAGTTTTTACGTTTATATTGTAAATTTGTTTGTGCTTGAATTTGTATGTATATTTATAATGTAAGCTTGATTTTTATTGACTTCATCATTCAATTGTTCATCATAAAGGAGGGGATGAGGGGACGTAGCAAGTAGTTCCCACATTTATATTGTAATTAGAGAATTGAAATAGATGGAGATATATATCAGAGATGATAGTTGCCTTCATCAAAATATATAGTTAAAGTTTATAGCATTAGTAATATTTATTCATAACCTATAAATTGTAAATTGTAAACAAGGTGTGTAAATATGATTGGATAATGATTAACTTAATTTCTATGAAATAATAGTACCGGTGGCACTACGACACTTATCAACCTAGTCCATTGGGTTTAATTTTCCTTGCATCAATGGTGCAAGCTTATCAATCACTATCTTTAATTGGTGTGTTTTATTAAAAATTCATTATCAAACCCCAGATATCAAATAAGTGGTGTGTGTAACAAACTATGCCTAAGCAATATGCATTAATTGTTTTCCTTTGGATGTTTTTTGGTGATTGCAACAAAATAAAACTAAAGAATAGCCTAACACATGTGGTTTGTATAAGTATCTTCAAAATTGTCTATGTTGTCCATGGAAAGCATGTATTAATCCACTTCTTCTGCTTTGACATGAAAAAATCCTATAAAATACTAGGATGACATGATGGCTAGCAGGACAAGTGGCATTGATTTTGGCGACACTAGATAAAAAACCAATGAACTTTTCAAAATTTTAATACCCAATGCACTAATTGTGAGTAAACACTATTATATTATTGTCAAAAATTGTGGGATGAGAGGCATTTACAAATTAATGTATACATTGATATATTAATTATAAAAACTAAATCAATCAATCGTTAGCAATTCAATGGAACATATTTAATTGGATTTACAACATACAAACCCGACGATGATCGAAAATTTTGGAAGGATTAAATTTTTGATAAATTTTTATTCATATTATATATCATTGTTATATACTTTGATTTACGAATCAAATATCAAATGATTTTACATTTATTTATGTAGTATAGAGATCTATTCCCGAATAGAGGATACCTTCTTTCATATTGACAAAGTTGTTAATACTATTGTGTAAACCACCTTTTTTACAATTAGTTGTAATATATTTTTATATATAATCATTTTATTTATAATGTAAAGTCATGAGATTTAAGTTTAAAAATAAAAACAAAATAAGTTATATTTATAAGCATAACAAAGTGAATCAAGGGTATGGTGAGGTATTTATTAAAACAAGACAATAAAACAAACCTTATTTGAGTTTTGTAGGAGTAATCTATCAAATCAATTTTTGTGCGTTTATTTCTAAATCTATATATAGAGGGGAAGTGGGACTATCTAATTTTATAGGGTGCATCCAATGTGATGTATGTCATAGATTAAGAGGGGCTCAATCTGATAGATATAGATTGATAGGGGCCCAACCTTGCTTCTCAACCATTATACTCTTATAAACATCAAGAATCACTACAATTAAAAATTAAAAAAATAACAATAAATAAATAAATAGTTTCCATCATGATAAGATATTATAAGAATTATATTGTACCATTAATTTTGTATACACCTAAAATCGCTCGCCTCCATTAATATCACTAATATTCTTATTAGTTGACACTAATTCCGTTAATCCCATTTAATCTAATGCATCTCGTTCTAATATCCCCCTTTATTTCGTTAATTAACCCCTCCTTCCTAGTCCATTTATCTATATACCCCCATCAATATTCCTCCATCTATTAACCTTAGTCATCCCACTCCGTTAATTATTCTTAATCCCTATTATCCTAATTTAATCATAGTTATATATTATTTGGGAATTTTAAACTCCCATGGCCCCACCTAACTACCTATTATCCTATGCCTAGGCTCTCCTACACCCCTAGACTCTAATCACCTACCTAATCCCTATCTAATCTCATTCTAATTATCATTAACTCCTAAAGAGAGTCCTAAAACTCTCCAAATCTAAAACTCTCTCTAACCTAGACCTCTTCTCTAGAAACCTCTAATTTTAGAGGTTTCCAAGGAATTTTTAATTCCTTGGATAAACTACAACCATTGATCTCATCCCACTAACTTTAAATATCAACCCTTGATCTTCTCTCCCAAAATCTATATAACCAAGGCTCCTCTTTCATGGAAGTAGAGAAAAAAACTTGTAGGGAATCCATGCCAAATTAGTACCTTGAATCAGTCCTTCATCCATCATCAAAATCCTTTAATTATGCCATCACTATGCCAAAAATCTGAGTCTAATATGCAATCACAAATCCATTAGAACATCCTAGAAGGAGATGATATGAAAAAAGGAATTTGTTAAGGTCTATATCATTCTAATTTGTTTCATGAATCCTTCCCAATAGGTAGTTTGCATTTTGTGTTTGAATTAGATTGTTGTGTAGGATCCTATGTGTTTTGTCACAAGCTTAACCATCTGTGTGCAGGAACTAAGAAGGGAGTCAGAAGCAAGCACGTCAGGCAAAATCTAAGCCATAATATCATGACTTTCCTAGTAGTGATATCATCCTGATAATCACGAGATTGTGGCCAAAAGTTGTGTTATTGTTATTTATCAAATATGTCCTAATGATTTAACACTGTCATTTGATTTTTTATATCCTACTTTGACATTTTATGTTTTCACAAGAGGATTTTGGCATCAATATGATTTATTGTTCAATATTTTTAGGTGTTTTTGCTTTATACTCATTGCTGTCACCTAACCCCAATTTTGCATCAGCATTCTGGTTTTTATCTAGTTTGTGTAATCTGCAGGGTTAGCAAGGAAGGAGGAACCATTTGAAGACCAAAGCACATCAAGCCTTACCCCTTTCCTTATTTTTGACAAACTCACAAGTCACGACTTTCTTAGAGTCGAGATATCATCGTAGTAAACGGCAATATTGTAATCTTAGTTATGACTTTACAAATTTTGTCATTTTGAGTCATGTTCTGACTGTTGTTCATTCCCAAATCTTATAGAATAGATCTAGAATAATAACTAATTAAGGGGATATCTATATTTTGTAAAAATTATTCTAGATTTATTCCATTTTCACTAATCATCTTGTCTTCAATCAAATTTTGATATATCATAATTAAACTTTGATCTGACATTATTCCTCATGAAATAGACATCTTTAGTATATAAATTATTTGTTTTAAACTAAATAAATCTCTGCCTATATCAAAAATCATAGTCTACAACTCAAAAAAAATTATCCTTTCTTACAATATTGCAACTATCGATTTACTGATAGTTAAAACTTTGTAGTCCCCAGTCATGATTTTGTAGTTTATCATAAAATTGCAACTCTCGTTCTATAGTGAATAGTGATATTGTTAATCTCAATCATGATATTGTCTAGCTAACCATGGTTTTGTGGGTAACTGTCATGGTCTTCTCTTAGTTGCAATATCACCACTTGTAAGTAGAGATTTTGACCCCCCCAAGTCACAATATTGCATCCTCTAGTTACAAGATTGCCCTGTGTATTTATGGGTTTGAAAATCATTGAAACCACTAACATTTGCCTTGTAGGACCCCTCTTTTGAGTGCCATATCAAACTACTAACCCATATGATTGCAAGCCGCTAGTCAAAGAACCATTTGACACTTTCAAAAATTAATTTTTTAATCATTTTCATCTTGTATATATCAATCTTGTTGTGTGCTTGTATATTCATGTCTTTGCTTTTTGTACATAATCACATATAATAATTTAATCAGTAAATTAATATTTTTTTTTGCTTGTTTATTACCCAAGGCTACGGTTAGCGAATGCTCTCTCCCTTGTATCCTTGTGATGATTCATGGGAGATCAGAAAGTGCCTATAAACTCCTTTATTTTTTCATTTTCTAGGGAGTTGGTGATGTGGATTTCATCACCATGCACCACCCAAACTCCATGTTTTAGCAAAGTCTAACTATCAAGACAATTGTCATTGCAGCCTAAGCAAAATTTCCCATAAAGGGTTTTGTGGAGTGAGGGATGATTAAGCTCCAAGGCCCAATGTAATCAGATAACATCCTACATAGACTTGGGCCCCAACATACCTTCATGTTTATAGGGGATACACTTAGAAAACCTGTGTATACCTAGCATAGGAGCCTTCGACTATAATAGGTGTATTGTTGTAGGAGTCAATATTAGCTTTGAAGTAGCTATCATATTATATATCCTTGTCATCCCCTTGTACATATCTTTGTTCTCTTGTACATCCTTATATACTTCATTCCTTCATAATCTAGTTATATCCACTCATCATTGATCATACCCCATCACTCACATATCCTAATGACATCTAGTCCTTCACACCTTGTCTTAAGTTTACCTTGTATATCCTTACCTTATTGTCTCCCTTATTGTCCTCACCCCCTCTTAGTCTACCCATATCCACCCATCATTGATCATCACCTCATCACTCACATATATTAATCACCATCTTATACTGTATATGGCATATTGTCTCTATCACATCCTAGCCTAACCATATCTACCCATCATTGGTCATACTCCCATCACCTCCATCTTATTTTTTCCATCATCATCACCATCTTGTTTTCATCCCTAGTCGTGTCCACTCATCATTAGTCACTCCCTATCACCCATCCTTGTTGTAATCCTCATCGCCTAGTTATCACACATTATCTTTGATTAGGTCCTAATCCATCTCCCGTCTTGTTTAGACATACCCACTCATCCTCTTATACCATCATTTTGTCATCCCATTGCTCACATTGTCTTTTTGGTATATCCATCACCACTTTGTCCTAATTTACTCCTAGTGTCATCATTATCCACTCAACATTTATCCATCCTCACCATCATCATCATCACCATCTTGATTTCATCCTTAGTCATATCCACCCAATTTTAATCACATCTTGTAAATCCTAGTTTCATCCCCTTGTACATAATTCATTCTCTTGCACATCATACTATCCCTATCCCTTCCTAGTCTTACCTATCGTTTTGTCATTACCCCTACCATATCCTATCCCAGCATTGAGTTTCTACCCACCACTCACCCATCTTAATCATCATCTTGTCCATCCTTATCTCAGTATCACCTTACACATATCATCCTTTTATATTTTATCCCATATACCATTTTATCTTAAACATATTCACTCATCCTTAGTCATATCCCTATCACCAACATCTTGTACATCCTTATCTCATTATCCTCTTGCATATATCCTTTCATCTTGTATATCCTTATCATCATCCATTTATATATATATTATCCTTATCCTATCCATCCCCCATCTGTCCTTCATCCTATCATAGGCTACCCCACCCACCCATATCACATCCCCATCACCATCCTTACCTCATCAGCCTCTTATATATAATGTCTTGTATCCCTTTTTTTGTCTTGTACATCTTTGTCATCATCTTATCCCATCTACCATCTTGTATCTCTATCATCCTTATCTACCCATATCCACTAATCATTAGTCATCACCCCATCCACTTGTATATCATTATCTTACCTTAAACCCACCCATCATTGGTCATACCCCCATCACCTACATCTTGTCATGTATATCCTTATCCCATCATCTTCTTGTACATATCACTTATACATCCTTATCATCATCCTCTCTTATCCCACATCTTGTCTCCATCCCATCCTAGTCTAACCATAAACACTCATCATTGACTATCACCTTGTCTTGTCTATCCTTATCTCATTACCCTCTTATACATATTTTTCTTTTCTTGTACATCCTACTAGTCATATCATATCCTAGTCTCACTTATCATTCATCATCCCCTTACCATATTCTACTCACATCTTGTCTCACCATCCATATCTTATCCTAGGTCCACTCTATCCTTCATCATTTGTATTATCTTTGTCTTCACCACCCATCTAATTTAACCACATCTTATCTTATCCTAGTTAGCTATTCAAGGTCACATACAGGTCTAAACCATCCACCTTTCATTGCCCCTTTATCATCATCACCTATCTATATTTGTCCTTATCCCATTATCCTATCACCTTCATCACTTAACCACCTGTCCCATCCCATCTTGAGCAAAATTAGTCTAAGGTGTTGAGCTAATCCTAATCATCCTATCATCCTATCTTCCTATCATATTATCACCTTAGTTCATTATCATTCATCCTTTTGTCAGATCTCATACCCTTAGTAAATATCATGTTAGTGTCTTGTCACTTTGTCAGTTTCAATCTAACAAACCCATCATCATCACTCTAGTCTCTATCATCCTTGCCTATTGATAACTAGCACCCATCATACCATCATCTTGCTAGTTTGAATCTAGGTACCCATCAAATTTGTAATCCTTTGGCTAGCTTGATAAATAAACATTGTTGATAGGATGTTAGTGCCTATTAAATTATCCATTTGAGATCTGACCTTAATCTTATATCATCCTAATCACATTTAATCCACCTTATCATCATCATTTATCAAAATATCTCAGTTATTACACCCACTTTGTTCAAGGAAACATCCCTGATCCTTAGCCTCCCTCCCATCATCCATCTATAATCTACCATCACCATGGAGATAGACCCCAATTTTATTGACCAATACATTTAGGCCAACAAGGATGAGATCATCATATGGCTATATCTAATGGTTTTACCACTTCTCGAAGGTGTTAATCCCCTTCAACTCATTACGCCTACTGCCCAAGTCCCTTCATGTGAGTCTTGTACCAATCCTCCATCTACTCATAATAAGCCTTCCTATACCCATCCCCTTAATAGCAAAGGGAATCCAATCTTGGCCACTAATAGTCCATCCACCCATCCAAATCAACAACCATCTGATCACAACTCCAATGCTTCCACATCTAGGTCACAATATGAAGTGGGCCCTTAGACTCCCCTTTTCATGTCCTTGAAAGCTCTCTTCGAACAACTTGTTGCTGCTAACATGATGGTTTATCCACCTATATGACATCTGGATCCCACTAATCCAAAGCCCTCTTGGTATAAATATAATCAATATTGTGCATATCACAAACCTAGGGGCATACCATTAATTAATGTCAAACTTTTCACGACTATGTCCAAGACTTCATTGACCGTGGTGACATAGTGATCAAGGACAAACCAGATGAGTCTAAATTCCTAAATGAGTGAGAAAAGGAATGCCAAGATTCCAATCATGATAAAGTCCTTCCCTTTACAAGTAGAGGTCAAGACTCTACACCCATCCTACATGATCCCCCTATCCTCAACAAACCCTCCATCAAAGCTGAGTCTATCTCCTATGATCCTAGTCCCCCCATCTCTCATGAACCCTTCCATAACCCTCCCTTTGAATCCATCATTCCTTCATCATCTCCTTCTCACCCATCATATCTCAAAGCCCTTAAGAGGTCAATCATGGATAATGAATCTTCTACTAGTAGTACTGCATCTTGTACATGAGAGTTAGCTTCAAAGTCAACAATTGAAGTCTTATCTTCCATAGGATCATGTTCAACGCTCGTATCTAAATCAAATTCCTCATTCAAATTGTAATCCCTCATTGACGTTAATAATGCCTATCTTTTTTAGGATACCTCTAATCCATTACTAGGCATACCCGTGGATCCTAATCAAGATGATGAAGTCATAACAGAGTTATTATAAGCTTTATCTATTGAACATTGTCAGAGTGCACTGGGCCTCCTTTGGATGCATCTACTATAGATAGTCCTCATGATCCTTTTGCTGACCTTGAGGATATTTTCTCTGATGTTTAAATCGGGTCTCCTAAGAACCCCTATGAAGATAATGTTTCCCCATCACCACTCATTTACCTTATAATGCCCTCACCACCACCTTTATCTATCATAGACCCTTTTCTCCCTATCAATGATCACTTAAACACCTCATTCAATAAAGATGAACAAGAACATATATCGTTGGAGCTTTCTTTAGTTAATATGATGTGTGCCACAAATACAGAGGTCTAAGACCACATTCCAAAAGTCCTAAATCATAATCAAGTCATCTTTGATTCCATAAACAAAGTCAAGAAAATTCAAATCATTGACCTAATTCAAATGTGTCTTCTCCTAGTGAAGCCCAAAATCAAGCACCATAAGGGAGTCAAAATCAAAATAATGTCCAAACTAGAATCCAAAGGGCTGATAATTCATCAAATAATCAAATCAAAGATGAGCCACAAAGTCAAAGTGTATTGGATCTCTTGTAGTCTTTTATCACTTGGCACCAATCAAATGAAGAATGTCTAATACTTCTAATGGCATATGCGACTGCTATTCCAAGTCATCCATCACCCATCACACTATCCTATCATGAACCTTTAAGCCAATCAAGTCCTATCATCCATTCAAATATACCACATCTCCATCAAAATCATGATCCAATCACATCCATCCCTCATATCACCCCCCTTAGGCAACATTGTCTCTCTTAGAGGTGACAAAGACACCTAGACTAGATATCTGGAGGTGTCTCCATCAAGCATCAATGAAGGTCACACAGACCCTAATACACCCAACATATATAACATGGTCCTAGTATCACCTTTTTCTAAAACAGGTGTTGGATAAATAATCCATCAAGTATCCACACCTTGCATCTCATCCATCATCTAATAAATTGAGATGCCCATAAAAGTAAAACAAAACATTCATCCGATGGTGAAAACTAGTTTTCTAGCACCTCAGGCAAGTACCATGATGAAAACCATTTTTTGGCATCATGGTAAAATAATCAATTATTTGCATTATGCCTCAACACTTGGGGGCACAATCCATCCATTTAATCCACCCCTCGTCAACCATTTCTATATCACCCATCCTTTGTCCATTATCTCCATCCATTTTTCTTACCCCTCATCCATCATCATACCATGTCCCTCTTGTCTTGACCTTCACAAGGAATGGAAGGTGTCTTGAGACATGTTCTCAAACCATCTTGGCATATCCTCTAATGAACACTCAGGCCCATAAACATTTGGTTCCTTCATTACATGGTCATTGGTAATCCATAGTCCATTCTTCTTTGGTCCTCATCCCCCTTTCAGCATCACCCTCATCCTTTTGTCATCCTCTCCATCATTCCATTCATTCTTGTTCTGGTTGCTAGGCTCGGTATTCCCTTTGCTAGTAACCCCATTTGTACAGTATACATATATATTCTAAACAAGCCCTAAAATTTTGAAATATGCCAAAATCCCTAAAAATCATAAAATTTAAAAAAGCCAAAAAAAATATGTCCATGATGTCCTATCTTATCCCAAATCCCCTAATCGCATCCATCTCATATCATTCTAGTTATCATCCTTGGATATTATGTTTGGTCTTAAAACCAATCCAAAGTGGTCGCCCATCCCTTCACATCTTCAATCTCATCATTGGCTTAGGTATTATTACCACACATAACTTTGTCAAGATTTTAATCTTACACTCATCAATTCCCTATCAATGCCTCTTCACACCTAGCACCCATCACATCACCTATTTATTAGTGTGGACGGTACTTGATCCCATCATTTTCTTTATCATTGCTTCTTCACACCTAACACCCATCGAATCATTTCCTTGCTAGTGTGAAAGGTGTTTGATCCCATCATTCCTCCTCTTCTTGATAGATTGGACTCTTACAAGGCCTCGTCTATTGGTAATACTTGGTCATCACTTTTCTAAATCATCTTCCTTAACCACTTTTTGATTCGATTTCAAGACCAAATCAATATTCAAAGACCTTCTCCCTTCCTCCATCCTTTTATCCTCAACCAAGGGAAACATCTTAGCCTAATCCTAATCATGATCACCATATCCAAATCCAAGACCATCCCAATTCCATAATCACATCATGATCTTCCAACCATCACCTAGTCACTCATACCATCATTCGATAAGATAATATGACACTGCATATATCTACTCGTGTGTGTTTTACTTGTTTGTTTGGTTTGTCTTATTTACATGTATTTTATCATGTATATATCTTGTTCAACTTATGTTTTATTTACAACGTGTCTTTTTATTTATTGGGCAATGAACATGGATGCTATGAAGACACCAAAAGCGCCCTCAAGGATGCAAAGTTTGCTATTTGCCCATGCACTTTGGCACAACATCCTCTTGGTCATGTCATATCATGGGGCATATTGCCAGGTGCCATATTTAATGGATTACTTAGACTATGATGAGCCTTATGATAGTTGCGATGGCTTGATCACTTACACTCTCATCATCTAATTATCCTTATCCCCATCACTAATCTAATCGTCTAGACCCATTTGACTAACATCAAATCTCATAATCATCTTCTAAGTTGCATCCTTCAGTCACTAACATCATCCTCTAATCATTAATCCTCATCTTCGTCATCATCTTCTAGTCAAAACTACATCAACCTGAGGTCTGTTCAGACTATGCAAGCAACACTTAGCCACTTTCCTTGCCTAAGGATAGTTTGACCACTATCTCTCTCATTATTTTCATCATCATCCCCAAGTCAGAACTACATCGACCTGAGGTCTATTCAGAATATGTAGGTAACACTTGGCCACTATCTCTCTCATCATCATCATTATCATCCTTGAGTCAGAACTGCATCAACCTAAGGTTTATTTATACTATGTAGGTAGCACTTGGCCACTTTTTCATGTCCAAGGATTGATCGAGCACTATCTCTCCCATCATCTTCATCATCATCCCTGAGTCAGAACTACATCAGCCTGAGGTCTTTCTAGACTATGTAGGTAGGACTTGGCCACTCTTTCATGCCCAAGGATAACTCGACTACTGTCTCCTCTCTTGTTCCTTTATATGTGTCTTTTCTAGGGGCATCATCCCAATCCTTTTGGTCACTCAATCATATCAATTCTTCTCTATCATCATCTCCATCATATCAATCATCTTTAGCCTTGATTTACACCCATCATTACTCTTATCAAATCATCATCTTATCCTGGCCTATAACTCTCCCTTACATGCATACTTGTTTGGGATACGTTTAAAGCTTACAGCCTTTTAATCTTATCATCATCATGTTATAGTTGATTCTCCCTTATGATGTGTCGACAACCATGACACCCATCATCTTTCTTCCTTTTGTATGTGTCCTTGATAGGGGCATCATCAATCTATAATTCACTGCTCGAGTTGATTCCATTTTCTTCATCCTCTATCCCACATCTAGCATCCCATCCCCTCATCTATCCATTGCATCCCACCCCTTGTTTCTTCTTTCGAGTGGCCATCCATCTCATTCTTCCTCACATGTCTCCTCAAGGGGGCATCATATCCCCTAACATCATCTCCTAACATCGTCCATGATATGGTTTTTCTTTGAAAGACCATTACTCCTTCCACTTCGCTTTACTCGTAATGCCCTTTCAAAGAGGAGAACTATACACCTAAAATCACTCACCTCCATTAATATCACTAATATTCATATTAGTCAACACTAATTTTGTTACTCCCATTTATTCTAATTCATCTCATTCTAAAATCCCCTTTTATTCTACTAATTAATCCCCCCTTCCTAGTCTATTTATCTATATACCCCCATCAATACTCCTCCATCTATTAACCTTAGTCATCACACTCCATCAATTATTCTTAATACCTATTATCCTAATCTAATCCTAGTTATATATTATTCAAAAAAGTTAAATTCCCATGACTTCACCTAACTACCTACTAGCCTATTCATAAGCTCTCCTACACCCCTAGACTTTAATCACCTACCTAATCCCCATTTAATTCCATTATAATTATCATTAACTCCTAAAGAGAGTTCTAGAACTCTCCAAATCTAGAACTCTTTCTAACCTAGCCCTCCTATCTAGAAACCTCTAACTCTAGAGGTTTTCAAGGAATTTTTAATTTCTTGGATAAACTACAATCATTGATCTCATCCCACTAAATTTAAGTATCAACCCTTGATATTCCCTCCCAAAATCTATATAACCAAGGCTCATCCTTCATGGAAGTAGAGGAAAAAGCTTGTAGGGAATCCATGCCAAATTAGTCTTTGAATCAGTTCTTCATCCATCATCAAAATCCTTTTATCATGCCATCACTATGCCAAAATTCTGAATCTAATATGCAATCACAAATCCATTAGAATATCCTAGAAGGAGGTGATATGAAGCAAGGAATTTGGTAAGGTCTATATCATTTTGATTTGTTTCATGAATCCTTCCTAATAGGTAGTTTGCATTTTGAGTTTGAATTAGCTTGTTTAATTCATATAGAGCTCAAAATCCTACTACAAATTATATTCAATAAAATAATTAGAAATGAGCATTAAATTTTTTTTAATTCAATATTAATATTTTTAATGTTTATATTGTATTTTAATAATTTTTAGATTATAATAAATATCTTTAGAAAATTTATTTACCTTTTTATTTCAGTACTAATTATATGTGTGTGTGTGTGTGTGTGTGTGTGTGTGTGTGTATTAAAATTGATATGTATACACTCTTAAATATTTGAATTGATTTTGAAAACAAACAATTAAATATATATTTGACTCAATAAAATAATTAAATATTAATTTAGATTTTAAAAGTGATATATATATAATAAGTAAATATTAACTAATTGAAAGTACTTATTATATGTTCTACAAAAATTAAACATTAATATTAAATACATATTTATATAAGCAAAAAATTTATTCATAATATTCATTAACTTTTTGTATCGAGTTTTCATTATTCTGTTTGTTGTGAATTAAATATTCTCGAAGCAATGGACACTTCTCTCTTGAATGTAACTATGCAATTATTCAAGATCACTGTGAACTCTTCCACAATATCAAATCATCACAATTTTGTGTAGTTTATAGTTGTCCACGTAATACATATTTTCTACGGAGCCCATGGAGTTCGTTGAGTTCATATATATGTGTGTATATACATATATCTACACACACACATACATTGTATCTAACTCTCTATATGTGTGTATTTTGTATCCAACTCTGTGTGTGTGTGTGTCTATATATGTTATATGTATACTTATACATATATAAATTTTGTTGGATATATACATATATATACATATATCCACAAACATATACATATATATGTATATATTATTGGATACACACACACACACACACACACAATAATATTATAAAGTCTCCATATTATCTATTTGGCCACACTATCACTAAGTCATTAAAAGTTCACCATATCTTTTAATGCCAAAAAGTATTTGCACATCATTCACGTGGCACTTGCATAGTTAGACATTATGCTTCCACTGTGGCTAAAGTCATTAGCTAATTGTGGGCATATACACAATTTGAAATTGATCTATTTTACTATGTCACTATGACTTTAGTCATAGGACTAATGGCACATTTAACTAGATTCATAATGTAACAAGTCCACACTTGAGTGATTTAATAATATTTTTCCACTGTGATTTATGGTAGGTGTCATTTACTATGAATTAAATATTCTAATGGGGTGTGTGTGTGTGTGTGTGTTTCATATGGTCATAATGAAATTCCACCACCAAGTGTGACAAAACCACAAGGTTATTGAGGTCATGCCATGATATATCCATAATGAAGTGACCGCAAACTATATAATAACAATACAATGCATTTTGCATAGCCATCAAGGCATGGGTAGGATAATCATCAATTATTATTTAATTATAAGTCCATCACAGAGAACCACAAATTCATGTATGATCACAGGGTCATGATTCATTCCATATTACACATATATAATAATGGAGTGGCCACCGAATAATGTTTCATCACCCCTTATGATCCGCTAGCCTTTATACCATACACTATAATTCTAAAATTAATACCACCCTCCTTCACACATACATGATCTTGACATTGCACTAGGACCCTTGAAATCATGCATCTGCAAAGCCATATAATTTTGTTTGGGACTTATTTACAAAGAACTAAATACATAATACCAATAATGTGAAATGCATCATAATCACACATTGTATGTGACTTAACCCAAAAATGAATCACTTAATTTTTATTAACAGTAACTTGAGGTCAGATGTTCATAGAGTATAGTGTCTACAACTGTTCACACTTTCCATGGAGCCCACAAAGTCTGTGGAGTGCATATTTTAATATATATAATATATTTGGCCTTTTTTTATTATATAGTCTCCATATTATCTATGTGGCCACACTGCCCCAAAAAAGAGTCACCATAGTTATAAGTCTAATACCACCAAGTCATTGAGAGGTCACCATATCCTTTAATGCCAAAAGGAATTCTCGTGTTATTCATGTGGTCCCTACACATTTGAGCATTCAAATTTTCATTATGGCTAAAACCCTTCAACTTTTTTCAAACATAACCATATTTAAATGTGGCATACATTATAACACATATGTGGACCAGATATATATATCAATAGTTCACATATAAATTCAACATCATTTTAAGGTGAATTGGGTAGTGGGTCCACCAAACCCATGTTCCCACCCAATCACTAAATATGGTCATCGTATTCTTATAAATAAAAGTTTACGTGGATCCTTCTTGAATATATTTCAATGCCACAATTATGACCTAGACCATATGACTATTTATAAATAAAATTAGGTTATATAAATTATCTCATAGCCTAAATCACATGAAGAGATTTTGAGTGTCTGCATGTCTTCATCACATAGTCTTGGGATCACAGAGCTATAAATTTCAACTTGAATGTATGTTTCCCTCCATGGACCTCATAATTGCATTGAACTCATAGCTACATTTATAATCACTCAAGCCCATAAACCTTTCATGATTATATGTCATAGCCACGTGGTATAGCCCTATGCAGTGATATCACTCTGCTAAGTGATATGATCAGAAAAAAGGCTCCCATGGGGATGACACCTTATAATAAGGTCTTAGTTTATAATTTTTATACTTTAAATATTTTTTAATAATGATAATAATTGGTTTGCTTTATACTTCCAAACCTAAAATGTTATCCATGTAGCTCCACATCATAATAGGTAACTGATAAGTAACAGGTAAGAAGGGCACAATAACCAACAGAATGAAGTGTAGCACAAAGTCTCCACCTCTACTGCACAAAGAGTGAAATATGAAGGATAATGGGGGCACAAAGTCATCCCAAGATCCTTTACACATAAACAAACTGAAAACACACACACTAAAGACGATTGTGGCAGCACAAAGTCTCTCCACAGTTGGATTTAGGACACTTCCTGATTACTTCCATTAGTTCTGCTTATTTCATTAAATGGACAAGAACACATTCAAGAAACAAACATAAGAACAATCTCTTAAATGACACAAGCTATTACAGCATAAAGTCTAGAAGTAACCTACTTTCTCATTCATATAAAGAAATATGATCAACAATCTGAGCTCAAAGTCTCAGTAATCACCTTTCAATTTTGGCAGAGTTTTTGCTTTTATAAGCAAAAGATTCCCCTTTGCATAAAATAAGAGATTACAATATATAGCAGCCAAGAAAGGCTTGGCACTTAGTTTCATGGAATGGCCCATGCTGCATTTAATGCCTTTAATGCATTTCCAATTTTGTCAAGGGGCCATGCTAGAAAAGGGCATCAGTCTTGACTTTAGGGTACAGAAACATCTTGAATGTCTTCTCCTTAACATGGGTTGTCAGCTCTTTCTCCAAACATATACGCAGCTGTCCCCTCGCTTTTATTCTAAGGGAGAAAAATAGGCCATGCCTTTTAATGTTTGCAAGCTCAGATGTCTACTTGGTGGACTCTTCCACCTACTATAAATAACTCCATAGATATTTCTGGTCTTTCCCTCTTTCCTGTTGCAATTTGAGCTCTCGAGTTATCTTCTTTAGCTAGTCACTTAGTTTGTTCTTCAAGTTCTGTGCCACATTTGAAAATTAATGGATATTTCATTACCTTGAATTTGACATCCACGGGGATGTCACTAGTGTTGGAGATCAACCAACAAACTTGATTACTTTTATGTAAGCAACTAAACACAAAATTAAACAAGAATAATAAGTAACTAGAATCAGAAACAACAAAGAATAAGAGATACAAGAAACCACCATGAAAACTTGTATTAAACTCTTCCAGAAGGAAATACAATGAATAAAATCACACTTTCTTCTCACACCTCTCAGATGTACAGATCTCTTTCCCTCAAGAGTTTTCTCTCTCAATTACAATGAATTCCAACAACCTGGATTGATACACATATATACAATAAATGTCTTGTACTATTCTCATACACACAAGCTATGAAGATCTATCCCTATTATATAGAATTAGGAAACATGAGCATGCATTCACCACCATTAGATATACCTCTTAATCAAGGGTTCAAAACAGTCTTGCCAAAAATAGAAACGCAGACTCAATACCAACAGTTAATCTAATCATGCAAACAATCTGTTCATCCACGAAAATAGACTTTCTGGATGCACAGGTAACTGACGTCGGTCCCTGCCTGTCTGCACATGACCGACGTCGACCGATCATAATCGATGCCGACAGCTACTGGTCGACTCCTTGCCATCGTCAGCGACTGTGTAAATCTAGCAACTTCAGCATCCGCTCATCTGGTGAAGATTTTAGCTCCACAACTCAACAATGTCCCACTTGGAGATAAACAACTGCACTAGTACCTGTACAACAACATCTTCTAGCTTCTCCATCTTCAAACTCAATCTTAAAGACCAACAAAAGTTGAATGAAGATTCAACTTCTCCTTTGTTACCGACTTGGTTAACATATCAACAAGGTTCTTATCTGTATGGATCTTTTCCAACTTCAACTCACCATCCTCCAATACTTGTCTTATGAAGTGGTACCTAAGCTGTATATGTTTGGTTCTTGAATGAAAGGCTAAGTTCTTTGCCAAATGAATTGAACTCTGACTATCATTGTATAATTTGCAACTCTCTTGCTCCTTTCCCAACTCTTCCATGAATCGTGTCATCCATATCATCTCTTTGCTAGCCTTTGTGACTGCAATGTATTCTGCCTTTGTAGTAGACAAGGCAACAACCTTCTGCAACTTTGAAATCCAGCTAACCGTCGTTCCACCAACAGTGAACACATATCTTGTGGTGCTTTTTCTGCCATCCAAATCACCTGCCATATCCGAATCTACATAACCATGTAGAGAAGTGTTTGACCCTCCATAGCACAAATGCCTATTGCTGGTCCCTCTCAGATATCTGAGAATCCACTGAATTGCTTTCCAGTGTTCCTTCCCTGGATTGGCCATAAACTTATTGACAACTCCCACTGCTTGGGCAATATCCGGTCTAGTACATACCATTGCATACATTAAACTCCCAACTGTGGAAGCATATGGAACTCTACTCATGTACTCTACCTCTTCATGTGAATTAGGACACTGTTCTTTACTCAACTTGAAGTGTCCAGCCATAGGTGTGTTTACCGGTTTTGCATCTTGCATATTAAACCTCTCCAACACCTTGTTCACATAATCCTCTTGAGACAAAATCAACCTGTGATTTTTCCTGTCTCTCTTGATACTCATGCTAAGGATTTTATTTGTTGCTCTCAAATCCTTCATGGCAAATGTGTGAGCTAATTTTACCTTAAGCTCAAAAATATCCTACATGTGTGAACCTGCAACAAGCATATCATCTACATACAGCAACATGATAATATATCTACCATTATCCAATCTCTTAAGATAAACACAATGGTTAGATTGACATCTACTGTAGCCATGCTCAGTCATAAACCTATCAAATTTTAAATACCATTGTCTAGGAGCTTGCTTGAAACCATACAAGCTTTTCTTCAATCTGCACACAAGTTTCTGCTTACTTTTGACCTCAAATCCTTCCAGCTGATCCATATATATTTATTCATCCAAATCTCCATGAAGAAATGATGTCTTAACATCAAGCTGCTCAAGATGCAAATCCTCAATAGCAACTAAAGACAATATAGTCCGAATAGAAGTCATTTTTACTACAAGAGAAAAAATTTTACCAAAATCAATACCTGGTTTTTGTGCAAATCCTTTCACCACCAACTTGGCCTTATATCTCATCTGTCCATTCTCACCTTCTTTTAACCTATATATCCATCTATTTTTCAGTGTTCTCTTTCCCGCTGGCAACTCAACCAAATCCCATGTTTGGTTCTCTTTCAAGGAATCAATTTCCTCATTCATGCCAAGCTCCCATTGATTCCTGGATTCCACCTGTATTGCTTCATCAAAACTCTTTGGTTCTCCACCATCAGTAAGCAATAAATAGAATAATGAAGGGGAATATCGAATTGGAGGTTTACTTACCCTTTCTGACCTCTTGATGGGTGTCTTAGACTCATTCTCAACACGTTATCCACCCAAATTCTCTGACAGTGATCGACCTCGGTCACCTCTAGGCCTGTAACTGACCGACGTCAGTTCCACATGAACGACGTCAGTTCCACATGACCGACGCCAGTTCCTTCCTGATCGACGTCAGTCACTGTCTGACCAACGTCAATTCCTGTATTGTCGACATCAGTTCCTTCTTGACCAACATCGGACTCTGTGTTTTCTTGTCTGTGATTATTCTTTCTCGCGAGCTCATTTTGGATCATCACCTCGTCCAATTCAACATTGCTCTGCTCAGAATTGTTCAACTTCTTGAGTTGATCACTATACATCACTTTTTCATTGAAAACAACATCACGGCTCCTAATTATTTTATTAGTTCCTAGATTCCAAACCGAAATCGAAAATCTCCTGAGCCATAACCAATAAATGTGCACCTCATAGACTTAGCATTCAGCTTCTTTCTATTTTCTTTATCGACGTGCATAAAAGCTTCAAAATCAAAAACTCTAAGAAATGAAAGATCTACCTTTTTACCTATCCATGCCTCTTCTAGAATTCCACCATCCAGAGCTGTAGAGGGTCCTCTGTTAATCAGGTAAACTACAGTATCTACAGCTTCTGCCCAAAACTATAAGGGCAAACCCGCATGTAATCTCATACTCCGTGCATGCTCCAATATTGTTCTATTCATCCTTTCAGCAACTCCATTTTGCTGAGGTGTCCTTGGAACCATCCTTTTCCTACGTATTCCATTCATATAACAATACCAGTTGAACTTATAGCTGCAAAACTCACCACCATTGTCAGATCTAAAGCACTTCAATCTCATACCTGTTTCATTCTCAACCAAAGCTTTTCAAATCTTAAAAATGTCAAAAACATCAGATTTCTTCTTTATGCAGTAAACCCATACCTTTCTTGTAGCATCATCAATGAAAGTAACATAATACTGTGATCCTCCAATAGAAGCTACCTGAGCTGGTCCCCACACGTCTGTGTAACAAGCTCTAACTTGTGCTTCCTCTTTGTTGACCCAGTTTTAACAAACCTTACTCTCTTCTATTCTAAAAACATAATGCTCACAGAAATCTAGATCTATGCTTTTCAAATCTAAAAGCTTACCTTTTGACTTAAGAATAGTCATTCCCTTCTCACTCATGTGGCCGAGCCTACAGTGCCACAACTTTGCATCCACATCTGAAGTAGATAATACAAAAAGAGAATAATCAGTAATACAATTACATAAATAGAGAGTACCTACTCTCTTACCTCTGACTAATACAAGTGCACCCTTGGTAACCTTCCAAGATTCAGCTGTGAGAGTTACTGTACAACCCTCATCACCCAACTTTCTTACAAAAATCAGATTCTGCTTCAGGGTTGGGACATGCATGACATATTTCAACAACCATGTGTTACCATTCTACAATTTCAGCTGCACTTTTCCTTTGCCAACAATTTTACAAGGCTCATCATCCCCTAAATAAACTTTTCCAAAATCTCCCTGGACATAATCATTGAAAAATTCTCCATTTGGGGTAGCATGGAAAGAGTCCCCAGAATCTAAAACCCAAGATTCTATTTTATTATGCAAAGAAAGTGAAAGAGCATCTTGTGCAACAATACCTACAACTTTTGCTTCTTCATTACCTTCATGTTGATTCTCTTCATTAACCTTCAACCAGCAATCTTTCTTTGCATGTCCTCTCTTTCCACAATTCCAGCAGGTTATCTTTCTTTTTCTATTTTATGATTTGGATCTATTGCTCATCTTTTACTTAAACCTTGATCTCCCTTGCTTGCTCTTCTCTCTTTGCCTTCCCCTACTTTCAATACTTAAAGCATTATCTGATGTTTCCCCTATGCTTTTCCTGCGAGTTTCTTCATTCAAGATTACACTAACAACATCATCTACTTTCAAAATATTTGTAGCAGATACAGTATTACTAACTGCCATTACCAAATTATGCCAACTTTCAGTTAAAGAGCATAATATTAAAAGTGCCTTAATTTCATCATCAAAAACTATTTTGACTGAATTTAATTGATTTACAATTCCATGGAAATCATTAAGATGATTAGATACAGATCCACCTTCCTGCATTTGCAAATTAAATAACTGCTTCATAAGATATACCTTATTTGAAGCTGAGGGTTTTTCATATAAATTTGCTAAAGTAGTCATTAACTCTACTGTTGTCTTTGCCTGTGACGAGTTAGAAATCACAGTAGATGCCAGACTCAATCTTATAGATCCAAGAGCCTTTCTATCAAGAACTTCCCATTCTTCATCTTCCATATCTGTGGGCTTTCTATCAACCCCACCCAACGGTAAATATAGATCTTTCTGATACAGATAATCTTATATCTGCATTCTCCACAATTGATAATTCTCGCCATTAAACTTCTCCATTCTCAGTTTACCTTCTTCTGTCATTGCTTCTCCCACTCAAACAGAAACCCTTGTGAGTGACCTGTAATCAACAAACACTAACCAGATCTGAAACACCTGTTAATCAACCTGAGCTTTGATACCACTTATTGGGGATCAACCAACAAACTTGATTACTTTTATGTAAGGAACTAAACACAGAATTAAACAAGAATAATAAGTAACTAGAATCAGAAATAACAAAGAATAAGAGATACAAGAAACCACCCTAAAAACTTGTATTAAACTCTTTCATAAAAAAATACAATGAAGAAAATCACACTTTCTTTTCACACCTCTCAGATGTACAGATCTCTTTCCCTCAAGAGTTTTCTCTCTCAATTACAATCAATTTCAACAACCTAGATTGATACACATATATACAATAAATGTCTTGTATTGTTCTCATACACACAAGCTATGAAGATCTATCCCTATTATATAGAATTAGGAAACATGAGCATGCATTCTCCATCGTTAGATATACCTCTTAATTAAGAGTTCAAAATAGTCTTGCCAAAAATAAAAACATGGACTCAATACCAACAGTTAATCTAATCATGCAAACAATCTGTTCATCCACGAAAATAGACTTTCTGGAGGCACAGGTAACCGACGTCGATCCCTGCCTGTCTGCACATGACCGACGTCAGCCTATCATAACCGACGTCGACAGCTACTGGTTGACTCCTTGTCATCGTCGACGACTGTGTAAATCCAGCAACTTCAGCATCTGCTCA
This sequence comes from Torreya grandis, assembly GCA_037957365.1. Classification (NCBI taxonomy): domain Eukaryota; kingdom Viridiplantae; phylum Streptophyta; class Pinopsida; order Cupressales; family Taxaceae; genus Torreya; species Torreya grandis. Next base: position 1,378,851 of record JARHVA010000687.1, on the reverse strand, counting down.
TCTGGTGAAGCTTTTAGCTCCACAACTCAACAACTAGTTACTGGTCGCTTGAACCACTTTGAAGCATGAACCTTTGAACCATGGAGTTCATTGGTTCATCAGTTTGAGTGGTCTTATCAGCTCCTTGGTTCAATCACTTCTTTGGTTTATTTGCCTTCCTGGTTCATTCACCTTCTTACCTCTTCAGTTGAAGCTTTCTTGAACCTTTGAACCTTAAAACTTTGAACCATTTTATTTCAAAGTTCAATGGTTCATTCTCTTTCTCAGAATCATTTGGTCCTTCGAAGCTTTTGGATCCTTTTCTTCTCTGTTAAACTCGTTGAACCTTTAAACTTTTAACTCTTTTAGTTGAAGGTTCAACGGTTCATTCTTTGTTCTTCGAATCCTTTATTTTTCTAAGTCTCTCAAGCTTTGAAATTCCTTTGACTTTATGTCTTTGGAACCCCCTAAAGGGAAGGTGTCCCTTCAGGCCTTTAGAAAGGTCCATTTCATGGTCGTCAAGAGTCCCCTTCAAGGGTACCTACTCTTCGGGGTCCTTCGAGCGGCCTTCTTCTTTAAATCTTTCAGACAAAATGTCTGAAGAAATTCCTTCGGACATTTTGTCTGAAGAAAATCTTCCTTTGCTTTTGCCACTTTCTATCGAGCCTTTGAACATTCCTTCGGACATTTTGTCTAAAGGATTTTACTTGTAAAATTTTGTCGTGGAAAATCCCTCTGAAAGATATCTTTTTATTCCATTTTCCCTCTGCAAGGGCACTTGTCCTTCAGGCTTTGGGACACCTTCCTTTGAACCTTCCGATTGAACTGACCTATGGTTCAACGGTTCAATCTTTTGTTTGAAGCCTTCTTTTATTTAAGTCTTTTAATCTTATTGAACTTGTTCAACCTTTAAACCCGTTGAACCATTTTAGTTCAAGGTTTAACGGTTTAATGGTTCATTGTTTACTCTTCGAAGCCTTCTTTTCTTCTAAGTCTTTCAAAGCTGTTGAATTTGTTGAAGCGATTGAACTTTAAACTTGCCGAAGTGCTTAACTCTTTAAGCTTGTCGATGTCATTGAACCTTTGAACCCGTTGAACCTTTGAAGCTTTGGAAGTGGGGTTCAATGGTTCAATGGTTCAATCCTTGGTTTTGAGCTTATCGATAGACCTTCTAGTTAAACCTCGGCGTTGAACCAACCTTGAAATTTCTTAAGTGTTGGGAACCTATTTCTTTGTGAGAGCTCACCTGTTGAAGTCATTGAACCTATTAAACCTTCGAGTCCCTTAGCTAAAAAAGCTTGAATAATGAAGAATTTGAATACTCAAAACATTTTTTGAAAAGGGAAGAGAGAATTTTGGCCTGCAAGACCAAAATAGTTCATATGTTGTCCCCAAAAATGAGTGACACATTTTGGAAACAACAGCTGGCCCCAGTTGGGGAACTACCATTGATTGTAAAAATAATTGAAGGGAGTAGAAACTAGAATCTCTAGTGCCTTTAAGTATGCCATTGGGCTACGGAGTCATGCTACCCAAAAAAGAAAAGTGCCAAAAATGAAAATGAAAAGCACAAAACATAACCAAAGACTATACAAATATACATATGTACAACTGATGTCACCTAATACTTCAAGGATTGAAGTGCTTCAAATGCTGCCCATTGTGAGACAGAGAAAAAGGCGTGCCATCTTAATACTTCAATAGGAAACTATTTTCACCATTGAGATGATGGATAGTAAATGGGCCTATCCATAGGGAATCAAATTTCTCATGCATTCCCTTTGGTTCTCTTCTCTTGTCCCATAACAGAACTTGATCTCCAATCTAGAAATTATAGGTTTTTGCTTTCTGATCAAAGAGCTTCTTCACCAGAATTTGATGTGCAGTGATTCAGTCCACCACCATAGTTCGCTCCTCATCTAGCTCAGTCAAGCACATGATCCTCTTGTCGATGGAGCTTTCATATATCTGATCTTCGACCGCCTTTGCCAATTTCAATGCTAGCAATTCTAGGGTGATTGATGTCTTTGTATTGAGACCATATAAAATTTGGAATGGTGACATACCTATCGCCCTCTTGGGTGTAATTATGTCTGCCCATAAAGCATCAACCAATGCTTTATGCCATTCGTTGGTTGTCATCCACTAGCTTCTTGATGATGGTCACCAGGTTCTTATTACTCGATTATGCTTGACCATTCCCTTGTAAAAAATAATCATAGAAGTGGGAGAGGGTAATCCCATAATAAAAATAAAATTACGTGATCTCATGAGAAAAGAAACATGTTATATTATCTGTCACAATCTTGGTTGGGACCCCAAACCTGGAAATGATGTTTTCCTTGAAGAAATCACATACCACTTTTGAAGTAGCATGCTTGGTTAGAATTACTTCCACCCATTTGGTGAAGTAATATGTGGCTGTGAGGACATAATCATGTTTAGTGCTTGAAGATGGGTTTACATCACCAATGAAATCGATTCCCTATTATTGAAATGGCTCTTCTATTACCACTGGCTTACGAGGCAGAGCAGCTAACTTGGGTCTTCCAACGAACTGTTGGCATAGTTCATATATTCGTACCCATTTATATGCATCTTGAAATAGAGTAAGCCAGTAATACCTAGCTCATAGAATCTTATGGGCAATTATAGGTGCAAAAAAATGTCTTCCACATGCTAAATTATGGAAGGACTCCAAAAGTTAGTTCTGCTGTTCTTTATCCACGCAGCGAAGGAACACTCCATCGAGGTTCCTCTTATACGGATTGTTGTCCCCTAAGACAAAATTGGTAGCTTTTAACTTGATAGTCCTCTTTTCTTTACGAGATAGGTGAGCAAGACACTCACCATACATAAGGAAATGAGTAATACTTGAATACCACTCATTCATGGTGGAGACAAAGAGGACTGTTGGCATGTCTTCAATTTTTTTTCTTCATGCCCTATTTCTTCTGGTCTGTTATCAGTAATCAATTGAAAAAAACCCCTTCCCCACACAAGCTTTGTTGGTTTGATAACAAGATCAAATTCTTAGATTTTAGCGATCTAATTGCCCCTTTTAGTTCCAAACTCCTGTTGAGTTAATATGGATATCACTGTGGTATCAAGAACTAGGGTAGTAGTGTGTGAATTCAAGTTGTAAAAATGGAAGTGTTGTACTTACTTTATCACTGCATAAGCATGCTTATCTAGATTTGAATATTTTAGTTCATGAGCTTTGAGAGGACAACTCATGAAGGATATAGGAGATTCCACAAATTCTTCATTCTGTTGAACCATAATTGTTGAAAGTGTGTGCTCAGAAGCATAACTACACATGGTGAAATCTTTGGTATAATTTGGACAAACTAGAATTGGGTCATAGGCAATAGCTATCTTGATGTCTTCAAATGCCAATTTGCCTTCTTCAGTCCAATTGAAAGTGGCCTTTCCCTTCATCATGTTTACAATATGGCAAATCCTCTCAGCGAACTCAGAAATGAACCTTCATAAAAAATTTATTTTTTCAAAGAAAGAGTGAACTGCAGTCTTACTTATGGGCAGAGTAAGCTCCTAGATGGATTTGACTCTTTCTGAGTCAATTTTTATGCCTTTTTTGAATACAATGTGTCCGAATTTCTTTCCTTCTATTACTCAAAAAATAGACTTATTGGGATTTAGATAAATCTCATTCTAGCAGCATCATTTCAGCACTTGTTGCAAATGGGACACATGATCAAGATGATGCTTAGAAAAGACTGTTAAATCATTAAAGTACACCACAATAAACTTACCCATTTCATCATTGAAAGCAAGGTCCATTGCTCTCTAAAAAGTGGTGCCAACATTTATCAGACTAAATGGCATTCTTCGATATGCAAAGGTGCCCCAAGGCATGGTGAAGGTAGTCTTGTGTTGGTCTACTTTGCCAACTTCCACTTGATTATGCCTTGAAAATTTGTCCAGCATTCATAACATCTCTGAACCAGTCACCATTTGAAGGACTTGATCTATGATGGGCAGAGGGCAGTTATCCTTTAAGGATGACTAATTCAAATTTTTGAAATCCACGCAGAGGCAAATTTTGCCATTCTTCTTTCTTACAGGAACTATGTTTGAATTCTATGTGGAATGATGGATTGGAAAAATTATCCTAGTGTTTAGCATTTCTATATTTTAGACAAAATAGTACCTGATATCTTTAGATTGTACTACCTAGGTTTTTGCTTGTAAGGCACTGAATCACTCTTTAGAGGGATTTCATTGCAAATTTCTTCAGGGCTGAGTGACTTTAGATCATCATAAGAGTAAGCTAGGACATCCATGTACTGGCAGAGCAGAGCAGTAAATTTGAGCTTCTCCTCAGGAGTGCAACACTTTTCAATGTTCACCATCTTGAGATTTTCCTTGGTACCCAAATTTATCTAATCAAACTCTTGAGAGGAGCTTGAATCTATTTGTTGTTGTTTGATGAACCTATCGTGCTTGTCGAACAACTTCTCAAGTGAAACCAATCCTTTGGGAATTTTATTCTCTTTTAGCTATAGGAAATTTTCACCTATGTTTGAACTTGTTTCAGGGGCTGGTTCGAGTTTCTGAGGCTCACTGCCTTCGAAGTGAAGTTGTTCAAAGCTGCCTTTTTATTCTAAAAAGGCGATGATTTAGTTATCGCCATTAAACTCTTGCCAATGATTGGCATTATTAGGCACACTTGTTCAAAAGACCAGTTTTATAGTGTACCTGTCTCCCTTAAAATCTGAGTGAAAAACTAAAAGAGTTGCAGAAACGATCAATGCATCAGCTCAGTCATTAAATTCTCTGGGTACTGTAGAGATACTGAAAGCTTCAAAACTTTTGATTTGATCTCGAACCAGATTGAATTAATGATGCAATCTCTCATTTTTAGTTTGATACAGGTTCTTGACCTAACAAATCACCAGCACAACATCTCCTTTGGCATGAAGGAGTTTGACACCCCTGTCTTGAGCAGCCTTCAATCCAAGCAACAAAGATTCGTACTCGACAGTGTTGTTGGTGTTTTTGAACTGCAACATATATGAAAAAAAATATCTCCTTGAGGAGATATCAACACAATCTCAGCTCCTAAACCGATAGAGGAACAACTACCATTGAATTCTAGTATCCATACATTATAAGGAACTATTTTTACCTTAGATTCTTCTTCGTTTGGAGGGGAGGATTCTTCTACACTTCTACTACATTCTACCAATCTTTTTGCTGTTCTATCTGAACCAATTTTTAGATTGTCATTTTCAGATGTTTCATCATTCACCACATGAACCTTCTCTATGGACAAGAAGTAATTACCCATGCCTGAAGACTCAAATAGAATTTGAGCTTTAAGCGCTGATATTTTAGTGACAATATATTTTATTTCCTTCTCAGGGAGTAGCCTCTGTATGACACCTTTAATCGAGATCTTTTCTTCAAATAGGTCCATACTTAACTCACCCCCAACATCTTTCTAGAAATTTTGCCCAAAAAGGATGTCATATGAGGCTGAAACATCGGCCACCAGGACTGTCATCTTGATTCTCTTGTCTGGGAATGCTGCAAATGCAAATTGGGTGTCCTTGATTTGTCCTAGCAGTGGCACTTATTTGTTCTCCATGGAGAAACATCTCCCAAATGTCTTGGTTAGTGTGAGACCAAGAGATTCTACCACTTTGATAGGCATGACATTGTCAGATGCCCCTGAGTCTATGATGCAATTGTTCAACTAGTGTTCATTTATCAGCAGGGAGACATAAAATGGTTCAGTCCTTCTGGGAGCAGTAGGAGGAACAATGACAAGGTTATTTTGGGTGGATGTGGGAGTCACCTTTGGAGGAGCTAGTCCTATAGTGGTGGATTTATTCTTTATACATTGAATCAACTTATCCAACTACTCAGTGTTAGATTGTAGGAATTCAAATTCAGACATTTAAATTTTAGTTTTCTTGACATGGTCGACTATGTCAAACATTTGAAATGAATTAGAAATAGGGGAAGGGAGTTCATCCTTCTAGTTTTTAGGAGGGGGAGGACTAACTTGTGAAATTGAAGTTGAAGGTGAAGGCATACTTGAGGTACTTAGTTTTCTATTACTCACTGGGTCCTTTGGCTGGAAAGGCAAAGAAGTTTCTTGATTGGCAATTGAAATTGTAGGCTGAGCTCACTCTTATGTTCTTTCTTTATCAGCTTATTGGGGTGACTGATTATTAGATCAAGTGAATACAACGTATGATCCCTCAACTACTTTACCTTCACTTCTGGGTTCATCCTAGTAATTCAAGAACTAGTGTTGGAGTCACCAGTTGATTCTTCTTAGTTTTTTGCAAAGAGCTCAACATCATTTTCTATGTTCAACTCAGGTTGAGAGGAGAAATAAGATTCTATTTTGAGATATCCAACTACTGAATTAGTTGGAGGTGCTTTAATGGCAAGCTTCCTGTGTGGGGGATGAAGATGATTTGGCTGCCCTTGATTCCTGACAGCATTGCCTTGGTATGACTGATTGAGGAATGTCCTCCTTAATATATCTCGATACGAAGGAGTAGAAGACATTCCTTGCACCATTTGCTTTTTGAGAGCTAGCAACTCATTTGCCAGCTTCTGCACCATTGGATCAGTGGTGCCTGTAGATGAGTATTCAGAAGATGAAGAAGATTTGCCTCTATTATGATCTCTCCTTATCTTTCTTGCCAAGATTAGGTCATCTTCTACCTCAGTAGCCAAATCTTGAGCAACAGCAAGGTTTATGTGGCCAGCCCGTATCAACAAGAAACTCACTTCAAGTAGCTGAGAAGTGATGAAAAATATTTAAGGTTCTCAAGTGTTGGCTGAGCAATTGTATAAATCCTGATCCTCAGCTTGTTAAAGTTAGCAATGAAGTCCCTCATAAGTTCATGAGGCTCCTTCTTCATTTGTATGAGTTGGGCCAATAGGGCATGCACATATTCTGTAGGCTTGAACCTTGCTTTGAACTTAGCTTTGAGAGTGTTCCAGTCAGTCACTGACTGAGCCTGCAGGTGGTAGAACCAGTCTACAATAGCACCTTGCAATGTTTCCACAAACAACCTGACTGCCACGTTCTCATACTCCATGCCTAGCACACCACAGGCTATGTTGAAGGCTATAATATGTTCATAAGGATGAACCCTCCCATCACCAAAGAATTTAAGAAAATTCTTTCTTGAACTGTGTGGTAGCTCATGTAGAGGTGGAGTTAAATTGAGTGGGCCAAAAGAGTTACCCTAGGGGCCTTGAACTACCATAATTTCATTATGGAAATGGGGAATAACAAATTTGGGTGGAGTATGTATAGGCAAAGCTCTGCTAATAGAAGAAAAAGAAACTCTGCCTTGTATTGGTGACCTGGTGTTGGTAGGAGGAAAACTCTTAGTTCGTTGAACTCGAAGTTGTGGAGGAAACAAAAATAAAATTGCCTTGCTGCACCAACTCAAAAATAAGGTCAACAACACCTTGAGCTCTCTGGCTTTTTATATAGTGTGGAGTTGCTAGATTGTAGAATAAAAATGGAAAAGAAATGGCCCTACTTCAGCGTAAAGCTTGAGGCTTCAAACTGCACATTTTTCCCCAGTGGAGTTGCCAAAAACTGTTGGGTGAATATTTTGTCACCAGCTAACTGATGAGAAAAATAGGTTATTTCAACCATAGCATAAGGAGATTGGTCAACCAAATTTGCAAGTTCACCACATCAAAAGGGGACAACTCTCTTCTCTCATCAAGGGGAGGTTCCCTTTAAATATGAGGGGCTATATACTATAAATATATACAAAAAATAACACTCAGGGGTAGGACAACACCATCCATCTCTCTTTTTTTAGAGATGATGTTTACAGATAAAAGAGAAATCCTAGTGAAAACACTGAAGGCACTTCTCTTCTTTCAAAAGTGTTATGCAATAGATATCAAGAGTTCTTTCTAATAGGTAACTGATAAGTAATAGGTAACAAGGGTCCAGTAACCAACAGAATGAAGTGTAGCACAAAGTCTCCACCTCTACTTCACAAAGAGTGAAATATGAAAGACAATGGGGTCACAAAGTCGTCCCAAGATCCTTTACACAGAAACAAACTGAAAACACACACACTAAAGACAATTATGGTAGCACAAAATCAGTTGGCTTTAGAACACCTTCCTGATTAGTTCCACTAGTTCTGCTTATTTCATTAAATGGACAAGAATGCATTCAAGAAACAGACATAAGAATAATCTCCTAAATGACACAAGCTATTACAACACAAAGTCTAGAAGTAACCTACTTTCTCATTCATATAAAGAAATATGATCAACAATCTGAGCTCAAAGTCTCAGTAATCGCCTTTCAATTTTGGCAAAGTTTTTACTTCTATAACCAAAAGATCCCACTTTGCATAAAGTAAGAGATTCAGGAAACCTTCCTAATTACTTCCACTAGTTTTGCTTATTTTATTAAATGGACAAGAATGCATTCAAGAAATAGACATAAGAACAATCTCCTAAATGACATAAGCTATTACAACACAAAGTCTGGAAGTAACCTACTTTTTCATTCATATAAAGAAATATGATCAACAATCTGAGCTCAACGTCTCAGTAATCGCCTTTCAATTTTGACAAAGTTTTTACTTCTATAACCAAAAGATCCCCCTTTGCATAAAATAAGAGATTATAATATATAACAACCAAGAAAGGCTTGGCACTTTGTTTCATGGAACGACCCATGCTGCATTCAATACCTTGAATGCATTTCTAGTTCTGTCAAGGGGCCATGCTGGAAAAGGGCATCAGCCTTGACTTTGGTGTACATAAACATCTCAAATGTCTTCTCCTCAACATGGGTTGTCTGGTCTTTCTCCAAACATGTACGCGGTTGTCCCCTCACTTTTATTCCAAGATAGAAAAATAAGCCACGCCGTTAAATGTTTGTGAGCTCAGATGTCTACTTGGTGGACTATTCCACCTATTGGAAATAACTCCTACGCAGATATTTTTGGTCTTTCCCTCTTTCCTATTGTAATTTGAGCTCTCGAGCTATCTTCTTCAGCTGGTCGCTTAGTTTGTTCTTCAGGTTCTGTGCCACATTTGAAAATCAATGAATATTTCAGTGCCTTGAATTTGATGTCCACGGGGACGTCACTGGTTGTTGGTCGCTTGAACCACATTGAACCATGAACCTTTGAACCATGAGAGTTCATTGGTTCAATGGTTCATCGGTTCAGGCAGTCTTATCGGCTCCTTGCTTCCATCGCTTCTTTGGTTCATTCGCCTTCTTGGTTCATTTGCCTTCCTGGTTCATTTTCCTTCCTGGTTCATTCGCCTTCTTGCCTCTTCGATTGAAGCTTTCTTGAACCTTTGAACTTTGAACCATTTTGGTTCAAATTTCAATGGTTCATTCTCTTTCTCAAAATCCTTTGGTCCTTCAAAGCTTCTGGATCTTTTTCTTCTCTGTTGAACTCGTTGAGCCTTTTAACTTTGAACTCTTTTGTTTCAAGGTTCAACAGTTCATTGGTTCATTCTTTGTTATTCAAATCCTTTATTTTTCTAAGTCTCTCGAGCTTTGAAATTCCTTCGACTTTATTTCTTTGGAACCCCCCAGAGGGAAGGTGTCCCTTCGAGCCTTTAAAAATGTCCATTTTGTGGTCGTCGAGAGTCCCCCGCAAGGGTACTTGCCCTTTGGGGTCCTTCGAGCGGCCTTCTTCTTCAAATCCTTCGGACAAAATGTCCGAAGGAAATCTTCCTTTGCTCTTGCCACTTTTTGTTGGGCCTTTGAATATTCCTTCAGACATTTTGTCTGAAGGATTTTACTTGTAAAATTCTGCCATGAAAAATCCCTATAAAAGATATCTTTTTGTTTCATTTGCCCTTCGCAAGGGCACTTGTCCTTCGAGCTTTGGGACACCTTCCTTTGAACCTTCTAATTCAACAGACCTATGGTTCAATGGTTCAATCTTTTATTTGAAGCCTTCTTTCGTTTAAGTCTTTTGATCTTATTGAACTCGTTGAACCTTTGAACCCGTTGAACCATTTTAGTTCAAGGTTCAATGCTTCATTGTTTACTCTTCGAAGCCTTCTTTCTTTTCTTCTAAGTCTTTCGAAGCCGTTGAACTTGCCGAAGTGGTTAAACTTTGAACTTGCTGAAGCGCTTAACTCTTTAAGCTTGTTGACGTCGTTGAACCTTTGAACCCATTGAACCTTTGGAAGCGGGGTTCAATGGTTCAATCCTTGGTTTGAAGCTTGCCGATGGACCTTTTGGTTGAACCTCAACATTGAACCAACCTTGAAATTGCCTAAGTGTTGGGAACTTATTTCTTTGTGAGAGCTCACCTATTGAAGTCATTGAACCTACGAGTCTCTTAGCTGAAAAAGCTTGACCAATGAAAATTTTGAATACTCGAAACATTTTTTGAGAGGGGAAGAGAGAATTTTGGCCTGTAGGACCAAAATAGTTCATATGTTGTCCCCAAAAATGAGTGACACATTTTTGGAACAACACACCCTAATTAAAACATGTTGTATATTTTCATTACTTTGCTGCCACAGAGTCATAGGGTGCCTCCAATCTTCCAAATAACTTCATTTATTTTTTGTGGATCCATTGAATTTTTAAATTTCATTTTATGTTTTCATGTGTCCATTTTTCTTGCAAATAAATAAATCCATAATCACATACCGAAGTAGCATCCACAAAAAAAATAATGCTATGAACTCTACTTAGATGTTATGGTAATCATTTGGTGTGGTCTTTATAACATCCTAAATTAATTTCAATACAATGAACTCTACTTGGATTCTATTGTTGTAATTTAGTGCACTCTCTAAGTGTTTTTTTAGCCTAACGATGTATGAAACATGTGTATTTTACCATTCTAGCAGCCCCTACTTTTAAAAAGCCTTCATAAATTTAGCCTAATGTGATTTCAAATCAAGAACATCTGCAATGAATTTACTTTTTTAATGGATCACTAATTGGTGTGTGCCTTTTCCAAAACATCTGAAGATAGTCTCCTCTATTTTGGATTCCTTTTATTTGTTGATTTTCTTCTACTTAGCCTCTATATCATAGAAACCTAAGATATGTTATTTCTATGTTTATGTAACATGCAAGTGCAATTACAACTCTTACATTCTCCATTGTGCTTTGTGGTTATCCTATGTAATGAGGGAGAGAGTCATTTCCATATTTTCACAACCCACAAAACTTCTAATTTACATGCATATAATTTCATTTTATCGACCAATTTCAATCATATGAGTAGGTCGATAAAAAAAATTACAATGGTATTTTTCAACACCAATCATACAACATTTTATACATTTCCATGGGTTGAAGAAACTTTTTTTCACCATGTGCAAAAATTACACTCATTAGCTTACCTTTATGAATTGTAACTAATTGGAGAATCGTACTCTAGGATTTGCATCCTTCTTCGTACAAAGTTGTTATATCACCACAATTAGCCTTTCTTTGAACAAATTTATTGATTTATTTTTTCATCTAGTTTGTTCACAAATTCCATCTACATTATTTAAAGATATTACCCTACATATCATTTATACTAAACTACTATACATCCATATCAGAGCTATTAATAATCTAAAATTATTTTCTCATAGGTAGAAGGAACATTATCTATTACAAATATATATTACAAGTTATTCAGAGTCATTTGTAAGAAATGTAGCTTGGAAATTGAAATCCTTCAACCAATTCAGGGGATAGTTGATCATTGTTCCTCTTGTTAACAATAAAGTTCATATGCCTATTTTCATCACTTGATTTTAAATTTAAAAATTATAAAAAATACCAATCTACAATGCATTAGGGTTTTGGATCCACCATTGAAGATAATACTCCTTGCATTAATAGAAATTTAATATGATCACTACATGATGGACAAAGCTACCACCATTTACTTGCTTCAAGGACTTTCTATTCAAGGGAGATTCACACTTAACCAACACAAAGTAATTGTACATGTCAACATAACAAGAAATAAATAAGGTACATCAAAACATTATTCATCTAGCTTCAAACTTTTATATTAAACAAGCATACTTCAAACTACCTGCACTTAACTAGTTTATATTATTTATTTCATCTTGTAGGTTCATTTTAGATGTCGTAGTCATGCTTACATATTTTTCATAGTTCTTTATTGGTGGAATACTCTACCATCTAATATAATGTTGCTTTCACAAAAGTAATCACAATGGTATAAGCATTATGACACTTTATCATCAAACTACATACTCAACCCCTTACGAGACAATTCTTCATGACAAAACAATTTAACATGTGACTTAAAAGTACATATATGGTGTGTCCATTTAAATTTATAAAATCAAATATAATCAATCAAATTAACTAGTATAAAGTAGATAGCAAATTGTAAATTCAAATATAAACATGAATTAGTCTACAAGCTTTTCCCTTTTTATTGTTCTCTATCTTATTGTTTTTCTATTGAAACCCTCACATTTATTTGTTCCAATTAATAGGATAGACAATAAACCTTTGAGGGCAATCCACATTTTTACATTAAGATACACAAAAATGAATGTGTATGTGTTTATAAATGTCATAATTTGACTCAATGAAAGAAAACTTTACATATCTCCCAATTTAAATTTAAATATATTTTCAAAAGCTCAGAGAATATATATTAAAATGTGGGTGTAGCCTCATTTTTACTTGGCATCCATATTTTGGTGAACATAGGATTGTCATTGCACTATTTTTCAATACTTTGTGTCAATGTGTATATTATTAGTTGCCCCAAACATGCAAGTTATGCCGGAAGGCGTGTAATTTTATATTTTTTGTAAAATGATTTGTATAAAGCGTAAGTGTGTAAATCGACAAGCATACTCAAAACCATGATGGTTGACCCCATCTCGTGCCTTTTGTACACAAATCATCAAGTAACAATAATTTAATATTTTTGATTGAGGTGATGGTGGAAAATGAGGTGGTGTGTTCCTTTGTACAATGACAATGAATTATGTCAAGAGGAGACGTTTTGTTCTACTATGAGCTTAAGTAATGGGAAAGTAGTGAGGAAGGGCAAGGCCATACAATACATGAAATAATAAAATATTTTAAGGAGCACTAGGCAATGATGGTGAGAGGAAATGACAGGTTATTTTAGGTGATGGACTTAAAGAACCCCAGATAGATACACGTGAAAAGTTATATGAAATGTCACATCTCTCAATGCAATCTGCAAGTCCACTAAATTATTTTTGTTACTTAATAAATTATTGAAACAAGTGTAATATCTCAATGAAAACAAGTGTCAAATTATAATGTCCCCTTTTTATCGTGACCATGATTGTGGATGGTTTAGCCTATTCCTGACCCTTGTAGGCTAGAGTAGATGGCTAGGGGGTCTTATTTGGCAGTATTTGGTATGGCTTCACCTTTAGTGATCAGTGACAGTTCATATTTGACCTTCATTGGACTCAGTTTGACACACTTATTATTTATAGTAAGTGACTATTTCAGGTCAGTCAGGGTTTCTATCTATAGTAGGGCACCTGAACATGCTTCATTTGCAGTGCCAACCCTTTAAACCATTGGTTTGATCAGATAATGAGGGGTTTACTATTTATAGTAAATAAGTGGTTTTTAGAGAGAAATGCTTAATATTTTTAGTAAGGCAATTGCATGCGTAGTGGATGTAGTGGTTAACTCCTTGGTTCAGACAAAATCGAGAAATAGCGAGTATTTATGGAGTTATGTTATTTTAATTATTAATAAAGTAATACTTTATTAATAATTAAATATAAAGTGCAATTATAATGAGAAATGGGGCTATGACCCTCATTTAAGTGATTTTTAAAGTGACTAAGGAATAATTAAAATATTTAAATGTTATTATAAAGTTATAATGTAACTTTATAATAATAAAGTCACTTTAATTTTATAAAGTGTGTTAAGTGAAAATTAAAAGTGGGAATAAATCTTTTAACCCATATTGGCCAGGAAAGTGATTGAGCTCTCACAAAAAATAATAAAAAGAACTTAAGAGCTCATTCTTAGACATCTAGATTTGATATTAATATTTGATAATTTCTCTTGTGGAGCCAAGGGCTTCTGCAGTTATTTCAGTTGGCCATTGAGAACAAAAACTCTCAATTGGTAATGTGATTTTGAGGCTGTGGGATACTAGCCGAATTATTGCTAAAAGAGAGCTTCATCCAGAAGTTATGATTGTGCTTAAAGATTCAAGAATTCATCAAGGGTTTGAGCATATTTAAAGACTCATCTATTGCAGACATGTAGCTCATCATTGGCATCCATTAATTGATAAATTCCAACCATTATTGTGAAAGAATTGAAGGGATTTGCGAAGGGTTTAAAGGTTGATGGTAAAAGATCATTTCCAAAATTATATTTCAGCCATTAATGATAATTATCAGCTGCTTATATAGATCGACCAACTCCTATACAACCACATGTTGACCATTTGTGTGTAGTGTAACTTCTCTAAGCTAACACGCCTATTAAAAGTGGCATATAGTGGTCTCATCTAGAGCATATAGAATTATCAAAGATTTTAAATCATTAATTAAGGTAGAGAATCATATACCTGGGCTAGATCATTCATTAATATCAGAGATATACATTGCTGAAATCATTTCTAGATCTCAATAAGAGCAATCGATTTATCATTTTGGTCGAGTCATTTTCACAAGGCAGAAATCATTTATAGGTTTCACTTCATGTCATTTGTATTACAATCCATTGATATTAACTCATCATATAGTATTCAACATTGTAATCTTAGTCCTACATAGTTGCATTGGATTGCATGGTAATATTTGTCATGAAAAGTGTCGCTATTGTAGATGGATGCTTACATTAGAATTTATATTTTAATTGCATATAATTTGTAAGCCAAGAGTCTTAACATTTCTTACCTTCATTTTAGGTGGGATTTACATTTTAAATAAAGGATTTATAAGTTGGGAGTCTTAGTTTTAATGTAATGATCATCTTGACTAGCACAAGTAGTATGCATGCCAAATGTTTGTCATAATTATCGATGGCTGTAGGTGCACGTTTTTAATATTAAATCTGTATTTATGCATTTCAAATACAAAGTAAGAATTACATCTCCATATTACATCATTGTTAGACTCATTTGTGACAAGTTACGAGCATTTATAATCTTTGAGACCATTTCAAACAAACTGAAAACATAAACACAACAAGTACCACATTCACATTCAAATTGTTTGACAAAATTACAAGGGAAGACATTGAAGAGCTTGAGTCAGCTTGGGCTAGGCTCACTACACAAATATCCAATGGGTCCTTTAAAAACATAGAGAATGAATCACATGTTAATTTAGATGAGTTTAAAACTAATTAAATGGAAAGTTTGGCTTATTTAATCATATAAAACAAAATTAAACACTTTAAAACCAAATATATAAAAAATGGAAAGGCTTCCTTAATGAAGATGTCTTTATATAATATAATTGACCAAATAATTTTTTCATTATAATTCATCGTAACACTAATAATAGTCATTGTATTCATAATAGTAGTGCTCATTTATCTTTATTTGGTGAATGAAGGAAAGGCAAAATAGCCACTAATCCACCACAAGCATTGCCAATTTTAGGTAATTTGCTGGACATGGGTTTGAATCCCCAACAATCTCTACATACTCTCTCCAAGTGTTATGGTAGTTTGATGTATCTGATATTAGGAACCACCCAAAATTTTATAGATTCCTTTGTGGACACTACAACTACTGTGTTAAAGACTTCTGGGTCTATTTTTTGTAACTATGTACTTTGAAAATTTTAAAATAAAATTTACCCTGCCTTTAAACTAAACTAATTAAAATGGTATTATTGGTGATTTATGTTTTTGGTGGACCTGTCTATATAGTGTCAATGAATTTTATGACATTTCAAGTGTACAAATCTAATTTAAAAAATATATACGATATTAAAAACCTGTACATTACTACAATCACATGGAATGTAAACTTCAATTTGAGAATTTACCTTCTGATATACATAATATAGATGTTTTGATAAATAAATATAGGTAATCCCACCACATAGATGATGCCTAACACATTATACCTGTCAACCGCTACTATTATTAAAAAAATGTGAGTGACGCTAGATAACTACTTTATTGGACATGTTGAGATTTTTGTGTATGATTAATGTATTTGTGATTTATCCCCTTTACATTGCATTGCACTATAATTTGTTGTGTTCATACTTCAGTTAGGCATTTCACTTTCAGTGGTTTCATTATCAGTATTTATATATGACATTTCTTGTAAAGTATGTGCATGGTGAGGTGGTGTTAAATGAAGAGAGATGAGTTTTTTAGACTTTTTCAAATTTTGAGTAATTTTATGAGTGTGAAGAATACTATTCAAATTGATAATAGATTGGGATTTTATACCAGTGAGTAATGCATATATCCAAAGCTCAAATTCAAAACCCTCAGCCCATGTGGTTTCTCCTCCTCCTCAAGAAAAAATAGATAGTGGTAAATCTCAACGAGGAACATATACAATTAGTGGATAAAGAGGAACATATTTCAAGTTGATGACACACTCTTTAAGTGGATACCTATTCTTTGTCTCATCAACACCATTAAATTTTTATTGAAATAAAGTTTTAGTGTTTAATTGCCTAAAGGGTAAGCATTTCAATTTAGGTTGTGGATTGATGTTGGTAAAATCTTATTTCCAATAGTGTTGTAGAAATAATTTGAGTCCCTAAAATTATTTACAATGTTAAAGATGAGCTAGGGACAACCAAAGAGGGGTATGTATTGGAGGAGGCGATCATGTACAAATATGTGTTGAATTTGTGGGGGAATTTGGCATCATAATCCATTACTCCTAGGATGAAATCCTCATGTTTGTAGTGGCTCATAAGAATGAGACAACCAGAGTGGTGGAGAGCGGAGACGTAATGCCACCCTTGAATATCTTTATGTAAAAGAAGATTTAAAATGAAACACAAACTCAAATACACATGAAACTTTAAAACTAAATATTTATATGTCCTACTCTAGTCACAAAAACATAACTAGAAATTTACAAGTGACATCAACAAAAAAGAAGTAAATAAGAGACAAGATATTAAGGTTGGCATAAACTTCAAATAAGATTTCCTAGTCAAACTTATACAAAGTGAGAGTATCTAGCTTATTTATTGCTATTTTGTTATTAATACAAGGTTACAATCTTTAAAGGAGTAGAATAAACCCATTTTAACTCCAAAACAATTCCTTAAGCCCAACAAACAACATTATACCCCGAAGGAATAACCCATATGTTCCATATTAATAAAATTTCTACAGGAAATAATATTTTCTTGGCCTCTTCCCCTTCAACATGTCCATTATTTATTGAACTTTGTGATGTTTAAAAGGGTCACTTGTTTTTTTCCTTGACCAAGGGAAATAACCAACATACATAGGGACTAAATTTGACAATTGAACCTATGCATCATGAATTTTTTTGATGACAATTATTTATTCAACATAACCCTTCAAATGCTAGCATATTTCATAGTAGAGGAAGGAAACATTATAGATAATTCTTATATTTATTATAGTTTTGTTTGCATTTTATGGGGTGGAGGGGGGGGGGGGGATGTACACATGACCATACGACCGTCCAATATAGTCCCTAAATATACATATAGTAAATACCCTACCTAGCACGACGTGGATCAAAAGTGGAAAGTTAAGTCATTGGTTTTCAATTTAAAATGATGATTGTATAGTTCTTTTTTTTGTATGTAAAGAAACAACTAACATATGGAGAAACTATCTCACACAATAATAGATTACTCCTAAGAATCCATTGTAGCTTCCTAAACCTAGCACTAAAGTTGGGAACCAGTGAACTGATCCCACATTCCCAACCCAAATTTGATGTGGTTTAGAACTTTGAAATTTCCAAAAAGGGGGAGATTGTTGTTTTCAAGAAATTTGATATTGCCAAGCTCCTGGGTTTAATGCATTTTTTCCACATTTGGTATTAAATGAGGCCAAGACACGAGGTAGATATAACAAGGCACTCTGAACACAACAAAATGTAGGACCTAGGTCCTAGTCATAGACATATGCAACATACTTATAAAAAATAGCTCATTTATGCCCACTTCTAGCTTGCGGAAGAGGGTAGATTTGGGATGATTATGTGAGGAGGTGGTCCAAATCATATATACAATCTTTCACAAAAGCATAATGCTCTAGTTTCACTAAGGTCAATTAAGTAAAATTAAACTCAACATTATACTATGAGGAAAACAAAAAGTTATAAAAAAATAGATGAATTTTGACAAGAGTCATTCCCCTGCTTTAATTCTACCCTTAATGGATTTAGTGGCTTCGATGTTACTGCTAAGGTCAGAACCTTTTGGGGTGAGCTCCACCATCGAGATGGAGAGAGGAAGCTCTTCCATAATGTTTCACACATTGTTTTGAAGAGAAACCTTGGCCCTTAAAACCCTAAAGGGGGGCTTTCCCTTGGTGGTTAGAGGACATTCCTTATGGATATGCCCTACCTCGTTGTATTTACAACATGTGAAAGGGATCTTATCAACATCAATACTTTGTTCCCAAACCCCTTCACTAGTTTTGAGACCAATAGATTTAGGGATCTCATTACTTCAGTCTAGAAGGACACAAACATGTGCATATGAGGCCAAAACCCCTTCAATAGATTTCAGGTCAATTTTAAGAATGGTCCCTACCCGCGAACCAATTTGTCTAAGACAATTATCCATCCAATATTGCCCAGGAAGTCCATACAGGAAAAATTTGTTTCTTGGTCGATAAAGGGTTAAAATTTGGGCACCATTCTTGCAACTAAAACCCTGCTCCATTCATGAGCCAGGGACCCCCCTCTAAAATTTCCACTTTATTATCCACAAATGGACAACTAATCAAAAAAAAACCTTGGGTAGGAAATGAAGGCAATAATCTTTTCCCTAGTTCTCATTGATCCAATTCTTTATGTCCTTGAAGGCCAACTATTTCCCAGTAAACTTTTCTATGAGACCTATAGATATCAAACCCTTCACATGATCTTTGAAATCATCATTTTCAAAATTGTTCATTCCTAACTAACCTACACTGGCCTTTCTACTCAGGGACAATATTGCTTGGACTAAAGGGAGCCCCCTACCAATAATGTTCTTTAGGGGGTGGTTGAGTAACCTAAAGGCAAAACATCTTTATTTATAACACCCAGCTTTGTGGATGCATTTCCAAGGTCTTCCCAATCTTTGTCCAACCAATCACTAGAAATCGTTTCTTCCCATCCCTCATGGATCTCTTGCCACAAATCCCATTTTTGCGCTTTTATCGAGTCAAGCATCTAACCTTTTCCCTTGCCCTCTAGCTGTCTCTGGATTTGGTGCTTCTCTTGTGCTTTTGCCATTCTCTCAATGTTTTTTAGATAAATGTATTTAAGATATTTATACCAATTCATTTCTCAATTGCATTATATATTTTAATGAAAAATGAAGCTTAAGATTTTCTATTTTTAAATTTAAAGTAATTATTTTACCATATATATATATTTATATATATAAAACTAGTAGAATCAATGACCTAGTAACCTAGCGCAACTCTTTTGGTGCACTTTTTTAAACAGAGAAAACCTCTATAAACATTAATTGATGCTCAAACATCCCACTCTGAACATTAAGTAAACCAAGGACTGAACTTGAAAAAATAAATATATTGCTTAACAAGTAAGAAATATTAATTTACTAAACATATATGTTGAATAAATACAATATATCCCCTTAAGTGTTGGTCACCAATAAAAAACAAACTTTTTTTTTTAAAAACTTACAAATAAATTTTAAAATTTTATCAAAATATTTTAAATTGTTTTACAAATTTTTAATACATATATTCATAATTAACATTTCATTTACATATATAATAAAAATATAAAATTAAATCGTATAAAAAGGGGAAAAATAAACTTACTCTCCGATTCTTACTTTCCCCTCTCCCTATAATTGCTTCTTGCTTCTTCTTCCTCTAGCTCTCATCCTTGTTTCACATCCTCAATCTCTTAACATAATCTCCCTTATGTTCTTTGTCATTTTATTCTTCAATGTTTCTATGTTTTCTATTCATACCTCACTTTTTATAAAATTTATTTTAAATTATGAAATGATTCTAACAAAAGTTTTTAAATTAGATCCAACTTACTAATATGAAAAAGGTTTAAAAATACTAACTTGTATGACCCATATGCTAATGACCCTAACAAATTTTCTTAGATTAGCTCTCGTCCTTGTTTCACATTCTCAATCTCTTAACATCATCTCCCTTAAGTTCTTTGTCATTTTATTCTTCGTTATTTTTATGTTTTCTATTCGTACCTCACTTTTTATACAATTTATTTAAATTATGAAATGATTCTAACAAAAGTTTTTAAATTAGATCCAGCTTACTATTACGAAAAAGTTAAAAAAAACTAACTTGCATGACTCGTATGCTCTTCTTCTTATTACAATGACACCTTTTATTTTAGGATTTGTAGAAAACATTAATTGAAAAATAAAAAACTAAATGAAAATGATTTTCAATTAAAGTAATTTTAATTATTGAATAAATTTTTAAAATATAAGTATTTTATAATGGTAATAAAGGAATGTAATAGAATAAGTTCATAATTAGGTTTGATTTTAAATTTGATACTTATTTAAAAAATTGATTGAGAAAATTCAATTAAAAAATCATAATATTTTGATTATATGGTAGAATTTGGAGCCTTTTTTTAATTCATAATATTTTTTAAATTTGACACAGTGATATAGCGATACGAATGAGAAATTTGTGAAAAAAGTAATGGAATGATTAATCAATATATTATATGAAAAATCTAAAATAAAAACCTTAAGATTGATATCTCTCGTCATATTTTAATTTATGATATCCCTTGATGCTATTTATCCCCTAATATCCCTCCTCAAAAAGCTCTCCCTTTGTAGTCTATCTCTTCTCCTTTGCTGACCCCCCTCTCGCCTACACATTTTGAGGCTCTTGTCCCTCCCCCTATGTGAGCTAGGAAACTCAATGCTAATGTTGGCATTACTGCATAAAAGAAAGGCATACGTTCTGAGGCGAAAACATTGAGAATGGAGGTACAAGAATTGGTGAGAGATGGCTCTTAAAGGACGATGAAGTACCTTTTTTCTAGGCATGAGAGAACACAAGCCATAACATGTAGTTGAAGGTCGTGGCGCTCTTGTTTGGGCTTCTTTTGGTTGGTTTCCACTCTTTTTTTATTTTGTCTGAGTTTCTTTTGTTGCGGTTTGGTAGAAGATTTGCAGAATTGGCTCGGTTTCTTTCTTTGGTCCTTTCACTACCTTTTGGCAGAAGTTTGGCGACTTATAATTGTTCCTTACCTCCCTTAATAAAGGTGTGTCCTCCTAATGGGAGGTGCTTTATCGACTTTGGTGTTCATTGTTTGTTTTCTCATTGTTTTAGCATTCATATTTGTTGCAAGGATTGAACCTCTAGTTGTGCCCCAGAGCCAATTCATAACTCCGATCAAATACATTTACCCTATCTCATTAAAAAAAAAAACTTCCTCTAGCTCTTATCTCATTTTACATTCTCAATTCGTAGATTAAAATCATCTTATCAATTTAGAAGGAGCATCTTATATAGTCGGCATGTTTCGTTTTCGATCGAATTTAATTTTAGTTGGTATTAAGATGTTATTGTGAGTGTTTTGTATGTCATACATAATTGTCTTGTCAATCAAAGACAAAAATTTAGCAGTGGTAGGTTGCAAATTATATCGTAGCATCGATGATAATAGTGATTTTGGTGATTTATAAAGGCGATTTGAATCACCTATTTATGTTCCAAACTGATTCGTAACTCTAATCAATACTACCCTTTTCCAATTCATAATTCTTAGTAATTTTGATGATTTATAAAAGCAATCTGAACCTCCTATTTATATCCCAAACTTATTTGTAACTCCAATCAATACTACTCTTTTGCAATTCATAATTCTGATTTTTTAAAAAACAATTACCCATAACCTTAAATAAATAAAAAAAGTCTTGTAAAATAAATACTACGATTGTAACATGGAGAAAAGTTTGGCATGGACTTAAATTTCTTAATATAATAATGGAGCAACCACTCATAAATGAAATTATCATGCTATAACTAATTTCTCCCACTGATTTCCAATAAGAAAAATCAAACGTCTAAATCACCTTTATCCGTGGATAAATAATTTCCACTAGTGATTTCGTACACGTGGTGATTTGGTAACATGAATATATGGATATAAATTTAATCGCACCACATCTGGTAATTGAATTTAAAATAGTTAAAATTAAATTTAATAGTAATTGCGCGGGCCGTTAGTCTTCTGAATGTGTTTGTAACGGGTTTAAAACCTTCTATTTTATTATATCTACAATAATAAAAAATTGTAATTTTTTTAATTTAACAATTGATAAATTGATAAAAAGGAAGGTTTAAGATAATTTTTAAAAATAATTATTATAATTTGATAATTTAATTATGGTTTTTAAAGTAATATAGTCAAAACTTAAAAAACTCTAAATAATATAAACACATTTTTAGAATCATATAATTTACGTTTTTGGGCTTTAGGTGATATCTAGAATCGTACATTATATTTTTCTAGTAGATAAAAAACGATCGGATGATTTTATTTTTCAGGATTAAGTCTCCAAGATATCTCTTATTTTTATGAAAACTCCACAAATCCTTTGGAAATTGATCTTCTTCTTCAAAACCTTAATAGGGAGGAATTAATATTAAAGAAGATTAGGAAAAAAAAATTGTTTTGGGGCATGTACTTAGGGTTAGTAAGGTTTTTCAGTACCAACTACTTTTCAAGGTCCTAAACGATATGCAATATCTAAAATAATATGTCAAGTAAAATATAATTCAGTGAATTAGTCCACTAAAATGCAATTCAATTAGGAAGTTCAGTGAGATGTAGTTCTATTTACTATGGCTTTTAGTGCTATAATGAATGTTTGATTTCTTTTAGATTGTAGTTTTAAATGTTAGATACTCTTCAAATTTATTTAGATTCTTGAATGCCTTCTCATGTGTATGTCTTATATAAATATATATAATTGAATTCAAATTAGGATTTCATTGACATGTAAACTGACACATAATGGGTAAAAATGCTGACAGTTTAAGACTCACAATTCTCGAGGGACCCAAAAAAGGGTTAGAAGAGCCCACCCCTAGAAACACACACTATGTTAATAAGAAAAACACAAAAAGCTTGTGGGAACATAGAAGGAGGAGAGAAAAAGAGTGAACGAGTAAAAAAGGGAGAACATGACGAGAAACAACTACAAACACAAAAAACATGTTGATAAGACCCCAATATAAGCCAATAATTGATAAACACAAAGGTACCATAAAATAATACAATATAATGACTAACATATGTACCAAAGCTATTTAAAATATCTACATATTCCCGTTTCTCTTTGTTGAGAAAATCTCAAACTTTTCCCAAGAAAGCAATACTTATCAATATAATAATTATTAAAAAAAATCACATATTAGGTTGTGTAAAGGAAATTCACAAGTTTTTCTTAAAAAATAAGGGCCGCTGAGCAGATAATACATATGTTTATATTGAAATTTGTTTATGGGTGAGTTTGCACGAAAATTTGTAATCTAAACTCAATGTATCAAATTGGTATAGAAGAAATATGTGGTACAATACCATGTAAAAAATCTCCTATCATTAATTTGTTTCTATTAAATTAATTGTCTTAGCCAGATCATGTAGTTAAGTTGTCTAATGTTACAAAATATATATTATCTTTTAAATATTATAAATACTTAATTCAAATAATATATAGGCTGGTTTTGAAAGTGCCCTTTCACTAGAACCTTACAAATCATGGAATAATGTGTGATTAGTGTGGCCAATACATAAATTCAACGAATAAATTTTTGAATGGGATGATTGTGTTAAAAATGACACTACAAAATAAAAATAAAAAAATAATGTGACTAGACAACTTCAAACTTTTCAATTGAACGAGCTTTGACAACCATGATTGTATACTACCCTATGTCTTAAATGATATATATTGTGGTCACTTCATTCTAGGTTGTTGTAAATTCTGTCACCTATTTTGGTAGGATGAACATCATTGATGTTAATAAATTTGTCATGTTATGATGACTATTATAAATGATATGACAACTAACAATGTACAATAAGTTGTTACATGTTAATAATTAAAAATAATTGAAATAATTCCAATGACATGCAGATCAATGTTGAGTAGTGTGTCTCTAACATCAACTTATATGCTTCAATGAATGTTCTAATGACTGCTTGATTTATTTTAAAATACTTTTAAGTGTTCAATAGATTCATATGATTAATAGATAGATCCCTATATGAACCACAATGCTTGTGTATTTATAGAGAAATTGCATTCAAATTAGGGACTTATAAACACTCAAATTAACATCTAATGATTAAAAAGGTGAAAAAATAGAATAAATGTTATATGGACAATACCCAGAAGGGACCACAATAATGCGCTGCAAGTGTTATACAATGTACAAAGTGTTGGGACGTTATAAACACAAAACTTGAAGTGAGAAAAAAGAATAAGAAAAATAAAGAAACATCTAAAAGCTATTGAGGAAGGTGCACGAACCACCAAAATTTGATAAATACATCATTAAAGCTTAATTTGGATTGATAAGTACACAAACACTCTAGAAACATGCAATTTAATGACTAATACTTCCATGGGGACCATTTTTTTGGTGTCTAAACATATACAAAATATAGGTAACCTTAAAAATCATGCATTCACACACTATAACCTATTTATGTCATTGTCCTTCCATGGATT
The DNA here is from genome assembly GCA_037957365.1 of Torreya grandis. Lineage (NCBI taxonomy): Eukaryota > Viridiplantae > Streptophyta > Pinopsida > Cupressales > Taxaceae > Torreya > Torreya grandis. The sequence goes on along the minus strand of JARHVA010000687.1, from coordinate 1,353,957 downwards.
ATTTGTATGAAATCTAGTTTATAACTGTAAGAAGAAGAAATGATAAATTTGAGCATGTTGGAAAAATGTGTCCTCCTTGACAGGGTGCGATTAGGGATGGTGGAATCTAGGACACAGACAAATATGGATTTGTCACCTCACTTTCTTATTTTAGACGTGACATCAGTCTAATAAATAATGACAAGTAAAACATACTTATTACAAATGTATCACCAAATGTATATACTTAAATTATTATTATATTATTAAATAAAATATTGTCAATTAATTAAAAAGTGGAGAAATTAATCATTATTATTATATTAATATAACAATAATTAAAATTATTATATTTATACAATGTTCCACCAATTTTAAGAAAAGAAGAAAACATCGTTAAGGTGATCAATCGAGTTAGATCCCTTATTAAACTGGATGAGAGGTCTGAAGGACAAAGATTTATTAGACCCTGTGTGATTGTTGATTTATCCAAGGCCCTTTGTCACTCTATTAGGCTTTGTTCATCTCATGGTTGATGGATACAATATCTCAACTTTGAGGGCCTTCCTTTCAAATATTTTTGGTGCAACCTCATTAGGCATAGGGCTATAGGATGTTATTCAAAGGGTTTTTAGAGTTTGGTTTTACACTCACGACTGGTTTAGAGGTAGAAAGATGAGGCTTCCAATCAATAATTCTTATGGCAAAATCATGGCATCTTTTACCATATGTCAGGAATTTACCCTCCCCCTACCCAGGTTGGGGATCCCTCACCAAGGAGGGAGGTTGGTCAGAATTTAGTTGAGGCTCAAGCTGTATCTTTGAATCCTTTTCCTCGAGTTTCAGTTGGTTCCCCCTGATGCCTCGCTTTGGAGAAACTAAAAACAACTATGGATTCTTCAATCAAAAAGAAAGGATGCAGGACAAAAACTCAAAGGTTGAGATCAGATTCATAAGAAATGATGAAGGATATAATGTAATGAACTATGGAAGATCAACTCTTGTAGCAAATAAGAAGACTAGCTTCAACCATTGGCTAATTTATTGATCCCTTGCTGCTCTAAGGGGGTGGACGGTAGAATCCAAAACTATTTATACTCTATTTTTTATTGATTAAGTTTGGTTTTGTGTCTAGATTCTCATTGGATGCAAGTTATTCCTTGTTGACTTTTCATGGCTTTTTGGTTGAATCCTAGTTGTTGTGCAGATTTTAGGCTGATATTTTGCTATTGTCTTGGGTGTAGTCTCCTTTAAAGGATAGGTCGTGTTAGGTTGTGGGTTGTGTCGGAGTTTGTGGTTTTGTTGTTTAGGTTGGTGATGTTTTGGACAACTCTGTATGGGGTTGTGGGGTCTCATCAAAACCCTCTTTTTTTACCCGTTAAAATGAGAACATGTAGAGGAATATTCTTTAATTTTTTGATAGTAAAATTTGAAATTGCTATAGTGAAATGTCTTGTCAAAGATTCTTATTGGTTGAAATAATATAATTATTTGCTCAAGTAAAAATTATAATATCATATCTTGACAGGTACTAAAAATTATGTTATTAGACTTAAAAAGAGGGACTCTAACATTCAATTTTTAATATGTTTCTATTAATTATTATATGTTCATCAATGAAACTAATTTTTTTATATTCATTTCAAATTAAAATACTTAAAATTGGGACTTTACCTTTCACAACAATGAAATTGTTATCATGATTTTTATTTGTTTCAAATAATAATACTTAAAGTTGGGATGTAATTTTTTAATCGAAGATATATAAAAACACAATTCTATAACAACCACTCAAATTAAACATTTATATCTTATTACAAGCTTCACATATTTTGAGGCATAACACAAATATTTCCTAGATTTTAAGAGAAGTTATGATTACAAAACAAGAGGAGTGGGAGATGATAATGTTTTGGACTAGCTAAAAAAGATTAACTGACTAGTTTGTGTGATTTTTTAGGTCATATTTGTTACCATCACTTTCGATATCTGACAAACTTCATTGTAGTGCAACATGGTGTCATGTGTAACCACACGCTTTGTACATGGTTTTGACACCCCTATTTCTCTGTATGAGATAATAAACATTAAAACCCTAGAAGATTATAAACATTAAAACCCTAGAAGATTATTATGTATCATAATTTTTCCTTAATTACTTAATTGAATTGTGCAATGTAGACTTAATATTTCAATTTTAGTTCACAAATATGGTGATGGGAGCCATCCAAATCATGTCAATTTCATTGGGCTTGTACAATGTAGGGTCAATCATTTCAATTTTAGTTTGCAAATATGGTGATGGAAGCTTCCAAAACACGTATGTTTCTTTGCAAGCCCAACCATATAACATTTTTTTTTTTGGAAAATTTCATGGTAATTCGTATTTATTTATAAGCAATTTCAAGAATAATAAAATTAAAGCATCACATATATGTAGGGTATTACTTCGTGTTGAATCAAAATATTGTTAATGCAAATTGTAATTTTTTTGCAAATGTTTGATTATTTTAAAAGTATAGAATAGTGGGCTCTGATATAATATTTGCACTTTATAATCCTTATTTGTGAACATTTACTTGTCCCCCAAAAAACTACAATTCTTTGCATATTTTTGAAGTAAATTATGAGAGTGACTACGAATATTTGATGTAGGTTTTGATGTATTGTGTTTTCAATAACAGTGTAAGTAACTAAGGAAAAAAGAAAAATATTGCATGGAGGAATTACATTGTAATCTCATGGTAACGTGAGGAGATTTTCATAAATTTGTAATATTTTTGTGTCAAAATTTTATTTTATAGTGATAAATGATACCAAATTTATTGATGTAAAACGTATCAGGGATGATCACATTAAATTTGATAAAACATTTTTTTTTTTCAATTTAATGATATTTTCTTTAGTGACATATGTTGTTTCAATGTTTGCATCAACAACGTGCAATTGCATTTTCGTTTGATGTAAATTTATGTCATCCAATTTTTTTAGTACAAAATTTTCACGAAGTGAAAAAGATAAATTGACCAAGGCTTTGGCCATATTGATGTCCAAAATACACAAGAGATAACATAAAATATGACATAATGAAAATACAAACATTTCCCACATTTTTTGATAATAACTCCTTCCTTAAATTTAAATTTAAATATTTGACACAAATTGTGATGCAAAACCTTGAGCAAATCCTGATAGAATTGTATCATGATTTGAATTAACCTATACTATAGGTTAAAAAAATAAACTCCCATCATCTGATTGGTGTAATAATATGTCCACAGATTAATACAAAATTGATCTGGACCATTTGTGGGTATATATAAGATGATTTGAATGTATTTTTTTTGGAAACTGAGTGATAGAAATATTGATTAGGAGTTAGAAATTTAAGAATTTCATATTCCATAATGTCATAAAGAAGGATTGTACTACTTGGGAAATTTGGGACATGTTAAGAGTATATTGGAAAAGATGAAATGCTTAGTTTTCCATTGCATTTGGTGAACCCATGCCATTTGGTTGTAGGTTGAACACATTGCAAGGAAATGGGTTATTTATTTTTCATTACTAATCCTTAATTTTTTTAAAATACCAACTAAAATCCATTATGTTTTGTATATGTGATGGTGTGGATGGGAAGAGTAGATGAGGAGGATGGGTAGTGTGTGTTATCCTCTATATTGTGGAACTTTGTAGATTATTTGAAGGAATATAACTAACTTGGTTTGTAATTCGTATCATATTCGAGAATAGGCTTGCTTTATAGTATCACATAAAACCAATGAAATTACACTAAAAGTTGCCTCTAATGATTATAATGTTGGTTTTAATATTAGATATGATTGACAATCAAGACATTATTTAGATTTCTAGTTCCTATTGAGCTTTGAGAGATTTAGATATTGCTCATATGCTTCACAGCCACTTGGAGATTGCTCTATAGATTCTTCAATTAGGCAAGAATATTTCATGGGACATGATAAAGATAACATTTTGTTGTAACCCAAGTCATATTTGTCCTATATCATTTTCTCTACATTATTACTACTTTGGAAACTATTTATTCCTTCCATATTATTATTGTTGCTAACTTCCATAATAGCAATAAATATCCTCCTAGAAAGAATTCTGAAGAACCCAGATCCAAGCCTCTGCAAAACACGTTTTGGGGAATTTTTTAGCTCTGACGCAAATTTCAAAAGCGAGCCATTTTTAAATTTGCACAAAAATTTCACTCTAAAAGTTCAAAATTAACAAATTCAAAAATTGAAAAAGTCAACAACTATGACACAAAAAATCCCTATGCACTTCTTGATGCAAAATTTTGTGATGCACATTGTGTCAATAAAAGCTTCGCCCAATCTACGCTAAGTCAATTGATGCAAAACATTGAGTTATGTAATTTAGCTGATGTAAATTGAATAAGACAAACTTTCATGTTAGGGAGCAAAAAAAATACTAGGAAAAATGGCATGATTTAGATATAAATCTTGATGCAAAAACATGGAAAGCTACTAAAGTATTGAAGTGTTATAGCTCTAAAATTATTTGGCTAAACTTATTAGGATCCTACAAAACATACCATAAAGAGTGTTCTTCACCTTACATGGATTTGATCAAATTTGAAGACAAAACGACATGAAATAACACAAACAAAGCAATGTATTCCATTCATGGAGAATTGTAAATCCCTCCAGTAGTTTAAATTTTAGAACGTCATTTACAACTATAGAGATTGTCACATCATTTGCTTCCAACTCTAAACTAGTTAATTCACCATTCGTGGCCTCCAATTTAATAATTAAGCCTTCATAACAAATTGTTAGAGATAAAAAATGTTAATAAGACGAAAATAAAAAATCTAGAGCTGAAATTGTGATTTTGAATTCTGATAGCAAGGAGATGAGTTATCCTTTGAGTAATTTTAATGTCTATTAGTAAAACCATTTCTCACACCTAAATATGAATCCCAATAAAATGGTAGTTTATTTTTAATTTTTTTTTAAATTTAAAATTTTGGATTTTGAAATTTTACATTATGCTCCTTTAAGTTATACCAAATTGATTAGCCAATTAATTCAAAACTATTTTTTTTGGAAGAACCCTTTAATCATTCAAATAAAACCTTGTGCATATGAAATTAGACAAATTTTTAATTTTTATTTTTTACCATGGTTTTCCTACTTGTAGTGATTTTGAATTTTTTTGGTATTGATTATGAACTAGTTTACATGAACCCCTTTCCTCTAAAAGTTTAAAATTTATCATTCCCAGGAACTTTGAGTTTCCATGACTCAAATATTTCCCTAACCCATTCAGTATTTGGGCACATAATAGAAGTATTTAAATTGACATCCAAAAATAACCTCGTCATGCTTGTGATAGGTGGCGGTCCAATTATGAGTTGATTTTTTTTAATTGACATTCTATATAAGCAACTAGTGTCGCTATCCTTATCTATAAAACAAGATATATCAATAATTTGTCTATCACTTTATCATGGTCAATCCCCTCCTTGGAAAGCTATTTGCAAGCATGGTAGAGTGCATAATTAGCATCTACGTAGAAAAAAGAGGGAAAAGGAAAAAAAAGACAAGCAAGTTTTAAGTCAAAGCATTCCCATATTGCCACTACATCACTCTTAGAAACTTGATCAAAAAAGTATGGGATACCCAGGGAGAAGAATTTTTTTATTGTTTTGTTGATTTCAAAAAATTATTTAACACAATTCCTAGAGGCAAATTTTAGAATAATTTGGAGCATCTCAGATTGTAGATGAGTATAGAGTGGTAGTGTCTAGACTTTCTGAGTAAGCTAGGGAAAAAATCAAAAGAAGTGAAGGAATGTCAAAATGTTTTGGAAGCAACATTGGTGTCAAACAAGGATGTATTACATCTCCCAATTTGTTTGAGATATACATTGATAAGCTAGAGGAGTGGATAAATAACGTTGGTAGATGTGGCGTTCACTTAGCTAACTTTGTTGTAAATTTACTCTTATATACTATAGATGATCTTCTTTTAATTGTAAAATTAACATGTAGTTTGAGATAACACCCAAGGGCTCTAGAACTCTTATGCCAATAGGTGGGAATGCAAGTGAATACCCAAAAAACCTTAGTCAGGACATTTTCACTACAGATAAAAATAACCAAATTAACTTCTTTTTCAAAGAAAGCTTGCTAGAAGTAGTGGAAGAATACAAGTATCTCAGGTTTACCTTTCATGACAAGTTTAATTGAAAGACCTTTAGGGCCAAATGAATACAAGGGGATGTAAGGCCTTATACTTGCTGCAAAATAAGTACAGGAATGTAGAATTATGGGATTGGAAAACCAAGAAAACTTTATTCTACCTACTTGTCACATCAATGGTCCTATATAGTTGTGACGCTTGGGGCAATGATTCGTCTAACCTAAAATAGAGATAGATAGAAATAATCCAAAAACATTTATTCACAAGCAACCTCAAATTCAAAGTATTAGTACCGTATGAGATTTTATTAGATGAAAAATGTACTTTTCTATTGGAGGCATCATCAATGACTCGAAACATTAAATTATTTAAAAAGGACACAAAGTATGGAGACTCATTGATATCTGAGAATGGTGATAGAAGAAGAGTGAAGCAAAAGGAAAAACATGAGGATGAAACATAACAACAAATGGATGAGTAAATGGGAAATCAACATGCAAACATGTCTAAACTCTAATGAGGAAATAAAAATGTATGTGAGAGAGAAATTTAAGACAACCATGTGGACAAAGTGTCTAGGATGAAAGAAAGCATATTATATCAAAGAAATTAATCCCACATGGGACTATGATGAAAAGCCATGAATAAGAGTAGAGATCAAGTGGAAGGCAAAAATGTTAACAGCTTAGTTAAGGACTAGCTCACATCATCTTAGGTGTGAATCCAGCTAGTGGACAACACCTAAGGAGGAAAGGGAAATGAGAACATGCGTATTTTATGACAAGGGGGTAGTGGAGATAGAACGACACTACATTATGGGTGCATAGCGTATAATGACATACGTATCAAGTTCAATGATAACCTGAGGGTAGATAACCTAACCGACTTGTTTGAAGAGGCAAGGCTAGATAAAACATCACTTTTTCTAGATCAAGATCTAACATAAAAAAAGGGATTGGAAAATTTTCAAGACTAATAGAGAAGTGCTTGTGTCAAGTGGTTGTGTTAGTGTGGAACAACCTTATTATGCTCTTGGTCCCATAGATTGCTTGGTCTCGTGGACATCATTAAATTATTTCATTTCATTTCATACTATGATAACTGCCATAAAAAAGAACCACTAATTAATGTGATACATTAGTTTTTAGATAAAAATAATATGACCCCTAAAACATTGGAAATATTTAGGGATTGATAACAATATAAGAGATCTAATTAACTTTTAGAATTTGTAAGTTTGTTTGCTAATAACACCCTTATCGATGACTAGTTGGTTGTGGTTGTCGTAATCAACAAAGTGTTGGACCCTGAGAATATTTTTGCATACACCTAAAATGGAAGTCCCTACCCTGTCGTCTTACACATCAATCTTTGATGCAACCCCATAGTGACATGAAACACTAACCCATAATGTAATGCAAGGCATCTGATCTGGATTTTCCAAAAATGTTACTCATTCACATTTGTATAAGAAATAAGCTGTACATCTCATTTACATTACATATAAGTGTGATGTGTAATTTTGTTGTCCACCTTTTAAGAAAGATTATAAAACCATTTCATAATAATCTATGCCATTGTTATTTCCACAATAATTTATATTAATATTAATATAATAATTTTATTTAAAATGACATTAATAGGTTCAACTCTTTAAATATTAGAATTTTATGTTAATATTTAAAATATTAATTATGGATAATAGTTATATCACACAAATTTACATAATATAAGTATGGTTCATATTTTGAAGGATTAAGGTATATGCATTTTGTTCTTAATCATGTATAAGAGGTGGTTTTGAGGTCTATTAATATGTTCCAAGTTATCTTGTAGTTTAAGTATAAGGTGTTAGATTTTATTATTTATTTCTCTTTATATATATAAAATAGGATATAATTGTTTTAAAACTCTTTCATATAATGATTGATCGGTTTGTTATCGATCAAATTCTTTGATTTGAAGGTGGAGTACATAAACATCATCATCATTTTTCATCATTTGAGGGATTTGTACACTTACACCTAATATCATTCGAGGTGCATAAATTTTTTTCTACTAGTCCTAAACTTCTCAGCGTATGGTCGAACGAGGATGTAAATGCCCTAAAGGCCCTCAACCTATTAGATTCTAATTTTGCTATCGATTAAGTTCGTTAACTTCCTCAATCTAAAAGTTTGATTTCCTAAATTCCATTATCCTCATTCATTGCTTCAGGGGATCACTGCACTCACACCCAATATTAGGCAAGAAGCATAAATGGCTTAAAGGTCTATAACATCCCCAACATACGGTTGGAGGACACAAATGCCCTAAAGGCCCTCAAACTATCAACTAACTAATGTGTTATTGATTAACTTCCTTGAATTTTTTGATTTGAAGGTCATGTGCCTAAATTCGTTCCTCATTCATTATTAGAGTCATTTGCTACAATCACACCTAATGTCAGTAGAGGAGAGTAAATGCGCTAAAGGTCGTTAACCACCTCGCCTCATTTGTTAGTCAATAAATTTGTTACTCTTGCACCTAATGCTAGCTAAGGAGTATAAATATGTTAAAGGTCATTTACCTCCTTAGTGTTTGGGTCAATATATAAATGCCCTAAAAGTCCTTTACCTCATCAATCATGGGATTTGTTATACTTACATATAATGTTAGTTGAGGAGAATAAATGCCCCAAAGGTCCTTTACCTCGTGAGCATATGGGTTGAAATATGTATTCCATAAAGGTCATTTTCCTAATGAGCGTATGGGTTGAGACACATATCCCATAAAATTCATCGTCTTAATATTATGCTAGTTCATTACTGATCTAGTTCCTTGACTTGAATGCCAATTGCCTAAAATTTTCTCTCCATTTTTTCAATCAAGAGATTCCTTACACTTACACCTAATGTTAATCATGAAGTACAAATTCCTTAAAGGTCCTTTAACTCCTCGACATATGGGTTTAGACAAAAATACCTTAAAGGTCCTTCACCACATTAGTTGAGGGATTCATTACAACTCACATAATGTTAGTCAAGGAGAATAAATGCCCTAAAGGTCCTCTAACTCTTTAGTGTATAGGTCAAGATACATATACCATAAAGGTCCTTGGCTTAATAGTTATCTAGTTCTTTATTGATCGACTTCCTCAACTTGAAGATCAAGTGCCTACATTTCCTCCCCCACTTTTTCAGTGAAGAGATTTTTTACTCACACCTAATGTCAGTCAAGGAACATAAAGACCTTAAGGGTCCTTTACCTCCTTGATATATGGGTCGAAACAATCCTTTGTCCCCCTCATTCAATGGTCAAGAGATATGTTAGACTTAATATTAGTCGAAGAGAATTAGTGCCCAAAAGTCCTTCACCTCTTGTACATATGGGTCGACACACATATATGCTCTAAAGGTCCTTTACCTGTTGTGTGTATGGGCCAACACACATATGCCCTAAAAGTCATCAACTTAACGGTCGTCTATTTCATTATAGATTGAATTTGTCGACTTGAAGGATGAGTGCTTAAATATCCTCCCCTTCATTCATCCATCGAAAGTTTCATTACACAATATAATATATTATTTGATATATAAAGAAATCGAATTACATCTCCATTATTATCTTATTATGATCAAGTGTTCAATTCCGATCAACTACCACTATATCTTCAATTCTTCTTAATAATCTTGACTTATAATTAAAAAGAACTCGATAATATAAATTTAAAACCATTAACCTTAAATTCATAAACACTCAACAAATACGAATCTATCTCCCAACTATAACTTACGTACAACCTAATATTAATGAAAAACTATAAATGCCCTGAATGTTCTCAACCTCCACAACCTATGGGCCAAGTGTTCTCTTGTTACCTAAACCCATCACCAATTTGGAAGTGCACAGTGTTCAAAATCAACAAGGATGGCAACTTTGACATGTGCACTTGCAAAAATTAGCTAGTGGTTCGTCATGTCCCACACATGTCAAAGTTTCAACCAAATGGGACAGGGTTATCAACACCATGAGTGGGACCTTATTTGGATTTCCATTTCTTATGAAACTTCCCAATAAAATCACTTTCCTGTTCCACCACATAATATGAACTCTTGTCACAAAATGTCACCAAGTCCCATCATGGGAAACACAGCGGAAATTTCAGTCACCATGATGTTCAAGGGAGATCTTGTCAATGATTACTTTTCCAAATGTGGGACGCATAGCCTTTAATGTTGAGACCAAAATATTTGGGGGACCTAAATGGATAAGAGAGAAAAAGGGCCTTAAAAGGGAAGGGCAGTTAGGGTTGTGGAGGTGCGTGGTTGGCTTGGGCGGGGCATGGGACGAATGGCAGCGTACATGCTCCGCGGCTCTGCTTGCCATGCTCATCCTCGTGCACTGTCATTACCGACTTTGTAACCTTTGAACAGCTGGACGTTAGTAAAAGTCTACACACGAGTTAGAAGAGGTTTTATTTTCTACGTGGCGGCGCAGCATGGGCCCATGCCACGCCTATTTTGTTTTGACCAGTTTACGTAATTCCGTTGGCGGTTAATGGATTAAGATTCTACGTGGAATGTTTGTCATGTATTAAAGCTGGGTGGGACGTAAAATTAAGAAGTCATTTTTAATTTCAACTATTTAATATTTAATTGTATTTTATTTGAAACTAAACCCCGCATTAAATGTAAGTATTAGAAAACATTTTTTCCAAAGAAAAATCATAATCATCAAAAATATTAAACAATCCAAATTTCATATCTTAAATATATAATTAAATATTAAATAAAATTATTTTTATTTTTATTTTTAATTTTTATTTTCAAACTTTTATAAATATATTTTTCTTAGAAGTATTTATTTTTTAATAAGGTAAAACATTTTTTATCGGAGTTATGAATCGATAATGGGACACAACAAGGTGACTAGTCCTTACAACATGAAAAAATACCAACAAAACAAAGAAAATGAATGAAGACTAAGCCAAAACAAGACACCTCACTGAAGGAAGCATACCTAAACAAAGATAGACGAAACAAACAATTTAAAAGCTATCATTCAGTTAAAAACAACAAAAATACCTAAAACAAATTTGAATGCGCAAGTCTTCAGCGAACCCTCAGTAAAAAATATAAACTTGACCGAGGAGGCACAAACAGTGTTTCATCCACGGTGAGGGCTTGTCTTCTCTCACGTCGAGTGAGGATATCTTTCATCATCCACTGAGAGCCATTTTGCACCAAATATTCCACTTCTAGTCACAGTCTTTCCGCCTCAAATATTTTGCCTTTTTTCTTAACAACAATACCCATATCAACTTTGAGTTTGTTGCGTTGTAGAAGGGGGAACACACAACACAAACATGGAAAGGGAGTGGGGGAAGGCAGGGCGTGGAGAGGGGAGAGGTAATCGATAAAGGGGGTAAACCAAATCGAGGGAGAAGGCTCCACAATCAAAGGGGGCAAACTGGAAGACATTGAAACTTGATAGAAAACGTCACGATTTCCCCTTCTGAATTCTTGAGAAGGAGGTCCTCCTTTTTCCTCCAAACCTGAAAAGAGGAAGAGGAAGCATGAGTCTTCATCGAACACGTCGTTGTCCTATGCCCCAAGTGATTACATGAAAAACAACAAAAGGGGGGACCTTCGTAATTGAGGAATTGAGTCCAATTACAATTGGAGGAAGTCAAGAACATTGAATGAAAGAGAGGCTTTGACAGGGCTAAAAGAGTGCAAACTCTGACAAATCTGCCATCCAACGAATCTTTGTCAATCCTCACTAAAGAACCCACTTTGTTAACCAGAAGTTTAATGTGCTCTATATTTCGTAAGATGGAAGGGATATGGTACGACTATCTATCTGACATGTTCGCTTTGATTTAATTTTTTAATCTTATAAATTAAAAAGAAGAGCAAAAATCATTTCACACAAAAAATTATATACCTCTTAAATTTGGATTTAAACTAGAAAGTTACTTGATAAGTACTTACAAAATTCAAACCTATTCTATTTTAAGAACTAAACTATGTTTATTTTGTGTATCACAATAAATAAAAATTATATAATTTTATATACTGTCATGTAATATTTTTTTACAATATATAATATTAAATGTTTAATTTGAATAATCATCACGAAAAACTAAATTTGACGATTATTTATTCAACATTACTCTTTAATTATTAATATAATTTATAATTAAAAATAATTAATATATTTATTTATAATTTTTTAATATATAAAAATCTACTTAAATTTTTATCTCACATTTAATATAAATTATTTAAAAATTGATTATATTTTACAATTAAAAACACAAATACCGTCATACGGCCATCAAATTTAATCCGTCTGCTCTTATCCCATAGACCATTTACGTCTCATTTGTTTGGGTTCACGCTAAAAGCATGAAATAGAGGTGCATGTTACGTGAGTGCGTACTTTGAGTATTAAAGCTTTGAATTTTGTTACTTTTTCTCGTGAAAGTATTAAATATTTACTTTCTCATCATTTGTGAAAATACTCTCCGTGGTTACAAATTATGAGTTTTATTCAAATACATTTTTTTCCAAATTATATGGAACTTGCTTTTCGTGTAGTACCATTTTTTCCAAAAAGTTGGTTTACTTTTTCTCTTTTTAATGGTGCTTTTGTACGCGAGAATTAGTATCTTCTAATTTCTTGTTCAACCTTATTATGAACTTTAGTGGAGAAATTGATAAGTTCTTACTCAACTCATCATAGAATAGACTTTATTAATTTTTAAGGGAGACTATTGAAATTAAATATTTTTAATTTTAATAGAGTATAAAAAGATTTTATTAGTTTTGAATGGAGATTGTTGGAATTAAATATTTTTAATTTTTAATTAGTTTTAGATTAAGTATAAGGAAGATAGTCGCAATGTTATATTTTATATTAATCTTCAACATATTAAATTAGGGGTTTGTAGTGTTGATGGTGTGTTTGTGAAACATACTTCAATCCAAAAAAATTATAAAAGTCACAAAATTATTATTCGAGGGATAAATATACTATAAAATTTACAAGCAGTGGCAAAGAAAAATAGCTCAACATATATATCTAAAACTTGGCATGGCATTATGAAGAGGGTGTAGCTCGTCTCGCCATTATCGCTCAGTTGGCTTACGCTATTGTTGGAATGAGAGGTCGAGGAACATAGGTTACTCCTCATATATTCCATGCTTCAAATATTGTCATACAACTATTTCTGATTATTTTCCAGGGTTGAACTTTAATGAGAAATAAATTAAAATATTGCAAGTTGATGCACATAAACAGAGGGAAGTTATTCCAATCTTGGAAAAAGAGGTTACATTTCTTTCTAAATGGGAAGAATATAAAACCCCACATGTGATTTATACTGCAAATGGATTATGTTTCCCTAAGCACACACTCATTCTGGTGAGTTGTCTTTCTCTCTTTTCATTCTTATTTCACTCCTGGTATGAATATAAATTAGAATTTTGTATTTAAAGACATTTTATTTATTTGTTCAGGGTAATCAGTCATGTTTTTTGGAGCATATTTGAGGTATATCACAAGAAAAATGTAGAGGGAGGAATAATAATAAAGGATTTGCTAGGAGGCAATGGCATTGAAGTGTTTTTGAACTTTCTATATACAACAAAAATTGATTCTCGAGACACGCACTCAAATTACCATCACTAACCTTAGTCTGCCCATTCTCTTGGTCGTCAATCACTGTATCGGTCAAAATAAGGAATGGCAGCTCTCCTGTGATGCTTTCTTATCATTCTTCCCGACGTCTTACAAAAAAGTAGCAGACAAAAACGTAGTGGTAAATAACGTAACGGTAAAAACGTAATATGACAAAAATGTAGTATGACAAAATATCGCAAGGAAAAAATGTAGTGGTATTGATAATGTCATGAAGATGATAGAACTTTCAAATAAAGGTCCAAACTCATGAAATCATATTTTCCTTAGTTATTTTGCTTGTAAATTTGGTGCATTACTTTTTCACCATGAAATGTTAACTATTATCACCAAAATAAACTAGACAACAAATAAATAATGTGATAATCACTAAAATGTCTCAATTATGCTCTTCGTGATATTTTTGCAACATTACCAATACCGCTACGCTTTTTCTCACAATGTTTTATCTTCACGATGTTTTTCTCATACTACATTTTTGTCATACTATGTTTTTACCATTACATTTTTTATCGCTACATTTTTGTCCACTACATTATCACATAGAACCATTCTTCCCATCGTTGCATGCAACCTTCTATTGGATTGGCATTTCCAGCGCTTTTAAAATTGTGTTAGCCTCTAATTCCAGAAATGTCCTAGGTAATTAGTCCTCTACCACCGCCTCCAAAACTCTACCATCATTCCTTGTAGCAATGGAATTTGCCCTAATGCCATGCATCGTGCTCCCTTTTTTGAAGATATATTAAGAAAGCATAAATAGTTTTCATTTTTAATATGATATATATTTGATTATTATTGGATTTTTTATTTTTATTTTTATTAAAAATTGTAGAAACATTAAAAAAACACTATAATTTGTACATATGATAAAATTTAGAACCCAATTTCTACTTTCACAAATTATTTGTTGAAATTAATCATTCTACTACATTGAAATCATTTCTTTTTAATTAATAAAAATAATAAAATTATTTAGCCTAACCAAAATAAATATATGAAAATTAATATCTTTAATATTATTCAAACAAACATATTTAACATAAGTTAAATTTTTTATTGCTTTCAATTCCATGTAGTGGGTAATTTTTTAGTTACTTTCAACACGTCTTAAAGCTTGTCATGTCCCCTTTGAAATTAATTTGATGTTGTGAGAAAATTGGCCATTTTCAATATTTCTCTGGCACTATTCACAAGGACACTATTCACCAAGTCACTATTTATATATGCATTATTCATGGATTTACTATTCACTAGTGATGTGGTAGGTGATGCAGATGATGACGCAACATATGAGGTGGATTGTGGATGTTGTGTTATGGTTCACAGTGTCAGGAACCTAGAACAATAAACATGCTCTGATCCCTACTTTGTCAGGATCTTGCTCCACCAATTAGAGCACATATGATTACTTCTTGTATTAGCAACTAAACACGGAATTTAACCAGAATCAATAAGTAACTAGAAATATGAAACAACACATGAATTGAGAGACAATACACAATTGTATTAATAATCACTCAGAATAATATACAATAAGGAAGATGCCACTTCTCCCTCCACCTCAAAGGTTCGCCACACCTCAAGACCTTCTTCCCTCTCTCTCTCAGTCACAACAATCAACTCCAATACATAATTGATGTTCACCTCTCCAACCAGTCAGTAACACGCTGCCAGTTCACCAAGTACACAACTGTACTCCAAGTAGATCCTTTGCTCTCTACTGCTACCTGCAAATCACTAGACCTTACTCACCATTGTAGATCTCCTATAGAAAGTCATGCACACATGCTGACCAAGATCATACACATAAGAAGAACCCTGCTGATTCTCCAAACCAATACCCACCTTGGTACTGTGGCACTAGGAGGAATGCACCATTGCTCTCTTCTCTCTGAAGGAGCTTATTGTTCTCTTACTCACTAGCTACAAAAAATTACAATACAGCCCATGAGTCCATATATAGATCTCATGCTTACAATAATTAGACTAACCTAATTACAATAATTAGACGCGCAACTCAAGACTACAACTAGCCCTTGACATGTAAACAAACAGTCCAAAAATAGACTCTCTCAGATCAACATGCAAACTGCCTATTCTCGCACAAGCTGCCGACGTCGGCCCCTCCATGACCGATGTCGGTCGACTGGTGACCGACGCCGGTTGCTTCCTCTTTGCTATCTGATCGATGTCAGTTGATCAGACCGACGCCGATTTCCCTGCAATTGATTTTGCAACTCCCCGTGACTCTGCATCCTATGTAACTTCTGTTTGCATCCTGGTGAAGCTTTTAGCTCCACAACCTAACAATCTCCCACTTGGAGATAAATAGCTACACCTGTACTTGTACCTGTACACCATCTAAATTATTTTCTTGGCTTGTATTCCTCTTCAAGATCAACCCTGAAGACTAACCACCACACAACCTGTGATGCTACACCTGTCATTCAAGTAACCTACCACATCTGAAACTACATATACATGTAGTGAAGAACTTGACCCTGCATAACAAGAATCCCTGCTGTTGATCCCACTGAACTGCCCTCTAGTACTCATTCCCTGAATTGGCTCCATACTTTCTGACAACCCCCACTGCTTGGGAAAAAACTCAGGTCTACACTAGACCTCATGTGATTTTGAACCCTGTTTCAAGCTAAGCTTGAACTGTCCAACCCTTGGTGTGCTTTTCGATTCTGCATCCTGCATCATGAACCTTGCCAACACCGTCTTCACATCAGCTCCCACTAGAGATAAAATCTCCATGTCTCTTATGCCAAAGAATTTCGCTGCTCCAAATTCTTCATGACACACCTCTGAACTAACCTTACCCTTAGCTCAGTAAATCTCTGTATGTATAAACCTGCTAGCAAATAACCCACAAACAGTAACTGGATAATGTTGCAATCATCATCCACCTGGTAAGACAAACACAATAGTTACACTGACATTGACTGAAGCCATGCTTAGTCATCCACCTGTCAAACCTGTACCACTGTCCTGCAGCTTCCTCAAAACCATATGCCTTGGCCTTATGTCTCTTGTATCCATCCACTCTCTTCTTTAACTTGGGAATCCATTTCGTCTCTCAGTGCTTACTTCCAGCTGACAACTCTACCAACAAATACCTGTTTGGTTCTTCTCCAAGGACTCACACTCCTCATCCATGCCAAGCTCCCACTGTTTCTGGATTCTACCTGCATTGCCTCTTTGCATCTTCCTGGTTCTTGACCATCAATAAGCAATATAAAGAAGGTGAACAATAAATATGAGGTTCACTTACCCTTTTTGACCTCGATATGAGCATTTGAGACTTGTTGACAGCTTGTTGTCTGCCCACCATCCGTACCAGTGACCGATCTCGGCCATCTCCCAGTCTGCTCCCGATCGATGTCGGTTCCCTGCACTGACCCTGACTGCCGATGTCATTTCCCTGGCCGACGTCGGTGTCCATCCTACCGACGTCGGTTCCTTCATAACCGATGTCGATCTTTATTCTGTCGATGTCAGTTACTGTCTGATCGATGCTGGTACCTGTGTTCGTCTGTGAGTGATAACTTTTTACCCGTGAGCTCTCCATGGATCAAAATCCTAATCAAATCAACCTTGCTCTGCTCAGAATAATTCAGTTCTCTCTCCTGATTTCTGTCCGTCATCTCCTCCATGAACACCAAGGCTTTCCATTTCTTTAGCTTGTCAAAGACATCTGACTTTTGCTTCAAAACATGCGTTCTCCTTCTACATATGTGACTAAGCCTATGAAGCCACATCTCTGCAACAGAAGGTGAATCAGCAATATAAGTAGATAGATAAAGGATACCTACTTTCTTACCACCATCTAATTCAAGTGCATCTGCTGTGAGAGTTACAGTGCATCTCCCATCACCCAAATTTCGTGAAGAAATTAGACTCATCTCCAAGACTGGTACCTGCATGACTTCTTTCAACCACTGTGTGTCATCCGTCTGCAATTTTAGCTTCACTTCCCCTTCATCAATAATCTGACAAGGTTCTCCAACCCATAAATAGATCTCTCCAAAGTCTCCAAAGACATACCCATGAAAAGATGCTCTATTTCGGGCTGCATGGAAAGAGGCAAAAGAATCTGTAAATAAAGATTCTACTTTATTCAGAACATCCTGTGCAACATCACCTGCAACATATGCTTCTACGCACTGATCTTCTACCGACCAACAATCTCTTTTTACCTGCTCTTTCTTTCCATCAATCAGACCATTCGTGCTATTCAGTTTCTCCATTCGTAGCTTACTTTCTTCTGCCATTGCTATACTCCCACTCAATCTTAAACCCCTGTGAGTGACCTGTAATCAACAAACACTACCAGATCTGAAACCACCTGTTAGTCAACCCAACCAAAAGCTCTGATACCACTTGTCAGGAACCTAGAATAATAAACATGCTCTGATCCCTACTTTGTCAGGATCTTGCTCCACCAATTAGAGCACATATGATTACTTCTTGTATTAGCAACTAAACACGAAATTTAACCAGAATCAATAAGTAACTAGAAATATGAAACAACACAGGAATTGAGAGACAATACACAATTGTATTAATAATCACTCAGAATAATATACAATAAGGAAGATGCCACTTCTCCCTCCACCTCAAAGGTTCGCCACACCTCAAGACCTTCTTCCCTCTCTCTCTCGGTCACAACAATCAACTCCAATACAGAATTGATGTTCACCTCTCCAACCAGTCAGTAACACGCTGCCAGTTCACCAAGTACACAACTGTACTCCAAGTAGATCCCCTGCTCTCTGCTGCTACCTGCAAATCACTAGACCTTACTCACCATTGTAGATCTCATATAGAAAGTCATGCACATATGCTGACCAAGATCATACACATAAGAAGAACCCTGCTGATTCTCCAAATCAGTACCCACCTTGGTACTGTGGCACTAGGAGGAATGCACCATTGCTCTCTTCTCTCTGAAGGAGCTTATTGCTCTCTTACTCACTAGCTACAAAAAATTACAATACAGCCCATGAGTCCATATATAGATCTCATGCTTACAATAATTAGACTAACCTAATTACAATAATTAGACGGGAACTCAAGACTACAACTAGCCCTTGACATGCAAACAAACAGTCCAAAAATAGACTCTCTCGGATCAACATGCAAACTGCCTATTCTCGCACAGGTTGCCGACGTCGACCCCTCCATGATCGACGTCGGTCGACTGGTGACCGACGCCGGTTGCTTCCTCTTTGCTATCTGACCGACGTCGGTTGATCAGGTCAACGCCGATTTCCTTGCAATTGATTCTGCAACTCCCCGTGACTTTGCATCCTCCGTAACTTCCCCTGTTTGCATCTTGGTGAAGCTTTTAGCTCCACAACCTAACACACAGGGGGTATCTAAGGCACATGAGTGGAGTGGAGCGTACCACTCCACTAAGGAGATAACTTATGACTTTTGTGATCACATGGTGTGGCCACTTGAAGGAAAAGATAAAAGGAGAAAAGATGGCACATTTCCTATTGGGTGTCATGATTTAGAGAGTGTGGAGAAGTTAAAAGAGAGTTGGTACATGTTTGGAATATTATGTGTGCACTTGGGAAGTGGGGGACAAGATTTACTATATTGATTTGGCTCACATGTGGATGTGGAGGCACAATTATGGAAGCATGTAGAAATGGAGGCAACTTCGTCTAAAATGGGAGATTGCTTTTGAATCTGTCATAAGGTGCCCAGCTTGCCATTATTACTTAATAGTGATCCCACTAGATGGGGGTGCATTTCTTCCTTGTTTATGAAGTTTCCTCTCCTCCCTCTCTCTTGTTCTCATTTTCTACTTAAGGATGGTTCTCTCATTTTTCAATTATTAACTTATGCCAATTATATCTCTTTTATATCATTGTTGAACTTTTGTTCATATAAGCCCCTTCTATAAATGAAAACCCATTGAAGATTGAGATCAATTGATGAAACCCCAGTGGTTTCTAGGATCAAAGGACAAAATCCATTTGGTTCATCAGGACAATCTCACTTAGAGATTGTGAATGTGATTTAGAGTTGTAGATCCAAAATTCTAGTGTGCAAAGTGTGTTGCTTGTAGGTTTTCTAGTGTGTGTGTTGCAGTGGTGCAGTGTGTGTGAATGTTTGTAGAATTTTAGCATCCAAAGTATTGGTGTTTATTCTTAGTATTGTGTTTTTATTGTTATTAGTAGTAGATTTGAGCATAGTATTCGGTTTAATACCATTTTTATCACTATATATGTTCCATGCTTATCAGTATACGATCATTTCTTGTCATTTATGTTTTGTACCTTGTTAGAGGATAATATAAATGTGTGAATGTTGATCCATTTGTGGGTTTATATCAAATTTGAGTCTTTTAGTAAAGAATGAGTTTGGATTATCATGGTTTTGGGGTGTTTTTAGCAATATTCCCATTTCGGAATATTATAGTGGTATCAGAGCCAAAGCCAGGATATTATAGTGGTATTAGAGCCAAGATCTTGCCAGCTTGTGAAGATTTATTTTATAGATTTTTAGTTACATGAATCATGGGAGGACTCTTGGAAATTTTTTTGGGCCTAAAGAGCCCAAGTTTTTGTTAGAAGATAGAAAAAAGTAGTAAATTCCATAAGTTCTAAGCTTGGTAGTTCGTATCTAGAGTATCATAGTCTATCTAGAGAAATTAAGGCAAACATATCTTTTCATGATTATTTAGTTGTGGCAGGGATCATTCCAGAAGGAGATTTTGATCATGAAAAGAAGAAAGAGGTTGTGCATGTAAATGCACACAAGGAAATCAAGGATCAAATCTCCAAGAATGAATTCTTGAAAAAAGAAAAAAAAGTTAGAGCCAGAGCCCGAAGAGATTGTTAATGAGGAGAAAACAATCTAACATAAAGATGAAAAAGAGCAAATCAAAGAAGAACCTGCCATACAGATGGAAGGCAAGGATGTTGAAAATGTTTCATCAACTTCTAAGGTTGAAACATAATGTTTATCTTGAATAATTCAAGGAAGAGCCAAGGTTATATGAGAATGACTTACCATATAGCCATGTTGGTTGAGCATGATTTTAGGAAAGATGCCCCAATTGAGACTTATTCTATTGATGGTGAGAAGGGTGATATTGCTACTACGAATTCTTTAGAGGTTTTATGTTCATAGGAGCAAGGATTTGTTGCATCATTTTCATATGATGTCATTATAATATTTATATCATGATGATAAGTATTCTAATAATATTGAAAAGAGGAAGGGTGCAAAGTGGAAGGGAGATATTTTCTTTCAACATGAAGATGTCTCATATTTGATGGTGTGGGATTCGGGTGTTTTGTCCAAATCCAACATACAGGTTAAAGGTAAACCTTATTTGGCAATAAAATATGTTTTGTTCGCTTCTAATGATTGCATGTGTCAACCAAAGGGTGATGTGGTCAAAGAAGAAGGTGATTTAATTTATAGATGCAAAGGATTCATGATGGAGTAACTTTCACTAACCTCCAAACCTTCATCGGGTGAGATAATGGTTGGTTATCAGAATAGCATGGCAAATGGATATGCATTTGAAGGAGATATTATGAGTTGAAAGGATAGAGAAGTTGAGGGTAGCTCAATAATTACTACCTTATCAAAGGTAGATGAGCTCAATATTAGCAGCCTAAGGTATTAGAATAATGATCATATTTCAAATTTATTGTTTCCTTTTATGCCACTATAGAATTTTCTCCACCATGAAAAGAATGCACAAAAGGGTGATAGAGTGAGGGACACAATCAGAAATATAGGGCATGTGGACTCTTTGTTTTACATTCCACATTATTTTATCAAATGGAATTCAGGTAATACCTTGAGGGCAAAAGTAGTTAGAGGCATTAATATTACCATTGAGTTCTTCATATCTTGCATTTGGAATGAAGGGATGTCCATGGAGTTTGTTGTGTTTTTTAACCACATAGTGAAGGATCAATACTCTAGGTTTGTAGATCACTTGCGGGAACCAAGTATTACAATTGAAGAGAATATCACAAGTGATGGAAAAATGGAGATAATCACTATGAGAAGCTTGATGTTGGATGTGGGTAAGAAAAATATATGTCAATTTATTGTTCCTTATATCATTACTAAACATAACAAGATGTTTTTGGGATCAATCTACTTACATGTTTGGTATCCTTAGATGGGTCAAGGAGTTTTCAATAAGGATAAGATTCCACAAGATGGATTCCATGTCATTGTAGCTAATGGATATGATATACTATGCAAGAAGAAGATTTAGAGTCTTAGCCTAGCCATTGGAGACCTTAAGGTTTTTGACGGTTTTGATATTGTTTATTTAAAAGATTTTGATGTGGTTTTGGGTGTGTAGTGGCTCCATTATTTGTGTTTATTTATGGGAATTAGATTCAGATATGATGGGAAGGAGGTAGTTCTAGAAGGAATAATAAATGGAGCTTCACAAGTGGTTACAACAAGATTGGTGGTGACGCATAAAAATCCATCCATGGGTAAGAAATGTATTCATAATATTTTTATTAGAATATTGTGGTGTTTAATAAGTCACCTCTAGGATTATTGCCTGATTTAAGACTCAAGCACATCATAGAATGGGGATCGGGCCCTGAGTCTATCATGGTTGTACCTTACTACCACCCAAGGAGTTACAAAGAGGAGATCAAGAAGACCATCAAAGATAAAAATCCCATTCCTATGATCAATGAGCTCTTAGTCATGCCTTTCAATTTGGAAAACACACTAGCTACCTTCCAGTCATGTATTAATTAGGTATTTAAAAATCATTTAAGAAAATTTGTTTTGATTATCTTAGATGACATTTTGGTGTATAGTTTGACTTGGAAGATCATTGGGAATATTTGGATGCAGTCCTTCAAAATATAGATCACCAGGCTCTATTTATAAAATAATTTAAATGTGAGTTTGAAAGATAGAGATGATGTACTTGAGTTAGGTAATTAGTGTTCAAGATGTTCAGACAGATCAATAAAAGATCCAACCTATCTTGAATTGGCCTCCTCCCACTGCAATGGCACATTTGAGTAGATTATTTAGCCTTTATTGTTATTACATAAGATTTGTTAAGGAATATTCATGTATAGCATCACCCTTGATTGATATAATAGTGATGAGAGCCTTTCATGATGCACCACTAGGGGGACATCGAAGATTATTCACAACCCACATAGAGAGATTCTCGTGGGGGGTCTCAAAGAGAAGGTTCTTGTGAAAGTCATAGTGGTGAAATAAAAGCATGGTGAAGAGATCTTGAGTTTTGCTTGGTATCTTGGTACATGATGCAAATTACATAGGCATTATAGTTTGATTCATGGCACAAAGACATTTGAGTATTGGGGTTTACATAGTGATCTTTGGTAGAAGTTGGCTCACTTAACTGGTACATGTTCCAGATTGTATAGGCCCTATAATTGGATGCATCACCTTGACACGATGATTATTAAGTATTGTGGTTTGCAATTGCTTGAGGAAAAATAATTTTTGGAAGGGAGGATTTGCCATGCCCCCTTTATAATTAATTTGATGTTGAGGGAAAATTGGCCATTTCAATGTTTCTCTAGAATTATTCACCAAGTCTCTATTCAAAGATTTACTATTCACTAGTGATGTGGCAGGGGATGCACGTGATGATGCAAAAGATGAGGTCGATTGTGGATGATGTGGCATGGCCCATAGGGGGTCTCCCATAGAATCTAAGGAATGTGAGAGGAGTGGGGTGTACCACTCCATGAAGGAGATACATTTATGACTTTTATGATCACATGGTGTGGCCACTTGAAGGAAAATACAAAAGGAGAAAATATGGTACATTTCTTATTAGGTGTCATTTTTTAGAGAGTGTGGAGAAGTCAAAAGAGAGTTGGTACATGTTTGAAATCTTATGCGTGCACTTGGGAAGTGAGGGAAATGATTTACTATGTCAATTTGGCTCACATGTGGAGGTGGGGGTGGAATTATGGAAGCATGTGGAAGTGGAGCAAACTTTGTCTGAAGTGGGAGATTGATTTTGATTTTCTCACAAGGTGCCAAGCTTTCCACTATTGCTCAATAGTGATCCCACTATATGGGTGTTCATTTCTTCCTTGTTCATGAAGTTTCCTCTCCTCTCCTCTATCTCCTTATTTTACACTTAAGGATGGTTCTCTCATTGTAATGGTTATCTTATGCCAATTATATCTCTTTTATATCATTGTTGAACTTTTGTTCATACAAGGTGCCAATCTTTCCACTATTGCTCAATAGTGATCCCACTAGTTGGGGGTTCATTTCTTCTTTGTTCTTGAAGTTTCCTCTCCTCTCCTCTATCTCCTTCTTATTTTACACTTAAGGATGGTTCTCTCATTGTAATGGTTATCTTATGCCAATTATATCTCTTTTATATCATTGTTGAACTTCTGTTCATACAAGCCCCTTCTATGGATGAAAATCCATTGAAGATTGAGATAAGTGCAATAAACCCTAGTGATTTCTAGGATCAAAGGATGAAACCCCTTTGGTTTAGTATGACAATCTCACTCAAAGATTTTGAATGTGCTTCAGAGTTGCAGACCTAAAATTCTAGTGTGTAGAGTGTGTTGCTTGCAGGTTTTCCAGTGTGTATGTGGTGCAGTGTGTGTGAATGTTTATAGAATTTCAGCATCCATAGTATTGGTGTTTATTCTTAGTATTGAGTTGTTATTGTTATTAGTAGTAGATTTGAGCATAGTATTGGGTTTGATACCATAGTTATCAGTATATGTGTTCCATGATTATTAATATATGAGCATTTCATGTCGTTTATGTTTTGTACCTTGTTAAAGGATAATATAAATGTGTGCATGTTAATTCATTTGTTGGTTTATATCAGATTTGAGTCTTTTAGTAAAGTGTGAGTTTGGATTATTATGCTTTTTGGGTGTTTTTATTACAGTGGTATTAGACCCAGAGCTCGGATATTATAAAGTTGAATTAAAAGAAGACCCAAGTCAACAATCATCCTATAAACATTAAATGGTTGTTACTTTCAACATGTCTTAAATCATCTATTTTTTATACTTAAATTTAAGATTGGGACAAGGGTGACAATTCTTCCATGGATGAGAACCCATTGTGAAAATGTGTAAACTAGCCAGCTAGATAATAGTTCGTATAAAAAGATTAAGACTTTAAACTAGTTAGCTAGATAATATAATTAGAGGATTTAGGATTCATATTTGATGGGGGCCACACATTCTGAATTTGTTTTTTTTTTTAAGAATATTTGGCTTACATATTTTTATTATGCTGGATGGTTTAATGGATATTTTAATTTACTTTTTCAATTGATTTATGTACAAATTAATTTATTTAATTAGGGTATGAATGATGGTATTTAATATCTCTTAGTTTTCATAAGGTTATTTATGCCTCCTTTCACATAATTTTAACCATGTCTTTAAGTATTTCATACGCTAAATGCGAATAACCATGTCTCATTAAGCTAATGAATATTTTACTTGTTATGTTTTTGTGTTTGGTCAACCAAGAAAAGTTCACATGAAGAAATGCTTCTACATTGTTAGGCAAGCTCTCATTTTTTCCACACAATCTCAAAGTTCTTCATTTGTAGAGCAACTCAGGCTTATGATTGTGGATATGGCTAGGTAGGAGTTATTTAGCTATACAGTCTTATGTTTTACATACATATGTACAGGATTTGAGAATATATATATATATATATATATATATAAGTTATTATTCTTATAATATGAACTATGTAAGCCTCAAATCAATAATGTGTTAGTTGCACATGTTATATTGCATAATTTCTAGTTAATCCATTCTTCATTGTGTTGGCCACATATTCAACGTGCATTACATGTTATGTATCTATTTGAAACCAATGTATTTGTAGAGAGGACCAACTATTGAGTACTACATAAAATGGTTTAATTACACACATTGAAATCACACATACAACATGTTGTGAAATTTACATAACTACTATGTTTATGTTTTTTTTACTCCTACAAAACTTATTTTTTTATAGATTATGAATCAACAACTGATATTTTATATTTTAACCTAGATTTATGTCAAATGGTGCAAATTTGTGTTTTGATTATAAAAATGCATTCCAATTTGGTTAACATTTATATGTGTCTTTTGCGTATCCATCTTACAACTTTTGCAAATGCAACACTACTTCTCACTCCTCCCTCAAGGACTTGGTGCATGACACACTATTATGATTCTCTAGGTTTTATGTCAAGTAAACTAGCTAAAGAAATATATTTATGGCAAGGTCTCATGATAACAAAGGACAAAGGGTGGACAAATCTATAAGAGGAAGGGAACTCTCAACTACTAACTAGATCAACCCTAATGGGGAATAGGCAATATTGGCAAACTAACAAGGTCATAAATGAATGTGATGTAGGAACATTTAGGTTCTCAAGTGATCTTAATTCAAGTAAAAAAGGCTTACAAGTGTAGAAATAACCAATTTGCAATCAGAATAGTAGTTTAATTATGCATAAATGGAAATTTTGACTTTAATTAGTTTTTAAATTGAAAATTTCACTAAAAACATATAGATCTATTTCAAAAAATCAAAATTTTAATTCAATTTGGCAAACATCACATTAATCTACATAAATCTAATGTCAACTAACTCACATCAGACATTTTACACTATCATGTTTCCCACTCTTCTCTTTGCCTACCAAACTCTCTTAAGGATTTGGCACTAGTGCCCTTGTTCATTATAAGAATGAAAGATATATTGTTTTTTATTATGGGTAAATGCTTTTGAAAAAAGCCATGAATCAATTCTAAGGCATAAACATGGGCCCAATCCATGTAACCAAAATAAATACAAAATAAGCATGAAAATAATAATAGACAAATGATCACTGATGAGATGGGGATGCATGGGTAAAGTAACTTGATTTTTATATGCACCACCTAGGTTCAAATCATAGAGGTATTGGAAGGCCAATTGTGGCCATTTCATTGGTATTAGCTAGTTTTGGTTGTATTGGTGGTATTAACTGGTTGTGGTGGTATTGTTGGTATTCATCGATAATGGCAGTATTGTTGGTATTCACCGGTTATGATGGTAGTGTTGGTATTGATTAGTTGTGGTGGTATTGTTGGTATTGGCTAGTTGTGGCTATTGATTTATCCAGTTGTTGCTATGATCAATAGCTTCATACCTATCTAAAATAATAATAGAAAAATAATCCAGTGAGACACTGCCTACTAAAGAGTCACATATCTACGAAGATAAGGTAGGAAATGAACCAAGCTGCAAATCCTTTGACAAAGATTAGTACAAGAAACATAGATGAATAATAGATCTAAAGATGAAAACATCTGAGAACAATCCAACCAAGATCAGTGCAATTATCAACTAAAACCTAGTAAAAAACCTCATGATTATGCCCCCCAAAGTCCTAATAAATAGATCAATTATTCTTCCTCAGACCATCTAAGAGAAGGAAGAGAATGAATAATGAACCACATATGAACATGCCACTACCCTATGCCCCAAGAGGTTGCACTAAAAGCAATAGAATGAAAGACCTTTGTAGTTGAGAAATTGAGTCCACTTGCCTTGAGATAAGAACAAAAGTACTGAATGAAAGAGAGGTTTGGAAATGTCGATGAAGGCATGAAATCTCACAAATTTGTAGCCTAATGAACCCTCATCGATTCTCACAAAGGATCCCACTTTGATAACCAACTTCTTAATAAGATCTTCTTTTCTTAGAATAGGCAGTAGATGATACAATTTGATCGATAGGAGAGTAAATGTGATCTTCTTCTTTTTTGAATGAAAAATGGAGACCAAGGAT
Source organism: Torreya grandis (assembly GCA_037957365.1). Lineage (NCBI taxonomy): Eukaryota > Viridiplantae > Streptophyta > Pinopsida > Cupressales > Taxaceae > Torreya > Torreya grandis. The sequence goes on along the minus strand of JARHVA010000687.1, from coordinate 1,326,257 downwards.
GGAGGAATAAATTAGAGTTATGAAAGAACGATGGCCTAAAGACAAAATAAAATATCTATTAGAAGAGCTCTAAAATACAACATGAAAAAACCCAAATTGATTAAGGAAAAGGAAAGAGCAGTTATTGAGCTCTAAGAATATTTTGCCCATAGAGATAGCTCCACATCTGAAGGATGATATTCCACACACTTTACAAAAATTATTAACAACCCAACTCATGATTCATATCCTCAGTGGATGTGTCAATGATTTCAAATTCATGGGTTTCTTCAAAAAATAGAATCAAAACCTCCCCTAATCAAAAATAAGGAAAAGGAATAGAATTAGGGTCAGATGAATCAGTATGAGGGGTAGCATCTTCCATCATCCTAGACAAGGGAGGCTCAATGAATCTAGAATAGAAAATTAGGGAGGGAGTAGTCGATGAAAGAATTTGAGCCTTGCAAAAATTGCCACAGTCATGATGAAGATGATAAATCCATCTCCACTCGAATGGTTTATACATATAAGTGATATGAAGGGACACTATAATAGTTACGTAAGATAAATAATGGTTTAAAATCAATGCTTAGGGTTTACTGTAGGAGGCCATACCAAATTTTCTTTCGTTCCACATCCCTAAGATGTGAAACCACCGTATTTACTTCATAATGCCTAAAACATGATAGGAAACCTTCTAAATATGACTCCTTGCTCCTATCTTAGACCATGAATCCCTTGTGTAGTCTTAAAAACCTTTTTAAAGATGAATAATAAGACATCATTAGTTCACAATAGGTCAGATTGGGAACCGACAAAACCTACTCATAAGGAGTGTCCACTTACTCCTCGACACATCTAACACATGCATTTACCTCCTTAATCGCTCCCATCTAAGAGTCAATCAAGGGAGTAGGAAAAATAAGGCCTCCCACAATATGTTTAACCCTAATTTGGATAAGAGGCTATCCTACTTGAGTATAAAAAGGTTAAGGATATAAAAATTATAGGGCATAAGGGTGAATATTAGATCTATAATAGGCCAATTAATGTGCTAAACTTAGATGTACCATATGATAAATTTATAAAACTAAGGCTATTAATAGAAAGTATAACTATGCTAAATATACAAATGACATGAAATAATGTACTTAGTTGTTTTTGATACTAATATAGTGTTGGATCTGGTATAGGTAGGAAGATAGTTCTAGAACATTTATAAGATTTTAGATCTAGTGCCTCTAGCTCTTTGGTCACTTACGTCAACTTGGTACAATTACATCAATGTTAGTGTCTAGGTTAGATGCTAGTGTTCTGTATAAAATATGCACTCAAAGAAGATGCGAGCACCTAGATGCTTTTAGGTTTAGCTTCGCCTCCGCTCTGGTGCATTTAGATCTGGGTCATGGTAAAACCCTAGCTTTACATCTTCAATGTGACCTTGGGGAAAAATGGGTTAGTGTGCACATGATATTGAGCTAATCCATAATGTCCTCACTATCAAAGGATGCTACCTACCTAGCCAATACTCTAGAAGAGGGCCTTAGACTCATGTATTTCTTCACTACGTGTTGGCTTGTGTGTGAATCATGCAATGTGTAAAGAAAATACATAGTGACCTAGCTTATAACTTGGTAAATATGACCTAATGACTACTCCTTTATTATTTCATACTTATAGTTGGCTATTCACTTTAGAGATTTATCTATATTTATCCTAATCTTAGTTTTAGAACCTTAAAATGATACATATTTTGCAAAAACAAATTTCCAATAGCTAATTCAGTACATCGACACATAGGTATACACCTAAACCTTGCTCTTTCAATTTCAATCTATTTCAAGCACTTTTGACCTAGATTATATGCACTGATTATACATTGTAAAATGCTCTTGGTTGCAAGTCAATCACCAACAAAACACTCAAACCTAGTTCTAGTAAAGCACTCAAATTAAACTCAAGTAAACATAATGTGTGTGTGTGTGTGTGTGTGTGTGTGTGTATATATATATATATATATATATATATATATATATAGAGAGAGAGAGAGAGAGAGAGGGGCACATGTCCCCAACTTTGGAGTATAAGTGAGTTGCCACTTGGTAGTTGAGATTAGCTCAATCATGGAACCCAATGATACGTATAACCTAGTGAATTTGGATGATCAAGTGCAAACTAAAAATCTTGGCAAGTTTGAGTGATTTAATCACCTCAACCATACCAAAAGGTGAACAACTAATACAGTAGATTGGCTTGCTAATCTTTGTAAAAGTCTGTTGGGTATCAATACATGTAATAGTTTTAGAATCTGAATTTGATTTAGATTTTGTAATATTAGGCACATGTTGCATAACATATGCACCTTAGATTTGTCTAATGTTGAAATTGTGTGTAATAATGGTATCATGTATAGATTTTTGCCACAAACATGTATTGAAATCAATTGTGTGCTTTGGCTAATTCAAAAAATTGTGTAAGTGTGGAGGACATGCTTACAAAGCATACCCCCACTAAATATGGAAAAATATAAAACTTATATAAGTACCAATGTGGATGACATGTTTCTAAAACATACCCCCACTTTAAATTAGAGATGTTAAAAATTGAGTAGGTGTGGAGAACATGTTTCCAAAACATGCCCACACTAAATCTATGAATTATAAGTACCATATTGATTAAATGTGGAGAACATACTTCAGAAACATGCCCCCATTAAATCTAGAAATTTTGAATGTGTGGAAGCCATGTCATCATGACATGCCTCATTGAATCTGTAAACTGGTGTAAGTATCATATACTATGTAAGTGTGGAGAACATACTTCCAAAGCATGCCCCCACTATAATTTGGAAATTATGAAAAATGTGAAATCCATTTCACCATGACATGCCACCACTAATATTACCCGCTTTAAAGTGAGGAAAAATAGTACTTGGTAGTTATCTCACCTCAAAAGGGTGAGACAATTGTAAATCTACAAATGTAGCCATGTAGCATATAAAAGGAAACATGTATAGGTAGATGTGACATTGAAGTACATAGAACTAATTTGATCACATGTAGGCCTAAGATACATGATAAATATCATGGCAACATTTAGATAGTAACAATATAAGCTCAATAAGTAAATAATCATATACACAAGAGCACTCAAAAGCAAGTCAAAAAGGTAAAGGTCCAAGGAGACTATAAATAAAGGGCATGTTCAAATGCCATGAAATCAAATGGACATGACTTAGTCAAATGTTCACAAAATCAATGAATGACATATTCAAATTTTCATAGAATGCAATGACATACTCAAATGTACAAGAAGACAATCATAGGCACAAAGGCTATATATAATGGAACATACTCAAATGCTCAAAAAAATAAGGCAATAACAAGGAAAAACACTTAAGGAAGTGTGCAAAGGAAAAAGCATAATAAACCAACATAAATATGTCATAATGGCCCATGGATCGAATGTGTTAGGAAAAAATGTTAAGTACATAACATACCAAGTACCCTATGTAATGTATAATCATGGATAATAGGCATGTGTAAGTACACATGTAAGCTCAAACATGATAGTGTAGAGTGATCATTGAGTCATATAACCTATTGTTATACCCCAAAAATTGACTAAGTATTTTGATATTTTGGTGTGGAATTGGCATGACACTATAGGAGCATAGGCACATAAAGACCATGGGGTAGAACTAGCAAGGCGTGAAAGGACAAGGGCATGGAAGCACTAGCGTGAGAAGACCCAATCATAGATAAAATATAACTATGAGGACCCTCAGAGTATAGGACTCAGAATAACAATGAAAGACTTGGGGAGTGCATGAGAAGTGGGAAATGGTTGAGGAGTGATTCTTAAGGGCTACCCAAACTTTTAACCATCATGAGTTTTGCATCAACCCACGAAGAGGAAGACACATGGCAGCAAGGATCTAACATAGAACAAGAATTTAGGGGGCACAAAGGCCCGGGTCCTGAAGAGAAAAAAATTGATAGACTACCATGACTTTCAGTCCACCAAAAGTTCGTTGGACAATTAATCATGTCATTTATTATGTAACTACTTGGTTAGGGAAAAACAAGTATAAATACCCATGTTTGAAATCATTTCAAGGTGAATGATATTGGATATCATTTTTACTAAAATATAATATAGAAGTACAAATATTACAATAAGTTTTGATGTTAATGTTCCAAATAATTAATAGTTATGCATCTAATAATGGGTTTGCATTGAGTAACTTGTATTTGTAATTAATTATGAGATTTATACAACTTGTACTTTTAGAATTTATGTAACAATATTTGACTCCATGGAATTTATCTTCATAATTATGGTTGCTGAGCTTAATGAAACAAGGACCAAATTAATGTCTTTCTTAATTTATATAACTTCTACTTAGATATAAGTTCAAACTCAAGAATATGACTAGTATGTTACTTCACAACATAGCCCATGGGAATTGGTCTCTTGCTGTTGATTTTGGGTGAGCGCGCAACACCACAATCTTGCATGAAGGGATAGCACACTAGCTCATTGGGGCTAAATTTTAGTGCTTGAAAATGTGATTAAAGATTAAAATCCCAACATTTTGGTTTCATTGTCAGGACCCATAGTGCTTGTTGCATAATAATGAAAGATGCTTGAATGTATCACCCTTGAAAGTCTTGAACAATGGATTATTGGGTTCAAGGATAATTTTATGGTTCCTTATCTTGAACCAAGTGTTTTTACATGTCAATGGGTAGAACAACATCTCTACAATGCTTTATATGAAACTTTATTTGTTGAAGTCCCTGCTCATTTGCATGCTTGGTTATCTGCTTATGCTCAAGGTCGATCACAAAATTTTGGGAGAAGATAATCTTGGATGTTAAAACATCAAAGGGCTTTATAAAAATTAGGAATACCGTGGACATGATCTTTTAATATTTAGTGGAGAGGAGTGTTGAATAGCTACATTTTATAGTAAGCAGTAACCACTTACTCTTGTCTTGAAGAATCCAAGCTCCAGTTTCTCGGAGAACCATGTGGTTGGTATATTAGACATTTCCCATTAGAATTTAAGAAGTTCATTGATTGTGGGCTTGAAACTATACCAATGGAGAGCTAAATCAATCCTTGCTTGACCCATATAATTGCAAGGGTAATATAGAAGTGTTGGTAAAGGATTATAGGTTCAAAATGGTAGCCAATCAATGGGCATTACAGAAGCAAAAATATGATCATTCTAGGCAGAGGATCATAGGAAGGAGCGACACAAGAAGGGACCAGGAGAACTTAAGAAGTGCTATTGGGTTCCTCAGGGAAGAAAAAACACACAAAGAGGACTCCATCACTTTCAAACCATGGCCCATACCACTTTTATCATATGAAGGAGAAACTAGCTAGACAAAAGAAACTAAAGAACCAAGTTTGAAACAACCAAGTTCCCCAACCATAGTGCACGTTTATTCTTTTGAATTTGATGAATTATGTATACATAATTGGGATACAAATAGTGTAGAATTATAAACTTATCCTATAAGGTAAATTATAGCTAAGCCAATTATATCTCATATGGAATTAACACTTTCTTTTCTTCTTCAAGGTAATTTCATGGCTCAACTTGGAAGGCCTGGCAGACCTAGCATTCATAGTGGATAGAGTACATGCCCAAATATTATTAATCGACTAGCTACCATGCCCCACGACACATGTATTACCATTGGGGGTGTTGGAGGTGGACTAGGAGGTGGCATAATAGTAAGTGGTGGACTTCCCCCTCAAGCAACAAGATTTAGGAGTTCTCAACATCCCTTAGTACAAGCACCTCAATTGCTAATAGTATATCATGAAATGATGTTTTGCCTACCTAAATATTACAGCATGGAGAATGATGTAGAAGATGTTCATAAGTGCAAACTCATTTAGAGGACATGAGGCATCACTTCTTCTAAGTGAAAACCCACACAATTTGTGATGACACTTCTAGAGAGATCATACAAGTGGTATCAGAAGTTTGATCCTCAACAAGTGGTAATTGACTATGATCATCTCAAAATAACATTTCTTTAGGAGTTTGACATTCTTTAATTTAAGTAACAAAGTATTATTGCATTGAAAGATATAAAGCAAGAAATCACTAAAAGTGTATGGGAGTATGATGCATGATTCAAGACACTTCTATCAAAGCTTTCATATGAAATAAATGCTTCTTAGCATGCACAATGGTTTGTGGGAGGTTTGTTTATTCCCTTTTAATGAAAACTCTTCTAGAAGACCTTTACTAGCCTACTTGAAGCTCTAGAAGCCACTCTCTATGCTAAATCTATTGATAGTATTGACACTAGGATTAGTCTTTTCATGGAAGCCCAAATAGATTCAATGACATTATAACCTGAAAAACTAATTGAAAATAATGTGTATGACACTCTTAATGGTCTTTATTGTACTGATTGCGAGTTTGAAGGTCATAACTAAAGTAACTGCCCACATAAAAACATTTATGTTATATTGAAGTAGTCGTGTGAGATTTCCCACTAAGAACATGATGTACATTCTTATCCTCTATTATAAAGTGTTTGAGTATTGTAAAATATGTGATGCCTATACCCATGACACAAATGATTGTGGACTAATTAGTGATATCCATGAAGCACACGTGCATGGTACATACCAAACCTCTATGTCTAACAATCAGGATAATGGTGGCTATCATGGTTAAGGTAGAGGGAGAGAACAAGGAGGTGGTCATTTTCCACCAAGAACATTTTATAAGTGTCGATCTCTAGACCACTATCAAAGGGATTGTCCAGTTTATCTAACATGTGTTTTTTTGTAAAAAGGTACATCAATTAGAAGAATGCCCTAACCTATACACGACCATCAGTAAAGAAAGAAATGAAAAAGGTGCAGGTATGATTCACATTAAGAAACCTCACTGGAGGTAGTGCTCAATCACCCCAACAACTCAACATATGAATATCACTATGCATAACGGTGGACAATCTCAGTCTACATCTACTGTTATTGATAAGGTATAACATGAAGAGCCTCAAGCAAGGATATATACTGATGACCAATAACAAAAGGATGTACTCCAAGATAGTATGATGTTGGTACAAGAACTTTAGGTCAAAATTCAATTTATTAAAGACCAAGAAACAACACAATGTGCTGATATGTAGAAGGCAACAGAGCCTCAAAACATGGTGCAAGATGATTTCCAAGAGCTTTACAAGCATATGTTGGATGAAGACATTATCCCACAATTGGGTAATTGGCTTTAAAATTAGGTACAAACACAAAATGACACTCAACCTCTATTGACTAGATAAATTGAGGATCATCGATTAAATCATGCTCAATGGTAATGTACCCCTATTCCTCTTAACCCTCAAGAAGACAAATAAATACTAGTAAATATTACCATTGACAGTTGGGTGATCAAAGACATCTTAGTTGACATTAGAACTAGGGTTAACATCCTTATCAAAAATGTATGGCACAAAATGGCTAGTTCGATATTATAAACATCATCACACGTATTGTTTATCGCTAATAAAACTCATGCTCTACCAATTGGTATCCTTAAGAATGCAATAGTGGATATCCTTGGAGTACCTTTCAAAGTTGATTTTAAGGTTGTTGAGTTATCTGAGGTAGATGATTTTCCATCTCTATTGGGGTGACCTTGGTGTTATAAAAACAATGCAAACTTAAGTTTTAAAAAGTACGACATCAGTTTTGAGAATACTGATCAATATGTTTTTATTACATTAGATCAGACACATGGGACCCCATATGTAGAACCTATTAATGTGGAAGAAGATATTAACCACATCTATAACATCACATCTAGAGATGGTGAGCAACATGATCCTACTCATGATGGCATCCTTCGATGGATGAACACTCAATCCCTTTCTGATACTATAAGCAATGTTTGTAATTATTGGGCCCATGGTGATTATGACCTCACTAGAAGATCGTGTAGTACTATTCATAATCATGAGAACATCTTATGCCAGTATCATAAATGCCTCAAGTTTATTCACCTTGTTACCATAAAAGTTATGAGAGGACCAATTATGGATACTCTGTTAGAAAGACTTGTTGAAGCCACTCAGTTTCATAGACAAATAAAAGTCTGTGACTTTGTCCAACACCTTGAAGACTTTTATAACTGTGACAACGATCATATATGATAATTGTTTTACCTTTTTAACACTACTGCCATAAGGTGGTGGCAAACCCATAATGATCAACTTCTTAATTAGGATAAAGTATGATCTAATTTACATCATTGATTTCATCATGATAGTCGCATATGGGGAATAATAGGCTATAATGGAGCACAAGCACTTGAGCCACACATAAAAGCCTATGAATTCATGTAGAAGATCAAGGAATATTTCTTGCTAAAGTACCTTTGGGTACATGCTTTCTATGAAAATTATGAACCTGGGTTAGAGCATGGTATGTTCATGAAGAGTGACATATGGGTACCCATTTTTGGCATCTATTGAAAGAAAACATGAACTCAACATTATCTTACTCATCTATGAGAATGAACTTGTGCCTCACTCTCTAGGATATGTGCAAAGTAGTTATTGGTGACCCTAGTCTTATTAAAGATTTTTTGAGATATATACATGATGTCTTAGAAGAAGGGATAGTCTTGTTTAATGATCCATCTACAAAACCTATTTTCATGCCAGACCCTCTCTTTGATCAGGAACGTTGTGAAGAGATATGCCTTGGGAAGCAGAAAATAGTATTTCAAGTAGATGAAGGTGAAGGGTTTGACCCACCTAACCCATTGGAAAATCATTTAGAGGACCCTACAAATTATGGCTCATGAACTATTCATGATACTGGTCCCAATATAGATAACCCTTACTCAGAACCAATTCAAACTATCCAGTGCAACATTGGTATGGGGGTAGAACCATAAATAGTTACTATAGGTAATTACTCGACTAACACAAAAGTTTCAAAGATATTTGAGTTATTAAAAGAATACCAAGATGTCTTCTTAAGAATCTATAATGAGATGAAAGGTGTTCATCCATCTCTAGGCAAAATGCATATTAAACTAGTTGATGACACTCGATCAGTCAGGAAAAGCCCATATAAGATGAAGCCAAATCTATGGGTACACGTAAAGAAAGAAATTGATAGTATGCTATGCACCAGAATGATCACCCTAATTGATAAATCAGAGTGGGTCAGTCTTATGGTGATAAGTATAAAATATATGGATACATTATAATTTGTGTTTATTACTAGATACTTAATGCATCTTGTGTTACTGATTCCTTCCCAACACCATTCACAGATTAAATACTTGAAGGTGTCATTGGATGTGAAATTTATACTTTCATAGATGGATATTCTAGGTACCATTAGGTCCATATTGTTAAAGATGATCAACTTAAGACTACATTCACCACTGAATGGGGATTCTTCGCATATGTTGTCATGCCTTTTGTGCTGAAGAATGCACCTGCTATGTTTTCACATATAGCTATTAAGGCTTTTAAAATTTTCAATCATAAGTTTCTTCAAGTCTACTTGGATGACTGTATAGTCTATGGCTTGGTCAAGGACCACTGTTCTAATATATGACTCATGCTTGAGATTTGACAAGTCCTACAAATATAATTGAATCTAAAGAAGTGTCTTTTTGCTATGCCTTTCAGTGCTCTTCTAGGACATATTATTTTCAAGGATGAAATTTTTATACACCTGGTAAAATCATCTATCACTTTTTGCCTCCCAACACTAAAGTTTTAGCATGAAGTTCATGACTTTTTAGGTCATACCAGGAATTATAGGAACTCTTAAAACATAATGAGTACTACATTTAGACTTGCTCTTGCCAAGAAGCCTTTAAGGCCTTAAAAGATAAATTGGTCTCCACTCCAATCCCATAATTCCCTAATTGGACAAAACCATTCCATGTCCATGTTGATGCATATTGAATGGTATTTGGTGAAATCCTTGAACAACCAGGTGAAGGTCACCTTGATCACCCTATCTATTTTGCTAGTAGGAAACTTGCTCCAACTGAGCAGAATTAAACAACCATAGAGTGTGTTGGTTGAATATTTTGTCGATCAGCATACTGATAAACAAAATAGGTCTGATCATCCAAAGTAGGAAGATTGGTCATCCAAATGTGTAGGTTTACCACATCAAAAGGGGACTAATCTCTCCTCTCATCAAGGGGAGGTTCCCTATATATATAAATAGAAAATAATACTCAAGGGTAGAACAAACCATCCATCTCTCTTTCTTCAGAGATGATGCATGCAAATCAATGGGGAAATCTCAAGGGAAATGATATAAAGTACTTCTCTTCTTTCAGAAGTATTATTCAGCAAACCACAAGAATCCTTCTAGTAGTAATTGCAAAATGTAACCAAGGAAGTAGTAACCAACAAATTGAGATGTAGCACAAAGTCTCCACCTGAATTGCCCAAGAGTGAGATACGAAGGAAAATGAGGGCACAAGGTCGTCCCAAGGTCCTTTACATAGAAACAAAAATAAAACACACTAAAGGCAATTGTGGGGGCACAAAGTCTCTCCACAGTTGGCTTTAGGACACCTTCCTGACTATTTTCGCTAATTTTGCTTATTGAATTAAAGGAACAGAAAATATATTAAGGAAAAAGACATAAGAACAGTTTCCCCAACAAAAAAGATATCACAGCACAAAGTCTGAAAAGTCACTTGCTTTGTTATTCCAATAACAAAATATGATCAACAATCTGAGCTCAAAGTTTCAGTAGTGCCTTTCAATTTTGGCAGAGTTTTATTTCTGATAATCAGAGAGAAATCTTTTTACAATAACAAGAGAGTTGCTTATATAGCCTCTTCAAGAAGGACATGGGAATAGTAACACATCATGTTTCATTGAATTTTGTTAAGAAGACATGCTAAAATTTAGGGGCATTTACCCATTTTATTTTCTCAATGCAGAGAAACGGGTTACGCTATTGAAAGTTTGCATCTTTCAATATCCACCTGGCGATCTGCTTCTAGAAACATATTTGATGCACAAATGTTTCTGATCCTTCCTCATCATTCCTCCTTTTTTGGTTAATTGAATTGGGTCCTTGATTCAATTTGATGCTCTGTTCCTTAGTTGCTTCTTGTTGGTTTTGGCCTTAAAGTTTTTGAATGCATTCAGGTCCATTTTGGGTCGGGAAGAGCCCCTGTAAGGGTATCTACCCTTCGAGCGGTCTTTAGATGGCCTTCAGGCTCCTATTAGCAGGTATCTAAGTTCTTTGGCTCTTCTTTAAGGCTTTTCAAAATCAATGGCTATTTTACTAACCTAGAAATTGACGTTTGTGCACCCATCACTATGTTTGAATTTCCAACAGCTAGTTCGCTATTCTTGACTTTGACGTCTTCGGGTGCATCACCCCTTAGACTTTCTTTGGATTTCTCATGATTCAACCTTTTCTACTACTTGCTTCCTTTGGATTTCTTATTTTGTATCCTCCTGAAGGGAAGGTGACCCTTAATTTGGTAGCCGAGAGTCCCCCACAAGGGCACCTACCCTTCGGGGTCCTTCGGTGACCTTTTGTCTTCGGAGTCCTTCGGAGCTTTCCCACAGAATTTTTCCATAGACATTTTCCCACGGACAAAAAGTCTGCAAGAATTGTTTTGGCTGTTTTGTCTTTGGCCTTCAAAAATTCTTTTGGGCTTTCCTCCCGCAGCTTCCCCAAATTTCTTCAGACTTTTTGTCTGAAGTGTTGGGGATCAACCAACAATATGATTACACTTATGAAAGCAATAAACTGCGGAATTAAATCAGATAGATAAGTAACTAGAATCAGATAATAGCAAAGAACAAGAGATACAAGAAACCACCCTGAAAACTTGTATTAAACTCTTTACAGAAGGAATATAATTGAAGAAACTTCTTTCTTCCACACCTCTCTCAGATGCACAAGATCTCTCTCTAGATCTCTATCCCTCAAGAGCTCTCTCTCTCTCAAGTACAATCAACTCCAACCTAGATTGATACAACTCTGTACTGTTCTTCAACATTCACATACAATGAACTACTACAACCACACAATAAGCTAAGAAGATCTAATTCTACATATAGAATTAGGAGACTTGAGCATGCACTTACAACCAACAGTTAAGCCTCTTGAACAAGGGCTCTAAAAAACAATCTTACTAATAATAGAGACATGAACTTAAGACTAAGACTTAAACTCATCATGCAAACACTCAGTTATGTCCTCGAAAATAACATTCTGGACGCATAGGTAACCGATGCCGGTTCCTGCCTGCTTGCCTGTGATCGACGTCGGCCGATCCTCTACTGATGCCGATGTCTCTTCAACTACACCTGACCGACATCGATTGCTCTTGACTAACGTCGATGACTGTGTAAACCTGAAACTATCAAATGCGCTCATATGTGAAGCTTTTAGGCTCCACACTTAACAATCTCCCACTTGGAGATAAATAGCTGCACCAGTACCTGTACATCAACATCTTCTAGCTCCTCCATCTTCAACTCAATCATGAAGACCAACAGAAGTTGAATGAATATTCAACTTCTCCTTTGTAACTAGCTTGGTTAACATATCAGTAGGATTCTTGTCTGTATGGATCTTCTCCAGCTTCAACTCACCATCCTCCAATCCCTGTCTTATGAAGTGGTACCTAAGCTGTATGTGCTTAGTTCTTGAATGAAAGGCTGAATTCTTAGCCAAATGAATTGCACTCTGACTATCACTGTATAATCTGCAACTCTCATGCTCCCTTCCAAGCTCTTCCATGAACCGTGTCATCCATATCATCTCTTTGCTAGCCTCTGTGGCTGTAATATACTCTACTTCTGTAGTTGACAAGGCAAGAACCTTCTACAACTTTGATATCCAGCTAACCACCATTCCACCTACAGTGAAAACATATCCTGTGGTGCTCCTCCTGCCATCCAAATCACCTGCCATATCTGAATCTACATAACCATGTAGAGAAGTATCTAAACCTCCATAGCATAAGTGCCTACTGTTGGTTCCTCTCAGATATCTAAGGATCCACTGAACTGATTTCCAATGTTCCTTTCCTGGATTGGCCATATACTTACTTACAACTTCCACTGCTTGGGCAATATCTGGGCTAGTACACACCATTGCATACATCAAACTCCCTACTGCGGAAGAATATGGAACCTTACTCATGTACTCTACCTCATCATGTGAATTAAGACATTGTTCTTTACTCAACTTAAAATGTCCAGCCAAAGGTGTGCTTACCGGTTTAACATCCTGCATGTTGAACTGTTTCAACACCTTATCCACATAATCCTCTTGAGACAATATCAACCTGTGATTTTTCCTATCTCTCTTAATGCTCATGCCAAAGATTTTCTTTGCTGCTCCCAAATCCTTCATAGCAAACATTTGAGCTAATTTCACCTTAAGCTCAGAGATATCCTGCATGTGTGATCCTACAACCAGCATATCATCTACATACAAAAATAGAATAATATATCTACCATTATCCAATCTCTTAAAATACACACAATGGTCAGATTGACACCTACTATAGCCATGCTCAGTCATAAACCTGTCAAATTTCAAATACCACTGTCTAGGAGCTTGCTTGAGGCCATACAAGCTTTTCTTCAATCTGCACACTAACTTCTCCTTACCTTTGACCTCAAATCTTTCTGACTATTCCATGTATATTTCCTCATCCAAATCTCCATGAAGAAACGTCGTCTTAACATCTAGCTGCTCAAGATGCAAATCCTCAATAGCAACCAAAGACAGTACAATCCACATAGAAGTCATTTTAACAACAGGAGAAAAAATCTCACCAAAATCAATACCTGGAACTCCCCAAAGCTCTGACACAACTTGTCAGATTTAAGAGCACACATGATTACCAATGTATAAGCAACTAAACATGCGGAATCCAGAAGAACAAATAATTACCAATGAGGAAACACACAGAACATGAGAGGCAATATACAATTATATTCAACTCTTTACAAAGGAATCTACAACAAAGAGGTGGCACTCTTTCTTCCACATCCTGTGGGCTTACAGTAAACTTCCCTCCAGAGTAATCTTCTCTCATAGGTCACAACACACAGCTAACACAAGCTGTTGTTCACCTCATTGCACATCTGTACAATCGAGTACACAATCGTACTCCAAGTAGATCTCTCCATGATCCTGCTGATGTATTGCTGTCACCTTGGATCTAACGTTCCCGCGCTGATCTCCTTTCTGACCCTCGCATCCATACACCCCTACAAACCAAACCTGATCTTACTTAAACACACATGGGGAATCCTACTTGATTCCACCATGGGAAGAACTCTCCAAGCTTCACATAGCTCTTCTCCAAATTCTCCAAATAACAATACAGCCCATGAGTCTCTCATATAGATCTCATGCATACACTAAAATTAGACAGGCGGCTCAAAGACTCGAACTGGTCTTCACATGCAAACTCCGCGTTCACTTAACTGACTGTTCGTTAATAGCAGTTCTGACTGCTACAGGTGACCGACGTCGGTCCCTGCCCTCCTGGAGGTGACCGACGTCGGCCGATCCTCTGCCGATGTTGGTTTCCCTTCTGCGTCCCCTGACCGACGTCGGTGTGGCCTACCGATGCCGGAGATGCATACTTTCAGAAACCTCCTCCTTCTTCTGTTTGCAACAAGGTGAAGCTTTTAGCTCCACACCCTAACAATCTCCCACTTGGAGATAAAGAGCTACACCTGCACCCATACCAGTACTCTGTCTAATCTGTATCCTAGCTTGTATTCCTCTTCAAGCTCCCACTTGAAGACAACTCACCACACTCCTTATGGTGCTACACCTGTGCCTGAATTTCTCCATTCTTCTACCTTGCTATACTCCCACTCAAACAGCAACCCCTGTGAGTAACCTGTAATCAACAAACACTTAACAGATCTGGCCCATCTGTTAGTCAAGCTCGCCCTAAGAACGTCCAACCTCGCTCTGATACCAATTGATTGGATCGAAACTCCCCAAAGCTCTGACACAACTTGTCAAATTTAAGAGCACACATGATTACCAATGTATAAGCAACTAAACATGCGGAATCCAGAAGAACAAATAATTACCAATGAGAAAACACACAGAACATGAGAGGCAATATACAATTATATTCAACTCTTTACAAAGGAATCTACAACAAAGAGGTGGCACTCTTTCTTCCACATCCTGTGGGCTTACAGTAAACTTCCCTCCAGAGTAATCTTCTCTCATAGGTCACAACACACAGCTAACACAAGCTGTTGTTCACCTCATTGCACATCTGTACAATCGAGTACACAATCATACTCCAAGTAGATCTCTCCATGATCCTGCTGATGTATTGCTGTCACCTTGGATCTAACGTCCCCGCGCTGATCTCCTTTCTGACCCTCGCATCCATACACCCTTGCAAATCAAACCTAATCTTACTTAAACACACATGGGGAATCCTACTTGATTCCACCATGGGAAGAACTCTCCTAGCTTCACATAGCTCTTCTCCAAATTCTCCAAATAACAATACAGCCCATGAGTCTCTCATATAGATCTCATGCATACACTAAAATTAGACGGGCGACTCAAAGACTCGCACTAGTCTTCACATGCAAACTCCGCGTTCACTTAACTGACTGTTCGTCAATAGCAGTTCTGACCGCTACAGGTGACCGACGTCGGTCCCTGCCCTCCTGGAGGTGACCAACGCTGGTCGATCCTCTGCCGATGTCGGTTTCCCTTCTGCGTCCCCTGACCGACGTTGGTGTGGCCTGCCGACGCCGGAGATGCATACTTTCAGAAACCTCCTCCTTCTTCTGTTTGCAACAAGGTGAAGCTTTTAGCTCCACACCCTAACAATTTCAAATACCACTGTCTAGGAGCTTGCTTGAGGCCATACAAGCTTTTCTTCAATCTGCACACTAACTTCTCCTTACCTTTGACCTCAAATCTTTTCGACTATTCCATGTATATTTCCTCATCCAAATCTCCATGAAGAAACGTCGTCTTAACATCTAGCTGCTCAAGATGCAAATCCTCAATAGTAACCAAAGACAGTACAATCCGCATAGAAGTCATTTTAACAACAAGAGAAAAAATCTCACCAAAATCAATACCTGGCTTTTGTGCAAATCCTTTCACTACCAATCTGGCCTTATATCTCATATGTCCATTCTCACCTTCCTTCAACCTGTAGGTCCATCTGTTCTTCAGTGTTCTCTTACCAGCTGGCAACTCAACCAAATCCTAGGTCTGGTTCTCTCTTAAGGACTCCATCTCCTCAACCATGCCACGCTCCCACTGACTCTTGGACTCCACCTGTATTGCTTTTTCAAAACTCTCTGGTTCTCCACCATCAGTTAGCAATAAATAGAATAATAAAGGAGAATATCTAATTGGAGGCTTACTTACTCTTTTTGACCTCCTGATGGGTGTCTGAGACTCGTTCACAACACGCTGTCCACCCAAATTCTCTGACAGTGACCGACCTCGGTCATCTCTAGACCTGTTACTGGCCAATGCCGGTTCTGTTTGACCGACGTCAGTGCCTGTCCTGTCGATGTTGGTCTCTGTATTGCCGACATCGGTTTCTATTTTGCCGACGTCGGTTCCTTTCCTACCGACGTCGATCTCTGTGTTTTCCTGCAAGTGATTATTTATTTTTCTCACGAGCTCATTTTGGACCGTCACCTCATCCAATTCACCATTGCTCTACCCAGATTGATTTAGCTTCTTCAGCTGATCTCTATACATCACTTTTTCATTGAAAACAACATCACGGCTCCTAATTATCTTGATAGTTCCTAGATTCCAAAATTTGAAACCAAAATCATCTGAGCCATAGCTAATAAATGTGCACCTCATAGACTTAGGATCCAGCTTCTTTCTATTTTCCTTATCTACGTGCACAAAGGTTTCACAACCAAAAACTTTGAGAAAAGAGAGATCTACCTTTTTATCTGTCCATGCCTCTTCTGGAATTCCACCATCCAGAGCTGTAGAGGGTCCTCTGTTAATCAGGTACACTGTAGTGTCAACAGCCTCTGCCCAAAACTCTAAGGGCAAGCCAGCATGCAATCTCATACATCTTGCACGCTCCATGATTGTTCAGTTCATCTTTTCAGCAATTCCATTCTGCTGAGGTGTCCTTGGAATCATCCTTTGCCTACAGATTCCATGCATATAACAAGACCAGTTGAACTTATAACTGCAGAACTCTCCACCATTGTCAGATCTCAGGCACTTCAATCTTTTGCCTGTTTCATTCTCAACCATAGCTTTCCAAATCTTAAAAGGCTTAAATACATCAGATTTCTTTTTAATACAATAGATCCATACCTTTCTTATAGCATCATCTATGAATGAAACATAGTACTGTGATCCTCCAATAGAAGCTACCTGAGCCGGTCCCCACACGTCTGTGTGAACAAGCTGCAACTTATGCTTCTTCTTTGTAGACCTAGTCTTTAGAAAACTAACCCTTTTCTGTTTTCCAAATACACAGTGCTCACAAAATTCTAGATCCATGCTTTTCAAATCTGAAAGCTTACCTTTAGACTTATGTGGCCAAGCCTTGAGTGCCACAATTTTGCATCCACATTTGAAGTAGATAATACAGAAAGAGAATTGTTAGTAACACAATTACACAAATAGAGAGTACCTACTCTCTTACCTCTAGCCATAACAAGTGCACCCTTGGTCACCTTCCATGATTCTGCTGTGAGAGTTACTGTACAACCATCATCCCCTAACTTTCCTGCAGAAATCAAATTCCTCTTCAAGCTAGGAACATGCATCACATCTCTCAACACCCATGTGTTGCCATTCTGTATTTTCACCTGCACTTTACCTTTGCCAATAATTTTACAAGGCTCATCATCCCCTAGATACACTATTCCAAAATCTCCATGGATATAGTCACTAAAATATTCTCTATTAGGGGTAGCATGAAAAGATGCACCAGAATCTAATACCCAAGATTCTATATTATTATGCAAAGAGAATATTAAAGCATCTTGTGCAATACCTGCAACCTTTGCTTCTTCTTTTCCTTCGTGCTGATTGTCCTCCTTAGGCTTTGACCAGCAATCTCTGCTTATGTGCCCCATCTTTCCACAATTCCAGCATTGTGGCTTCCTGCCATTTCTGGATTTGGATCTACCTCTCCCCTTAGACTTAGATCTTGATCTCCCTTTCTTGCTCTTCTCTTTTTGCCTTTCCCTGCTCTCAAAACTTAAAGCGTTCCCAGATGTCTCTTCTGTGCTTTTCCTGCGAATTTCCTCATTCAAGATAACACTAACAACATCCTCTACTTTTAAAATATTTGAAGTAGATGCAGTATTGCTAACTGCCATTACTAGGCTATGCCAGCTTTTAGGCAAAGAACATAATATTAAAAGAGCTTTTATCTCATCATCAAATACAATTTTGACTGAACTTAATTGATTTACAATACCATGGAAATCATTCAGGTGATTAGATACAGATCCACCTTCCTACATATGCAAATTAAATAGCTGCTTCATAAGATATATCTTATTAGAAGCTGAGGGTTTTTCATACAAATTTGCTAAAGTAGTCATCAACTCTATCGTTGTTTTTGCCTGTGATAAATTAGATATCACAATAGATGCTAGACTCAGTCTTATTGACCCCAGAGCCTTTCTATCAAGAACTTCCCATTCTTCATCATCCATGTCTGTGGGCTTCTTTGCAATCCCACCTAATGGTAAGTATAGATCTTTCTAATATAGATAGTCCTCTATCTGCATTCTCCAATGTTGATAATTTTTGCCATTAAACTTCTCCATTCTCAATTTACTTTCTTCTGCCATTGCTTCTCCCACTCAAATAGAAATCCCTGTATAAACTCCTGTGAGCAAGCTGTAATCAATACACACTACACAGATCTGAACCACCTGTTAGTGAACCTGAGCTTTGATACCGATTATTGGATATCAAACTCTAAACCTGCAACCAAGGCTCTGATACCACTTGTTGGGGATCAACCAACAATATGATTACACTTATGAAAGCAATAAACCGTGAAATTAAATCAGATAGATAAGTAACTAAAATCAGATAATAGCAAAGAATAAGAGATACAAGAAACCACCCTGAAAACTTGTATTAAACTTTTTACAAAAAGAATACAATTGAAGAAACTTCTTTCTTCCACACCTCTCTCAGATGCACAAGATCTCTCTCTAGATCTCTATCCCTCAAGAGCTCTCTCTCTCTCAAGTACAGTCAACTCCAACCTAGATTGATACAACTCTATACTGTTCTTCAACATTCACATACAATGAACTACTACAACTACACAGTAAGCTAAGAAGATCTAATTCTACATATAGAATTAGGAGACTTGAGCATGCACTTACAACCAACAATTAAGCCTCTTGAACAAGGGCTCTAGAAAATAATCTTACTAATAATAGAGACGCGAACTTAAGACTAAGACTTAAACTCATCATGCAAACACTCGGTTCTATCCTTGAAAATAGCATTCTGGATGCACAGGTAACTGACGCCGATTCCTACCTACTTGCCTGTGATCGACGTTAGCCGATCCTTTGCCGATGCCGGCGTCTCTTCAACTGCACCTGACCGACGTTGGCCGCTCCTGACCGATGCTGGTGACTGTGTAAACCTGAAATTGTCAAATGCGCTCATATGTGAAGCTTTTAGGCTCCACAACTTAACATGAAGGAATTCTTTCAGACAAAAGTCTAAAAGAATTCATTTCTTGCCTTAGTCTTTCCACTAGGGTGTTAGGTTGTGGAGCTAAAAGCTTCCCCCGAATGCAAACATGGAGGTTGCTGAGTGTCACAGTCGTCGACGTTGGTAGGCCAACCGATGTCAGCTAGTGGTGGACAGCTAGCAACTGACATCGATCATGAGTCGGCCGATGTCGGTCACCTCTAGATGGACAGGGACCGATGTCAGTCGCCTATGCAGTTCTAGAACTATTTGTTGCATGAATAGTTAGTTTGTTAAACCGATTGTTTGCATGTAAAGACTAATTTTAGTCTTGAGCCGCTTGTCTAATTATTGTTTGCATGGGATCTATATAATAGACCCATGGGGCTGTATTGTAAAGTGTAGAACCAGAAGAGTTATTCCATATGGTGGAATCACAATCCATGGTGTGTAAGATCAGGTTGATCTACAGGTGTGTGTGTGTGTGCAAGGTCAAAGGAAATCTGTGGGGTAGCATGATCAAAGGAGATCTGCAACACAACAAGGAGCAAGATCAGGTGAGATCTACTTGGAGTACGTTGTGTACTTGTGTACTGGCAGTATTGTTACTAACTGGTTGAGGTGAACAACAACTCTGTGTTTGAGTTGTTTGTTGTGACATGTATTGAGAGAAGAGAACTCTTGAGGGTTATTGTAATTTCCTTTTGGAATGAGTTGAATACAATTGTGTGTTGCCTCTCATATTTTGTGCTATTTTTGATTTCTAGTTACTCTTTACTTCTGGTTAAATTTCATGTTTAGTTGCTTATACAAAGGTAATCAAGTGTGCTCTTAATTCTGACAAGTTGTGTCAGAGCTTTGTGAACCCAGTCCCTATCAGTTGGTATCAGAGCGAGGTTGGAGGTTCTCAGAGCGAGGTTCACTAACACCTTGGTCACAAAGTGTGTTAAGTGTTTGTTTGATTACAAGTCACTCTCAGGGGTTTCTGATTGAGTGGGAGTATAACAATGGTATAAGAAGGTAAGCTGAGAATGGAGAAATTCAGTCACAGGTGTAGCACCACAGGGTGTGTGGTGGTTGGTCTTCAAGATTGATCTTGAAGAGGGATACAAGCTAGGATACAGATTAGATAATGTACTGGTACAGGTACAGGTGCAACTATTTATCTCCAAGTGGGAGATTGTTAGGTTGTGGAGCTAAAAGCTTCACCCAGATGCAAACATGGAGGTTGCTGAGTGTCATAGTCATTGACATCGGTAGGCGAACTGACGTCAGTCAGTGGTGGACAAATAGCAACCGACATCGGTCAAGAGTCGGCCGACGTCAGTCACCTCCAGATGGATAGGGACCAATGTCGGTCACTTGTGCGGTTCTAGAACTATTTGTTGCACGAACAGTTAGTTTGTTGAACCGGTTGTTTGTATGTAAAGACTAATTTTAGTCTTGAGCCACTTGTCTAATTATTGTTTACATGAGATCTATATAATAGACCCATGGGGTTGTATTGTAAAGTGTAGAACCAGAAGAGTTCTTCCGCATGGTGGAATCACGAGGGTTCTTCCATGGTGTGTAAGATCAAGTTGATCTACAAGTTGTTGCAAGATTAGGGAGAAGATCTACATGGGTAAGTAAGGTCGGTTGATTTGCAGGTGTGTGTGTGTGCAAGGTCAAAGGAGATCTGTGGGGTAGCATGATCAAAGGAGATCTGCAACACAATAGGGAGCAAGATCAAGTGAGATCTACTTGGAGTACGTTACATACTTGTGTACTGGCAGTATTATTACTGACTGGTTGAGGTGAACAACAACTCTATGTTTGGGTTGTTTGTTGTGACCTGTATTGAGAGAAGAGAACTCTTGAGGGTTATTATAATTTCCTTCTGGAATGAGTTGAATACAATTGTGTGTTGCCTCTCATATTTTGTGCTATTTTTGATTTCTAGTTACTCTTTACTTCTGGTTAAATTCTGTGTTTAGTTGCTTATACAAAGGTAATCAAGTGTGCTCTTAATTCTAACAAGTTGTGTCAGAGCTTTGTGAACCAGTTCCTATCACGGGGGAACTTTTTCGAATGAAATCCCTTTGCTCTTTTTGCTCCTTTGAGTGGTTCATTTGCTCCCTTTCTGCCCTCCACAAGGGCTGTTTGATCCTTTGGCTTTGGGGCAACCCCTTGAACCTATCGATCGAACCAACTTTGGTTCAATGGTTCATTCCCTTTGACTGCTTGAACCAAGATCCTTTGAAACAAGCCTCGTTGAACCCGTTGAACCTTGAACCTTAAACCCGTTGAAACTTTAAACCAAAGTGGTTCAATGGTTCATTCCCTAAAAATGACTAAGCATTAGAAAACTTGTTCTTTTGATTGAACCTACCTGTAGAAGCCTTTGAACCTACTAAACCATTAGTCTATCACTTCCTTGTTCTTTCTAAGCTCTTTGATCTTCATTGCACTGGTTGAACCTTTGAACATGTCGCTTAAACTGGCTGATTGAATCAACTTTGGTTCAAGGTTCAATGGTTCAATCGGTTCATTCTTTTTATTTGGCTAAGTCCTTTTGATCTTTTTGAACCAAACACATTGAACCATTTGATCATTGAACTTGTTGAATCCGTTGAACCTTGAACCTGTTGAACCTTTGAACCAAAGTGGTTCAATGGTTCAACGGTTCAATGGTTCAAGCCTTCTTCTCTTTGATAAGTGTTTTGAAGTGGTTGAACTTTGAAGCAGTTGAACTTTGAACTTTGACAAATGTGCTTAACTCTTGCTGCTGATGTTGAAACTTTGAACCTTGAACCCGTTGAACCTTTGAACCAAAGTGGTTTAATGGTTCATCGATTCAATCCTTGCTTAGAAGCTTGCCGATGAACTCTTTTGGTTAAACCTTGTTATTGAACCATATTTGAAATCATCTAAGTGTTGAGAGCTTGCTTTTTTCCTGCAAAATCTATAGAAATCAACCTGTGAAGCCTGTAGAACCTAGCCTACAGAGTCTGTAGATTTGAGCTTGCAGAGTTTGTAGATTTTCTTCCTGCGAGTCCATAGATTTTCTTCTTGCAGAGTCCATAGATTTAAGAGAAGCTTGAAAAATGAGGAATTTGAATGCTTAGAACAAATTTCGAAAAGGGAAGAGACAATTTTGGTCTGTAGGACTAAAATAGTTCAAATGTTGTCCCAAAAATGAGTGATATGTTTTGGGAGACAACAACTGGCTCTAGTTGGGGAACTTCTATCAATTGTAAAAAAGAATTGAAGGGAGTAAAATCCAGAATATCTAGTGTCTTCGTGTGTACCATTGGGCTACAGAGTCATGTTACCCAGAAATGGAAGGCATCAAAAATAGAAACAAATAAAACAAAATAAAATTAAAAACTATACAGATATACATATGTACAGATACAATGATCTAATACTTCAAGAGTTGAAGTGTTTCAGATGATGCCCATTGTGATGCAGAGAAAAGAGTGTGCCATCTTGATATTTCATTAGAAATCTATTTTCACCATTGTGTTGATGAATTATAAATGGGCCTCTCCAAAGGGAGTCAAACTTTCCATGCATCCCTTTTGGTTCTCTCTTTTTGTCCCACAGCAGGACTTGATCCCCAATCTAGAAATCATGATTTTTGGTCTTCTGGTCAAAGAGTTCTTTACCAGACTTTGATGAACAGAAATTTAGTCCACCACCATGGTTCTCTATTCATCCAGCTCAATCAGGCACATGATTCTCTTATCAACAGAGCTTTCATATGTCTGATCTTCAATTACCTTTGCCAATTTCAAGGCTGGCAATTCTAAGGTGATTGGTATCTCAGCATTGATACTATAAAGAAGTTGAAAATGAGAAATACCAATTGCCCTCTTTGGCATGAATCTGTCTGCCATAGAGCATCAATCAATGCTTTATGCCGTGTCCTTTGATTATCATCTGCTAGCTTCTTGATGATAGTTACCAGGTTCTTATTGCTTGATTTAACTTGTCCATTCCCTTGTGGAAAATAATCAGAAGAGTGAGACAGTGTAATTTCATAATGGAAATAGAATTGTGTAATTTCTTGGGAGGTGAAACAAGTTGCATTGTCAGTAACAATTTTGGTTAGAACTCCAAACCTAGAAATGATATTCTCTTTGAGGAAATTGCATACAACTTCTGAAGTAACATGCTTAGTTGGGATTGCTTCTACCCACTTGGTGAAATAGTCAGTTGCTATAAGGACATAATCATGTCTAGCACTTAAAGATGGGTTTATAGTCCCAATAAAATCAATTCCCCATTGTTGGAATGGTTCTTTTATGATCACTGGCTTGAGAGGTAGCGCAACTAACTTGGGTCTTCCAATAAATTGCTGGCAAAGTTCACATTTTCTCACCCACTTATATGCATCTTGGAAAAGAGTTGGCCAGTAATACCTAGGTCACAGAATCTTGTGAGCAGTC
Source organism: Torreya grandis (assembly GCA_037957365.1). NCBI lineage: Eukaryota > Viridiplantae > Streptophyta > Pinopsida > Cupressales > Taxaceae > Torreya > Torreya grandis. Next base: position 1,302,111 of record JARHVA010000687.1, on the reverse strand, counting down.
ACAGGAGCAAAAAAATGTCCTCCACAAGCTAGATTGTGGAAAGATTTCAAAAGTTGGCTTTATTATTCTTTGTCTACACAGTGAAGGAATATTCCATCTATGCTTCTCTTGTACAAGCCATTGTCCCAAAGGACAAAATTGGTAGCTTTCAACTTGATAGTCCTCCTTTCTTTATAAGACAAATGAGCAGGACATTCACCATAAGTAAGGAAATGAGGAATACCTGAATACCACTCATTGGTAGTGGAGATAAAAAGGACTGTTGGTGTATCTTCCATTTCAACTTCTTCATGCTATGTATCTTCTGACTTGTTGTCAGTAATTAATTAGCATAAGCCTTTTCCCCTGACTAGCTTTGTTGGCTTGATGTCTAGATCAAACTCTTGGATCTTTGCAACCCAATTGCCTCTTTTTGTGCCAAACTCCTGCTGAGTTAATATAGACTTGACCGTAGTGTCAAGAACTAAGGCAGTAGTGTGTGAATTCAGAATATAGAAGTAGAAATGTTTGACTGCTTTCACCAATGCATAAGCATGCTTCTCTACATTTGAATACTTCATCTCATGGGTTTTGAGAGGGTAGCTCTTGAAAGAAATGAGAGATTCTATACCTTCCTTATTCTATTGAACAAGAATTGATGAAAGCGTGTGTTCAGACGCATAGCTATATATGATGAAATCTTTATTGTAATCTGGACAAACCAAGGTAGGGGCATGAGCAATGGCAGTCTTGATATCCTGAAATACTGACTTGCCTTCTTTAGTCCAGCTGAAGGTGGTCTTCCCTTTCATCATGTTCACAATATGTTTAGTCTTCTCAACAAATTCAGGGATGAACCTCCATAAGAAATTCACCTTTCTGAAGAAAGAGTGAACAACATTCTTATTTGTAGGCAAATTAAGCTCTTGAATAGACTTGACTCTGTCTGAGTCAATCTTTATGCCTTATTTAGACACAATGTGTCTAAGGAGTTTCCCCTCTGTTACTCCAAAAATAGACTTCTTAGGGTTCAAAGAAATACCATTCTGGCGACAGTGCTCCAACACTTATTGTAAGTGGCGTACATGATCAGAATGATGCTTTGAGAAGACAGTCAAGTCATCAAGGTATACCACTATGAATTTACCTTTCTCATTTTTGAAATCCAGGTCCATTGCTCTTTTAAAGGTGGCACCAACATTTATCAAGCCAAAAGGCATTCTTCTATATGCAAATGTACCCCAAGGTTTGGTGAATGCAGTCTTGTGTTGGTCTGCTTCACCGACCTCAACTTGATTATATCCTGAGAAGCCATCTAGCATTGATAACATCTCTGAACCTATCACCGTTTGAAGCACTTGATCCATGATTAGCAAAGGGTAATTATCTTTCAAAGATGACTGATTCAGATTCTTGAAATCTACACAAATGTGAATTTTTCCACTCTTCTTCCTTACAGGCACTATGTTTGCATTCCATGTGGAATGATGGATTAGGAAGATGATTCTATCATTTAAGATTTTTTGTATCTCAAACATAATAGTACCTGATATTTTTGGATTGTATTGTCTAGATTTTTGCTTATAGGGCATTGAGTCAGCCTTGAGAGGAATGTCATGGCAGATTTCATTAGGTCTGAGAGACTTTAGGTCATCATAAGAATATGCTAAGATATCTATGTATTGACGGAGTAAAGTGGTGAACTTGAATCTTTTTTCAGGGGTGCATAAGGAACTTTCTTGTTATTGTAAAAAGCTCTCTCTTTGATTATCAGAAATAAAACTCTGCCAAAATTGAAAGGCACTACTGAGACTTTGAGCTTAGATTGTTGATCATATTTTGTTATTAGAATAATAAAGCAAGTGAATTTTTAGACTTTGTGCTGTGATATCTTTGTTGTTGGGGAAACTGTTCTTATGTCTTTTTCTTTAATATATTTTCTATTCCTTTGATTCAATAAGCAGAATTAGCAAAAATAGTCAGGAAGGTGTCCTAAAGCCAACTGTGTAGAGACTTTGTGCCCCCACAATTGCCTTTAGTATGTTTTATTTATTTTTCTGTGTAAAGGACATTGGGATGACCTTGTGCCCTCATTGTCCTTTGTATCTCACTCTTGGGCAATTCAAGTGGAGACTTTGTGCTACATCTCAATTTGTTGGTTACTACTTCCTTGGTTACGTTTTGAAATTACTACCAGAAAGATTCTTGTGGTTTGTTGAATAGTACTTCTGAAAGAAGAGGAGTACTTTCTGTCATTTCCCTTGATATTTTCCCTTTGATTTGCACGCATCATCTTTGAAGAAAGAGAGATGGATGGTTTGTTCTACCCTTGAGTATTATTTTCTGTATATATATATATATATATATATATATATATATATATATATATATATATATATATATATATATATATATATATATATAGGGAACCTCCCCTTGATGAGAGGAGAGATTAGTCCCCTTTTGATGTGGTAAACCTACACATTTGGATGACCAATCTTCCTACTTTGGATGATCAGAGCTATTTTGTTTATCAATATGCTAAGCGACAAAATATTCAACTAACAGTTTTATCTCTCATTTTTGGGACAACAGAGTACAAAACACTGTCAATGGTTTATGCTCTGCAATTTTTTTGAAAATACTTGATGGAAACTCTTTTTGTATTCTCTATAGATCATGAAGCTTTAAAGTATCTAGTAAATAAACTTGTGCTACATGGATGCATCTACTACTTGATAGTGTTGTTTCAAGAATTTCAAATTTTTGTCATGGTCAACCAGAAAAAACTAATTGTGGCCCTGACTCTGTTTCTCATATGAATTATTGAGAACCACCATGTTCTATTTAAGATGACCTACCTGATGTTGAGCTATTTCATATTTCTTGGGTTCTTGAGGAGTTATAAAATATTATAGCTTTCTCAACTACTAGTTCAATGCCTGATTATTTGACTCCATAGGCTAAGAAATAACTCATGATCTGCACTGCACCTTTTCAAGTCATTGGTAGGGACCTCTACAAGCTTGGCCAAGAGGAAATTCTCCAACATTATGCCATGACACATGAGCTCTACAAATTACTCCAAGAATTTTATGGAGGCATTATAGGTGGACACTATGTTGGAGAGGTTACTACAAATAAGGTACCATTGGCCGGATTATGGTGGCCTACCCTTTTTCAAGATGCCAAGATGTATGATAAGAAGTGTGATATTTGTTAGTGTGTGGGAGAACCAAATCACTGAGATGCCATGCCATTACATCTAATTCTATCCAAAGAACCATTTGAAAAGTGGGTCATTAATTTTGTTAGCCCCATCAATCTAGTTGGATGATAAATAGGTTCTTGTTGTATCATTACATTAAATGATTATCTCATGCATTAGGCTGAAACTGGACTAACAAGGGATTGTGCTACTGTTATTACTACACACTTCATATGGAAACATATCATAACCCATTTTTGATGCCCACTAAGTTTTACTAGTGATCATGGTACACATTTTCTCAGTGAAACTATTTGCATCCTACTTGCTGAGTTCATGATTGCTCATCATAAAACAACACCAAATCACCCCCAAGCAAATGGCACTATCGAGGCATTCAATAAAATCTTGGGCACAACACTTATGAAAATTTGTAATATTGGTAGAACTAACTAGGATGATATAGTATCTGTAGTACTTTGGGCTTACCAAACAACCTATAAGCACCTGAACAAGAACACATTGTTCAATTTAGTGTATGACAAGAAACAATCCCACCAGTTGAATTCTTAGAACCATCTCTTTGTATTATGTGTGTTAGACAATTGGATGAGGAGTCATCCTTGAAATTATGCTTGGATACTTTGTTGTAACTGGATGAAGCCCATTTCCTTGCTCATTAGTGTCAAGATGTGGAGAAATGCAAACAAAAAGCATGGCATAATTGACACATCAGGCATAAAATATTTACCCCTGAGATGAAAGTCTTGCTCTACAACTCCAAGTTCATGCACCATTCTGGACATCTTTGAATTCACTAGGATGGTCCTTTTATTTTTCATAGCATTTGTCCTACTGGTACTTGTTTATTACAAATATTGGATGGATAATTTCTTCTTGGCCATTACAATGGAAGCTAACTATGACTATATTTCTGCTCTTAATAGTATAAATTTTGTATCAATAAGGCTTATTCCATTTGTCTAGGATTTCTTGTTTTTAATAAAAGCACTGCCTTTATTACGTGCAATATTTATTTTATATAGATTTAATTTATTTTTGTACTTGTAATTTTGTGGAGGACCACAACACAACTTTTAGTATAGGGTAAAAGGTATATGTGTTCATGATTAAGGATACACACATAATTTAAGGTACATAAGTTAAATAGTTTGGAAATTCAAAAAAATAGACCAATTGTCTTCCTCCTCAAAGAATATCATTGAACATAGCTATTTTCCACTTGAAAGAAAAGCACGAGACATGATGTGTCATTAATGAGAAAGAAATAGTGATTGCAATAAATGTGTCAGCATCATGAAAAGACAATACCATTAAATGCATTTATGGTGAGAAGCAATGGTCAAAGAATGATGGTAATTACAAGTGTATTAATAATGAGAAGTGATGGTCAAAAAGAAAGGGGGTAGTAAATGCAAGTTACCCCCTCAAACCTCTAGAAGGATGAAAAATCTCATTCTGCTTTTTACCTTTGCTTCCATTTAAGATTACAAAGCCAAATAATGAATTAAGCTAGAGTGATTCCAGATCAAATAAAAAACATCAAAATTATCTAAATAGCTATTGAGTCAAGCATTAAGCTAAGTAATCAAGCATATAATTGACTCCAAAATATGGCATATGATAAAAAGAATTGGTAGTTACAGGTTAAATAAGTAGACGTCCACTATTAGAGGCCATCAAAGTAATAAAAGCTAAAGCCATCTACACTACCATCATGTATTCTTTTGGGAATGTTGGATGGTTGTGCCTCAACCTTTAAGCTACTCAAAGGGTGATGCAACCCAAGAAAAAGTATTTAAGAACTGATCCATTACTGACTATACTAGAAGAAGAAGAACTACTTGGGGGAAGCGATATTAATCAGGGAAGAGATACCTAAAGAACAAACACAAGTTGCAGGAGGATAAGAGGTTAGGATGGCATGCTGAGCAAAAAAGGCATAATCATATCTGCCCCCACCATTGATGATAGAGGAAATGTAATATCTAGAGATGGTCTTGCGTGTGGAAAATTGGGTCTCAAAAGTACCCTCTTGCACTATTTTTGACTACAACAACTGCCAGTCTGGGAATGAAGTTGAGTTGAAAAATGACTACCAAGTTGAGCACCAGAACACCAAAAATTATTTGGTGTATGGCCTCAAAATTTTTAATGCCTTGGATGTTGTGGGGCTATTTTAGTTATTCAACCTTCCATACTTTGGAAAACCTATGGAAGCAATTAAATTTATACTCTCACATGCCCATGAGTACTACCTCTACTTTGTTAGGTGCAACATGAAGATTATGCCCTAGAAAAATAAGTAAAGTATTAGGATTGCAGTGCTTCGACATGGATGTAGTGTTTGACTTGGAGGACTTAGAGGAAATATGAAAAATAATAATGACTCTAATGTACCAAAAGTAGGGCCATGACATACACATCAATAAACTACAAGATCTTTCCCTCCAAGTGATGGCATATATCGTCATGACCAAGATCAATGACATTGATCATTGGAAAGAGGTGGATATGACTCACCTCTACATCGGTGACCAGGTAATGAAGGGCTTGAAGTATAATTGGGCCATGTATTTTGCTCACAAAATAATTGAGGATATTGAGAAGATGCATCAGATACATGACTATAGATTTTTAGGGGGTATTTTTGTTATTAATGGTGTTTAATGAGATTAGTGTACTTGAATACACATTAGGACAACTAAAGTGGGCATATCTGCCTAAACATAAGTCCCCTACTGAGCATTATAAGGCATTCATGTGCCCTGAGCACATCACCCCCATTTACAAAATTAAGATGAAATCATGGTACGATAGAATGAGGGAAGCCTTTGGGAATGAATGGTGAATTCCTAAAGACTTTCCCATCTAGGTTGGTGAGTAAGCTCAATTTGAAGTAAATCAACATTTCTCGTTAGTGTGCATTAAGATGATCCCTTTTGGAGAAATCTTTACGTGGTTGAAGCTACTCGATGCCTTTTTGGTGTGTTAATTCATTGACTCAATAAACCACATTTTTGATGCATAACCTCTCACCTTATAAGTAGATTATATTGACTTATAGATTCACACTCTCTAAAATATGTACGTATATCCTGATAATGAGGCCTATTAATAAAATCAAGAGAATGATCAGATTGATATCAAAGTCAAATAGATAATGGTTGGAGAATATATTCCACATACTACAACCCAAGTAGAAGACTTCAAAAGGCATAAAGCAGACCTGAGAAAAACTTCCACCAATACCACAACCTGTAAAGAAGAAATGGGCTAGGCACGATGCTAATATAATTTCATAGTAGGATCCTCTAAAATTATAGAGGACTACCTAGGCACTACCTTTTAGACCCTCACCACCATGGGCTTCTCCACCTAGACCTTCTCCACCCAGAGCTTCACCTCCTTAGGTTTCTCCACCCTTAACTTCACCTCTACAAGTTCCTTCACCCCTGTCTTCACCTCTAAGAACTTCATAGGCATCACCACTAAGAGTTTTGCCATTAGGGGATGTTACAAAAAGTACACTAGAGAAGGAACTAGTGTAAGAAGAAATTGGAAGCTAAAAGGAAGAGGCAAAGGACTCTAATTTTGAAAAGATACCCTCCTTAATGTGAGAGGAAGAGAATACCTTGATGATGCACCATTAGACATGGTTCACTTGGTGAAGAGGTGGATGGTTATGATACTCAATAGATGAGTGGGATGGCCATCAATAAAACTTATTTTGCTATCAACATAGAGGTCAAAATTATAGAGCATGACCTAAATAAAGGAAAGGAGCCTACCGGTTCTGAGGGAGAACCACTTTTGATTGATGCATCCACCAATTTATGCATTTAATACCAAACATGCATTCTAGATAGGATGTTATGCCACATTTCCTTCTCAAAGATATAACTATTGACACAAGGTAACAAATGCCATTCCTTTTGGACATGTACAATGAAGAGCACCATTTTGAGCTCCTTCTAGATAACCTCCTATTAGATTCTAAAGCACCATCACTGCCATCCCCACTATGGGTTGATCCCCAGAAGATCACCCCTCTACAAGCTAGTGCTACATTTTTGAAAATGGATTTTAAAGTTGTGCACCAAAATATAATTTTTGATTCTAATGCATGTGATGTAGAAAATAAACATGGTCAGGTAGTGGCAATGTATAAAAAAGAAGTTACCACTTAGAAGGCACTTGAAGAAGAAGTGGGCACACTAAAACATCAAATAAAGGAGGCCATAGAGGTTAAAATAAAAACTTTGAATTTGTGTAAATCAATTTTGGGCCAAGAATTGACATTAATGGATGGAGTGCCTTTAGATAGGGAAGCTATGAATAAATTGGAGACTTTGGTGAATATCCTAATGAAGCACTGTAAGGAACAATCTACACCTAGAAATGAAGCATTATTGGTGACAAAGCAGTTTATTGAGGTAGTAGAGGTTTGTAAGTGTGCTCTCAAAGGAGTTAAGGAAGTAATCCCCATCTTGAATGAGATTTTTGAAAGAGTAGCATGACCTAATAAAATCTTGGAGGCTCAGCTCCACATAGAGGAATCTCAAAGGTAGCAGTTAGTAAATGCTTCCCTCTTAATAAAGGATTGCATCAAGTATGCGAAGGCATTCAAAGATGTCAAATCTATGAAAGAGAAAATAAATACACATCGATAACAACTCAATGCCAGTTGTGCAACTCTCTAAGGATAGGTTATTGGTGAGTGTCTTGAACAACCTGAGGAGATGAAGAAATCAAAGGTAGCCATTGAAGAAATAAAATTAAAGCTAATTGACACATTATCACATTGGGTTAATGTTAAGAAGCAAATTGAATAAACTGGGCCTAAATATTTGGCTGAGATCATAACTAAGACTTAGTCTAGGATATACTAAGAGCATAGTGTGGGGTGATGTTAGACCTCAAATTTTGACTAAGTATTTTTTTATTTTGTCACAAAATTGGCATGGTATGAGAGGACCATAAGCGTTGAAGGATACTGACATAGAACTAGTGTGGAATGAAAGGACAAGGGTGCAAAAACACTAATACAAGAAGACCTAGTCAGAGATGGAATATAACTCTGAGGAACTTGAGAGCATATGACTCATAATAGTAGCAAAAGACTTGGAAATTGCATGGGAAGCATGAGATGATTGATGAGTGATTCTCAAGGGCCACCCTGACTTTTAACCATCACGAGTTTCACATCAACCCACAAATAGGAAGACACATGGTAGTAGGGATCTAGCATAGAAAAAGAATATAGGGGTGAAATTGCATGGGTCCTTAGGAGAAAATAATTAATAGATTTTCATGACTTTCAGTCCACCAAGAGTTCGTTGGCCAATCACTCATGTCATTTATTATGTAACTACTTGGTCAGGGAAAGACAAGTATAAATACTCCCATTTGAAATCATTGTAAGGTGATTGATACTAGATATCATTTTTACTAAAATATAATATATAAGTACAGATGTTTCAATCAGTTCTAATGTTAATGTTCCAGATAATTGATAGTTATGCTTCTGACAGTGGGTTTGGATTGAGTAACTTGTAGTTATAACTAATTATGAGGTTTATACAACTTGTACTTTTAGAATTTACGTGATAATCTTTGAACTCCATGGCATTTATCTTTGGAATTATTATTGTTGAGCTTAATGAGACAAGGACCAAAGTAATGTATTTCTTAATTTATGTAACTTCAACATAGATATAAGTTCAAACTCAAGAATATGACTAATATGTTATTGCGTAACATAACCCATAGGAATTGTCCTCTTATTGTGCACTTTGAGTGAGTGTGCAAGACCACAGTCTTGCATGAAGGGCCAATGTGATAGCTCATTGGGGTTACATTTCATCACTTGAAAATGTGATTAAATAATAAAATCCCAACACCTGTGTATATCAATATTGTAGAAGATGGATGTCCCCAATGTCCTGATGAGGTGAGTAAAGAGAAGTCCCAACACCCATAATCATAACATGTATATGTGTATGCTTGTGTATGTGTACAAAGAATTAAATGATATGTTAGTCCTTGTGATCATAGGAATTTGACAATAGAGAGGAGGTTAGTCTCATGTTAGTCCATAAAATAATGAAATGAACACACTAACATGCTAACATATTTATCTTAGATCATAGGGGGGGCTTAATGAACAAAACTAAATGAAAAACATGACTAAAATGTAAAAGACAAATAATCTCTTACATTCCGTGAATTCTAAAAATGATTCAATGTGTGGCTTGTTCGATTTGTGCTCAAAGAGTCTTTGGTAATGGAGTTTGTGTAGCTCCCTCTCTCCTTGGCACCATTGTGGTTTGTGTTGGCTTATGCTTGGCTCAATATTTTGGCATTATAACAATATTGATATGAATCATGAAACAAAACCTACATTATAACTCTACAATATTGAACCCCCTTTTCAATAGGCAAGGGCTTGTAATTATAGCAAATGGATCTAACCCCAACTCAAGGTGAGTTAAAATGTAGTTTAAACATGGAATGGTTTCAAACCTAATCTAAGTGAGTCAACATAACCCCATTAGAGTTAAAAGGTGTCAAATGGTCATGATTTGTAATGAATAAACATGGGTCTCTGAAAGGAGATATTTTGGGATATTTTCCAAAGGCTTAACAATTTGTATAAAATAATCATGATAAGCTAGGATATTTCATATTTTTGAATTTTCTTTTTAGTAATTCATTAATTGCACATGGATAATTGAACTAGACATTTAATTTGGTTTATCTTTTTAATTAATTCTGATTAGGATTTTAGCATTTTCAGGATTTGATTTTAAGTGTGCAAGTGGCCCACTTAATAGGTCCATAGGCCAAATTGACTATTGTGATGCCATAAAATGATTAGGGATGAATCCGTGAGATCTTATTGCTACATAAAATTAGATACTCTAATTAGGGTTGTCTCAACATGATTCTGAGCTTTGATGAATGATGCACAAGCAAATTTAAGATGTTTATTGTTCCTAGGCTTAATTTGTAATGGTTGGTAAGAATTAATATGAAGTCTAGTTGAAGGCCAATGGTGGCATATTTTAGGTGTCTATAGTTTTTACCAAGAAGGAATTACAAGCTATAAGCATAGTAACTTCTTCTTAAAAAATGAAAAGGTCATGTATGGTTACGACTTCAACATAAATGGATGAACTATATGTGCTCCCTCAAGGGAGCGGTTGACAAAAGGGTCAGCAATAAGTCCCTCAAAAGGAAGAAAATATTGGACCAAAAATATTATATGGGGTGGAAAAGATTGACTTGTCCATATATAATTAAAATTAGTGGCATATGGAGCTACCTCAGTTGGGCAGACAAACAGGATGATTTGCCCATAAGCGATTATAATCATTAGCATAGGTGGGATAAAAAAGGTAACGATTTGCCCAGAGACAGTTATAATCATTGAAAAAGGCTTAGGGTAACAAGATACTGATTTGCCCAAAGGTGGTTATAATCATTAAAAGGGAAAATAATGATTTTCCTAAAGGTGGTTATAACTAGTAAAATGGAAGACATTGATTTGCCCACAGGAGGTTAGAATCATTAGTAGAATAAAAACATGCCCCAGTTGGGTGGAAGAAAGAGAATGATTTTCCCAAAGGAAGTTATAATCATCAATTTTCAAATTGATGAAAACACAATGATTTGCCCAAAGGTAGTTAGAATCATTGGTAATGCAAGTGGGATGATAGACAATTATTTGCCCAAAGGCAGTTATGATCATTGTACCCTGATTATGGAAAAATGATATGGAATATGATAACAAATTGGTATAGAGGAGAAAGATGAATTTGGGCAACCTACAAGTAGGGAGATGCACATTTGAACTATCAAGTAAGTAAATTCTTTTGTTGTTTAATTACTCTATATAAGATATGATTTGGATTAGATCGGGAATGTTACTAGTGCCAAGGAGATATATCAGTGCTCTATTACCGTGTAGACTCCTCAAGCTCTTTTTTATTATAACACATGATGGTAGGAATCATGATAGAACACCATGAGGACTTATCTGAAATATACATAAGGACTGACATGCACTCTAAGAAACAATTGAAAATGATGCATTAATGATAAAAACCTTGATGACAATGTTGACAAATGAATATGGATGGATTTAAGAATAATGCGTAAAGAATCACCCATTGAATGCACGTAGACTGAATCAAGGCATAATAAGAAAGCAAACAAATAGTCTAACCAACAAACAAATAAAACACCAAGAAAAATAAAGAATAAAATAAAACAGAGAGAAACAATTAAATAAATAATGGTTAATTACAATGCTAGTACATACAACATAACATAAACAAGAAGATGAACATTGCCCCTAGATGAGAAAGGACAACAAAACAAACAAACAAAATGGGGGGAATAGAATAAATATAAGGGGGTAACTGAGCTATCTCTAAATGCACTAGGCAAGTGGACGCTGCCTACATAGATCCATGAATTTAATATCCAATAAAAACTTCAGGCCAAATGTAGTTCTCCCAAGAAATGGGATAGAAGAAAATGATGAGAAGAAAACATGATGGATGGGATAGAAGAATATGGGAATGGGATCATAAAATTATGAGAGTATGGGATGTTAGGTCTATAAGGATGGGGAAATTAAATGACAAGTGGTTTCTTGTGATGTGGTGAGGGTTCCCAGAATCCTTAAGGCAAAGAAGGGGTCAATGTTTTTGATTTTCTAGAATAGTTTTACAAATGTCTTTAGAATTTTCAGAGCATCTCAACTTGATGGAGAATGATAAGATACTAAATGGTTCAATCTCAAAAAATAGCAAGATATTTCAAACTTAAGAATTTCTCATAAAATGATGAGAGTGTGGCTTAGGTTGCTTGCAAAATAGTGAGAGCATGGCTTAGGTTGCTCACAAAATGAGAGCATATAAAAATGGTGACTAAGCTATCCTCAACATGGATCAAGCACTACCTACATAGTCCCAAGATGGGGCCTCAAGTCATTATAGTTCTAACTTTCAGTAGAGGAATCTGACTAGTGTAGTAGTCAATTCAAATAAAATAGGCAAAGTAGGCAAATGGCACAGTACAACATATGCATGGTAAGGGTGGTAATTTAAGGCATGATAAACAAGTGTTGACCTTACTTTTCCTATAGGTGGTTATAATTATGAAACAATAGCATAGATCAATGATACTAATTTTGCCTAAGGTGGTTATAATCTATAATATGATGGTGAAACACTGATTTGCCCAAAGATGGTTATAATCAGGCATACTTGGTATAGAACAGAATAAGAAATGAAAGATGCAACTACCAAATCACTGTCATACTACTTCAAAATATAGCCTCTATCTAGAATGCAAAATCAACTACTAAAAATTGATTTGAATCTTTATACTGAAAATGGCCTTGTAACCAATGGAACTAAACCAAGGTCAAAGGGCTAGGTAAGGCAGGGTAAGAACAACTTGGTCGATAAGGAAGGTAAAATAGAATGGAATAGTAGAATAGAATGATATGGTACAAGGAAGAATGTCTATATTATGGTATAATTTGAAATGGTCCTCATAAACAATACACCATTTCTCTCAAACAAAGTAATGTTTGAGGTGTATAATGTTCATTTGCTCATCAAGTTCATCCTTGTCTAGTGTAGCGAGCCTGCATGTTCTAACGCCATAGTTTACAACAATGATGAAAGGGCCTATTCAGTTGGGTTTGAACTTGCCTTTGTGTTTATTCTCGACCATTACATGCTATTGGTTTTCTATAAGGACAATATCACTGAACTCAAACTCTATGTGTTTGACACGCTGATTATAGTGTCCATGGAGTCAGTTCTGGTATGCTTATAGGTTATTAATTATGGCCATGTATTTCTCATCAAGTAACTCTAGTTATTTTAGGTGAGCTACTTGATAGTCTTCATTGTCTAGGACATGCTTCAAAGAGATCCATAAATAAGGTAACTCGACCTCAATGGGAAAAATGGCTTCAGTGCCATAAACAAGTGAATATGGAGTATTGGAGTACGGTGATTGGTATGGTATACCTAGAGGGTAAAAAATATTTGAAAATACCAATCGTGGTTGACATCATTGATAATATTTTTAAGGATGTTGATAATGGTTTTGTTAGATGCTTCAACTTGGTCGTTACCTTGAGGGTAATATGTTATGGAAAAATGTTGAGTAATTTTTTACTCTACATATAGCGATTTGACATCTCTATTTTAAAATTATCCACCATTATCAGATACAATTTTAGATGGGAGACCATAGTGGTAAATGAGATGGTTGAAATTGAATTTGGAAATTTATTTTCCAGTCATGTAAGTGAGGGGTATATCTTCAACCCACTTAGTGAAGTATTCGGTGGTCGTAAGGATATGTTTATAGATGTCAGAGGAGGTAGGGTTTATCTTCCCAATGAGATCAAGGCCCCATGTAGCAAATGACTAGGGTGTAAGCATTAGTTTTAGAGTCTTATCCAGGGCATGAATAAGATTGGCATGCCATTGACATTTATCACATTTTTTAACATATGCAATTGCATATGCATCCATTGTTGGCTAATAGTACCTGGTATGCAAGATATTTTTGGATAGGAGAGCCCACTTGTGTGGGATCCACATACTCCTTCGTGAACCTCCTATAATGCTAATGTAGATTCTGCCAAAGTTAAATAATAAAGCAAAATTCCATCAAAACTATGGTTATAAAGGGTTGATCTGAGTAAGGTATAATGTGCAGAATGGTATATAAAGGCTTTGAATTATTTGTGTGATAGGTTTAGTGGCATTATTTGGTCATTAAGATAGGTGTAAATGTCTTAATACCAAATAGAGATAGGACCAACAATATCAAAGATAATTGTGATAGTTGAAGGTTCATAGCTGGCACTAGTAGATTTTCAATGAGAAATCGGTATTCTTTGGTCGTATTTGTATGATGAATTAATGATCCAATGGTGGCCATAAAATCTGATATTCTATTACTTGCAATTGGTATATGTTTGAAATTCATAATGGAATTTTGTAGTTTGAGAGTGTTGACCATGGCCTTGTATGGTACCATTTTGTCATCCTTGGTCTGAAAATGGTTCATAACCTGATTGATGATTAATTGAGAATCACCATAAACCTTTAGATTTTTTATGTTCTATTGTACTGCTTGTCAAAGTCCTATGATGAGTGCTTCATATTTGGTCATGTTGTTAGTACAAGGAAAGCTAATCTTGAATGACTTAGGGATTAGATCCCCCTATGGTGTAATAAAAAGAAGGCTTGCCCTTGATCCATGTGTTGTGAATGACCCATCAAAATATAACTTCTAGTGCTGCTCCTCATGAGGTATTTTAATGATGGTCATAATGTATTTGTCTAGGAATTGGAATGTTAGTAGATCTATATCTATAAAGGGTCCTTCAACATGGTAATCTGCAAGAACTTGCCCCTTGATGGATTTCTAGTTGACATATTTTATCTCAAAATCATTGAGAAACATGATTTTTTTCGCCATGCAACCTTGTAAAGATATTCTAGAGAGTAGATACTTGAGCGGATCTACTTTTGAAATAACCATGGTTTAATGTCATAATTTTTTAGCTGCAAAGACCATAGCTAAACATGTTTTTTCAATGGGCATATAATTATGCTCATACACTACCAGTGTATGACTTAAATAGTACATGATAAGCTCCTTTCCATTATCATCATGTTGCGATATAAGTGCCCCTAGGGCTTTACCTGTAGCTAATAGGTATAGTAGAAATGACTTTCCTAGTATAGGAGGTAATAAAATAGGTGGATTTGCTAGGTATTCCTTCAATTATTGGAAAACATGTTAGCATTCATCATCCCAATTAAATGTGACACGCTTCTTTAATAAATGTGTAAAAAGATGGCACTTGTCGACCAATTGAGAGATGAAGCATCTAATGGATTATACCTTTCCCTATAAATTATGGAATTGCTTCAAATTGATCGTTGATGGAATTTAAGTTATGGCTTGTACTTTGACTGGATGGACTTCAATGCCTCTACGAGACACAATAAAGCCAAGCAATTTGCTTGAAGTAACTCTAAAAACACACTTTTTAGGATTTAACCTAACTTTGTATTCATGCAGTCACTCAAATATCCCTCATAGTGCTATTGGATGATTGACCATGATATTTGATTTTTCTAGTATGTCATGGACATAGTCTTTGATAATATTATGCATCATATTGTGGAATATGATGGTCATGGATCTTTGGTATGTGGCCTTAACACTTTTGAGACCAAATGGCATAACCAGATGGCAGAATATTCTTCATGGAGTGGTGAATGCTATTTTATGTTGGTCTTCTAATGCAATTTTGATTTGGTTATACCCTAAAAATCCATCCATTAGTGAAAGCATTTCATAACCCACCATGGAGTCAACAATCATGTCAATGTTTGTTAGAGGAAAGTCATATTTTTAGTAGGCCTTGCTTATGTCTCTGAAATCAGTGCATATTCTAATTCCTTCTGGCTTCTTGCTAACTTGTAAAACATTCAAGATCCACTTTGAGTAGTCAATTGGTAGAATACATCCTGCTTTTAAGAGATCTTCCAACTCTTTCTTGACTAATATAAAAATGTGAGGATGCATATCTTGTAATTTTTATTTTAAAAATTTGGCATCAAGATATACCAAAATGTGGTGCACAACCAAGGCAAGGTCCAAACTAGGCCTGTCAAAATAGGTCCATGCAAATATGTCAACAAATTCCATCAAAATGGTTGTAAAGAATTCATGTTCCTCCTCAATGAGGGTTGCACCTAATTTGATCCTTTTTGGGTCATCTGGAGTCCTTATGTTAACTTTTGTTGTGTCCTCTACAAGAAGGGTTAAACCATCTTCCAAAATGGTTGGAAAAGATTTAAACTAGCCTATAATGGTGGAGTCCTCTATTAGGACTGGTTCTTCAAGTTCTCCTAGGCACAATGAATCAAAATCCCCTAAGGGTAGGGATGGTAATGTGACAAATACTTTTGGTAACTCTTGGATGATTCGATCAAAATCCTATTGCTCTTCAAGACCCAACTCGGACCCATAGACAAGTTCATCATTGGTGGTCTCCTGAGTTATGTTTGGAGAAGGTTGAACACCCCCATCTAATGGTGCCTAAAATGGGTTTTCACCACTAGATTGACTTTTCTCTTTAATATTTCCTTTGTCTAAAGGTGACTTAAAGAGGATTTCACTTTGGGACCTAAATGTTTTATTTAATTGTTTGTGGTTAAGGATGTTCACTCATTCTTCAAAATAGGTTACAAAATCTAGTTTGATTGAGAACCCTTGTTTCTGGTCTCCCAAGGGAACATTTTCCCTTAGACCTAGAAAATCATAGAAGACCTCATCATTTTTAAACTCGTCGATTGGAATTATTGATTCTTTTTAGTCCTATTCTATTAGTTGAGGGTAATATAATGAAAGAAGATTATGGTGAATAACTAGTTGAAGGGTACAAATGGCATTAGTGTCAAAAAATTTGGTATTGGCTAGGTCATCAAAAGGGTTATGATCAGACTTTTCTTTGTTTTCAACATCATCGTCACTAGTCATTAGCATTAGAATATGAATAAGGTATGTGGGGTCACCCCCAGGCATTTTAAATCTAAGACCATATGTTCCTTTGTAATGATTGGTATAAATTGGCTCAAACAGAGCTTGTTGGTTTAGCCCAAGGCTTCCTCCTTAATAGGAATGTCTCTCCATGATTTTTTTTGAAATGGGATACTTGGAATTTATGTAACATTCATTCAGGTTGTCATTATACAACCAAGATTCATCATCTACAAGCGGGTCCAGTTCTTGGCTAGTGGTCGATATGGAAATGATAGGTAATTGAATATGCAGTTGGCCTTTGCCCTTTCATTTCCATTCCATGCAAGGTGGTTTGGATTTTGATCTTCTAAAGGACTTGGGGTTCTATGGAAGCTTGGCAATGTGAAATGTATCATGGGTCAAATATTCTCTTGGGCCATTAGTAGATATGGTATAAAGGTTAGATATTTTATGAGGTGGAATGTGGGAAAGTGAATCTAAGGTATCTGGGTCAATGCAGTTGGCCTTTGGTGAATCAATAAGTATTTATTTTCCCTTATCCTTCTTAAGAACTAGATTCAAGCCAAAATGGTAGTTATAGATTCTATCTTTGGCCTCCAAATGTTTGGAAGTTTTGTATGGCTGTAAATCTTTGTGAATGGTGACCTCCATACTTGAATGGGAGAATTCGATACACTGGTGCAATGTTGAAGGGATTGCATAAATTTGATGTATCCAAGGTTTACCTAAAACCATATTATATGATAAATTGAGGTCTAACACATGGCATAGTGTATCGTGGGTCAAGGGCCCAATGATAACTATCAAGATGACAGTGCCTTGTGATTCTCGCTCTTCAATGTCATAGGCCTTGATACTGATATTTTTTGGTTGGAGATCAACTTTAGTGTACCCAAGAAGATAATTGAGATTTAGAGCCACAATATTTAGACCAAACCCATTATCTATGAGGACACACTTCATTTGGTTCCACGTTATGATAACTTTGATGTATAATGGATTGTTAAACAATGGGCCAAGAGATGACATACCACTTTAGTCGAAGGTTAATTATTGTCTTGGGGATAAATCTTCAACCAAAGCTTAAATTTTGTCTTGAAATATGTCATTAGGAACTTGGGATTGGCCAAGGAACTCCATCAAGGTGTTCTTGTGGATGGTGGATGTACATAATAAATACAAAATGGATATTTGTGCAAGCATATTCTGAAATTATTCCACAATATCAAACATCTTTTCTTGTAATGTATTAAATTGCTTATTCCTAGCTAGAATGGTGGGTTAGATGGGTGAAGTGGTAGATGGTTGTGGGCCTGGTATGGTAACATTTGACTGCTGAGTTGTGATTACATAATCAAGATTAGATAAAGGACCATTATTTCTAACAAAATATAGTGGCGGGGGATCGAATAGGATAAGTCTCGATTACTAGTGCACTTGTGCATGGTCATAGGTCAATGATGAATTATTAGTATAATTTTCAAAAGTGGGAATCATTGCTTGATAGTACACCTATATGCAGTCCCAGGTTAAGGAAAGATCACCAACATAGGTTGGTTGGTTTGAATTAATTAGTAATGGTCTTGTTTGATTTGTATTTGGTCTTATATTGATGGAAATGGTGAAAATGTGACTTCCCATAATATGGCCTATAACCCTGTTGTAGTCATGTGCAACTGTGTGATAGGTTTGTTGATTGTTAGCATCATTCTAGCCTTGGTTCTATCTATTTGGTTGACATTGTTGGTTCTACAGTTGCTTTTGTTGATTCTATCTCGATTGTTGATAATGTTGTTGTTGTGCTAGTTGCTATTGCTACTATTATTAGTTTTTATGTTGGGTAAAGGGATTTTGATAAATTCCTAGATTTTGATTGGATGTGGAAGCTCCATTATTCAATGCTATCTCTCCATTTTCTGACATATTTTCAATAAATTGTTTAATTTGTACATAATGATACAAATTATGGCCATTAACCTGATGATACTCGCATAATTCATTTTGTCGATTCTAATCAGGATAATGAATTCCCTTAGGATAGTGTTTTAGAATAGGCAAGCTAATAAGATTAGCAGTAGTGAGCTTGAGAAACACAAATTTAATGGGTTTTCCAATGTCACTAAAGATGCGATGAGTAGGCACAATTCTCTTGAGGGATTTGCAAAGGTAATGGTTGATGCATTTGTTACATTGGTCTACATTGTTGTACTTATTGCACTTGCTAAAGATGTTATTGGTTGGGAGTAATTTGTATATACAACATAGGCTGAGCAAATGGTGTTTGAACTATTTGGACATGTCATGACTTGGTTATTCCATTTCCCATAACATTCTTATTGCAATTAAATGGCTTGGTCTTTTCATAATTGTTGGCCTATGCTAGTTACAATGCTTGCACTTGGACTTGGTTCTGATTTCAGTTTTAGCCATTTCTTTAGTTTTTAGTTTGGTTCTAATTTGACGAGGTAAGATTCATGATCCCTCTATTAATAAGGGCTATTTTGATCAAAAAACCTTTGTCAATGATTTCCTTTAAAGTGTGTGTACACTTTAATTCTAGATAGTAAGATATCTCACTATGCAAATTCTTGGTAAACACAACTAGTTGTTTGTTTTGTAAGATGTGGGTAAATCAGTTGGCAAGGGCTCTCCATCACTGTAGATAAATTTCAAAGCTTTTCACTATCCTTATATTTGGCTTGCATCAAATCTATCTATGAAATCTCATGTTCAAGATTGTAGAAGTGTTATAAAAACTTGTAGAAAAGATCATCAAAGTCAAAAATTTTGGGTAATTTTAGAAATTGCTCCAACACTTATCCTACTAGGATCCTTAGAAATAATAGTAAGAGGTATATATTATTGTAGGCAACTGATTGACAAGCAACAATGAATTCTATCAAGTGGGCCTTGGGGTTTCCTTCCCCTTGTATTTTTTGAATTTTGGTGGTTCCTACCCTGGAGGAAATGGTATTTGTAAATACTCCATGTTGAAGGGGTAGGAACACAAGTCATCCAACTTGAAATTCTTGGTCTACTTTCTAGCTTGGATGATGACAATTTCATCCTTCATTTGTTGTAGTTCTTGGGCTAGGAAACTAGAGGGAACATTGGTCTGAGGTTGAGGTTGGGTGGTCAAAAGTGGATAGTTTGATCAGGGTATTGTGGAGGCATGGTTTGGTGTGGAAAGTTTGTTTGGTTTATAAACTAACCTTGAATATGCATTCAAATATTAGGATGTGATTGTTAGAACTGCACATGTTGCGATACGATATTCTAGTTAAGATTTGGTATATGGGCCTAGTTTTGGGTAAATTATGGCTGAGATGGAAGGATATGGATAGGAGTGAAATATTATGCCTATTGAGGTTGATTAGGGACATTTTTTTGACTAATCAAACCTTGCTGATTAAGGGGACTTGTGAACCAAGGCCCTATCATTGAGTTTATGGCACACTAGGAACAAAAGGCAATTATTGCCTAATCAATAACATTATAGCCTCTTTGTTGTGTGAATCCTTATTGGGAAGTAAATGCATGTTTAAGGTTAACATTTATCACTAAATGATACTTATATTATATTATTAGACATCCTTTGTGGTTGTATTAGTATGTTGGTCTACAACTAAAGAGGTATGTTCATCACTACCTGGCAAGGTGGAACATTGGTTGCCCCTTATTGAGGTGGTAGAATGTTTTACTTCTATTCCATGGATACATTGGATTGTGATTGTGGATATGGAATATTAGTCATCACATATTGTGGTGGAGTAATATTCATCACATTTTTTTGAGGCATGACATTAGCTGTTGCTTGACTACTTAATCCTTGAAGTTGCATGCTTGAAGAAGCAACTAGTTGAGGATAAGAGGTAGCTATTTACATTTTGGAGGTATAAGTTCCTGCCCCTAAATTTTCAAACCAATCATGGTATTAAATAAAGTCATGTATTATTGTGGACTAGTTGTTGTGCATTTACACCACTTTGATATGGATTGGATGACACTTGCATATTGTCCACAATATTTGGTTCACTATTTTATGTGGAAGCAAACGACATTTATTCGATAGTGGGGGCATTGAACATGTTCGCCATTGAAGTGATTTGTGAAAATGGGTCTATACGCTGATTTTTTTGGATTTTAAATTCAATTAAGACTCCTGTTGAAGGAGCCAACTCAATAAGAGGAGCATTTGACATGGTCATGTTATTGAAGTTGCACACTAAGTTTAGATAGGTTTGGTATGCTATTTGCATTTGTATGAAATGATCCTCCATGAGGCCTTTCCATGAAATAAAGATATGAGGGTATTGATATGGAATTGGTACTATAACTTAAGGATTTATAGAAGAGACATATTCTATGTTTTGATTATAAGGCATGTTGGAAGGCACTCTTACTAGACTTGATAAGCTTTAGTGGGGAAAGTCTACCAGAAACTTATCCCCTACCTTTGTGACATTTATTAAGACTTCATCCTTATTCAAAATTAAGTGAAAATAAAATAGATAGGGCTCATAGGCCGATGGCATCGTAACATAGTATGGCTGCTATTGAACTTGTTCTACAACCAAAGTAATGTTAGCTAGGTATTGTGCCATTTAATCTTGGTCATGCTCTGAGTATGGAGGTGTGTTAACCAAATTATGGTCAAAAGGGTCTTGAATTTGTTATTCTAATTGATTGTTGTAAGGTGGACAAAGATCCATCTCACAAATAACATCATCTCCATATGGGTCTTGAATAAAGTCTTCTTGTGCGACCACATTATTATACCCTAGATTGTACATGATGCCACTACGTGTATAGTGAGACATTGTAAAATATATGGTGAATGCCTCATGACAAAAAGGGATTAGAGTTATATAAACTATGAAAACAATGTCTAAAAATACAAAAGGTTCAAACTCGATCTAGCTTGGTTAAAGGATGGAATTGTATCTCCAAAAAGGGTCTAGTGATAAAAATTGGTATAAAATAATCTAACGTCAAATGTCTAATGCTAAATATCTCACACAAAAAGGTCAAGTGGATGAACTAAAATTAGAATGCTGAACTCTAGGTTCAAAGTGTTCCAAATAGGTCTAATCTAGGAAAATAAAAGTTGCTATGTCTTTTGGCCAAACATGACGTCAAAAGATAGGCTCAAACAAAGGCATTTTCTAGGACTTTTCACCAAACATGGTGTCAAAAGATAGACTTTTGAAATAAAGGGGTATTTAATCTAAAAAATTTTAAACACTTTGGCATAGACTAAGCACTTGACTTTAGACATGAACTTGATCAAATTGGCATAAGGCATGAAATAAAAGGCACTTGGAGATAGACTGTTTTCTCCCAAATAAAGACACAAAGAAATAGTTTTTGAATTTGGTTAAAGAATTAACCTAAGTTACGCAAAACAAAATAGAAAGATCATTATCTAAGCCCCAATTAGATAAGGGATGAACATAAATCAATCAATGTTTGGATTTGAACTTGTCAAGGTTAATTAAAAACTCAACTTAGAAAAACTAGGCTCTTTTGATTGAATGATAAACTAGACAAATATGGATGGTATAATGGCATTAAACAAATATCACAAAAGGCATACATGGTTTGATTTTAAATTAAACTTTTAGGATACAAGACAAAACAAGTCTATGAAATAAATAAAGCGATATAAAAACATTATCACTCTCTAAAGGTATGATCAAATGGTTTGTTTCAAGACTTCCAAGGTACAAAACTTGAAATGATTTGGGCAATGTAACATCACCCATTTCAATTAAGTGACACTCACAATGCTTTTGGAAAAAAATTCAAGGTAAATGTGTAGCATCAAATGGATGGCATAACGCCTCCTCAAACAATAGAGTGATGTGGACACAAAACTCATTTTGACATGGCATAGACAAACAAATAGTTTTAGACTCAAACCAAGTAAGTAAAGGAAAAGACAAATACAACTAAGTCTAATGTTCTAAGCCCTAAACTGATATAGTTGTTTCGTATTGCTGAAATCCATCTATATATGTACTCTTGGGAGGATTTTAAGTGTTAATCTAAAAATAAAAGTGCATAAAGTAGTAGGGTTTTTAAACTCCCCTTCTCTTAAGAGATTATATGATGACATGGACCTTTGGGCTACTTTCCCTACGTCAAAAATATGTTCGTGGCCAGTGGGGTTTTTCTAAAACTTAAAATTTAAACCGTTTAGATGGTCCCAAGTGTGATTAACATTAGAGATGCATCAATTGCCAAAATTCATCGATTGAGATACTAAATCAATTTGACCTTTGGGTTTCTAACTTTGTTGATATTTCAGACAAGTTTGTGTAAAACTTCTCAACAAACCTTTGTCAATTATTTCCTTGAAAGTGTATGCACACTAAAATTCTACATAGTAAGATATCTCACTGTGAAAATTATTGGTAAACATAGTGGCTAGTTATTTGTCTGGTCAGCTGTGGGTAAAATATATGGCAAGGACTCTCCATCATTACAAATAACTTGCAAAGCTTTCATTTGCCTTTGTTTGGATTGCATTAAATTTACCAATAAAATCTCATGTTCGAGATTATATGAGAAGTGTTGCACAAACTTATTTGAAAGATCATCAAAGTCAAAAACCTAAAGGTTAGACTAATTTAGATGCATCTCTAGAGTCTATCATTTGGGTAGGCCTTATTTATGTCTCTGAAATCAGTGTATATTCTAATTTATTTTGGCTTCTTACTGACTGGTACAACATTCAAGATCCTCTTTGAGTAGTTGATCAGTCAAATACATCCTAATTACAAGATATTTTACAAATATTTTTTAACTAATACAATAATACGAGGATCCATCTTGCATAATTTTTATTTTACAGGTTTGACATCAGGATGTACCAAAAGGTGGTGCACAACCAAGGCAAGTTCCAAACCAGACATGTCAGAATACGCTAATGCAAATATATCAACAAATTCCCTTAGAAGGGTTGTAAATACTTCACATTACTCATCAGTTAGGGATGCATCTAATTTGGTCTATTTCAGGTCATCTAGAGTCCTAATGTTAACTTCTATCATGTCCTCTACAAGAAGATTTGAACCATCTTCCAGAATGGTTGGAAAATATTTAAACTAGCCTACAACAGTAGAGTCCTTTGTTAGGAATGGCTCTTCAAGTTAGCTTAGGCACGATAAATAATAATCCCCCAAGGGTAGGGATGGCCATGTGATAAATACTATTAGGAAATCTTGGATGATTCGATCAAAAGCCTGTCACTCTTCAAAACTTAACTCAAACCCATATGCAATTTCATCATTGGTGGTCTCCTGAGCTATGTTTGGAGAAGGTTGAACACCCCTATCTAATGACACTTGAAACAAGTTTTCACCACTAGATTGACCTTTCTCTTTAATATTTTCATGGTCTGAAATTGCCTTGAAGAGGTTCTCACTTTGGGACCTCAATGTTTTACTTAAGTTTTTATGGCTAAAGATGTTCACCCATTCTCTAAAATAGACTACAGGATCTAGTTTGAATGAAAATCCTTGTTTGTGGTCTCCCAACGAAACATTGTCCCTTAGGCCTATAAAATCACAAAAGGCCTCATCATTCTAAAACTCATCGATTGACACTGTTATTCTTGTTGGTCTTAGTCTATCAGTTGAGGGTAAGATAATGAAAGCAAATTATGGAAAATAGCTGGTCAAATGGTACAAATGGCATAAGTGTCAAACAAATTTGTATTGGCCAGGTCATCAAAAGGGCTATGATCAGACTCTAGTTCTTTGTTGGTATTGTCATCACTAGGCATTAGCATAGGAACATGAACAAGGTATATGGGGTCACTCCCAGGTAGTTTAAATCCAAGACCATATGTTCCTTTGTACTGAGTGGCAAAATTTGGATTAAGCAAACTCTGTTGATTTTTACCAAGGCCTCCTCCTTCATAAGCATGTCTCTCCATGATGTTTTTTGAAATGGGATACTTGGCATTTATGTAATAATCAATTAGGTTGTCATTATATAACCAAGATTCATCATATACAAGTGGGTCTTATTCTTGGCCAGTGGCTGGTATGAAAATGATAAGTGTTGTACTATGCAATTGACCTTTGCCCTTTCATTTCCATTCCATGTAAGGTGGTTTGGCATTTGGTCTTCCATAAAAATTGGGGTTCTATGGAATCTTGGAAATGTGGAATGTATCTTGGGTCAAATATTCTCTTGGGCCATTAACTGAGATGGTATAATGGTTACATATTTTAGAAGGCAACATATGGGAAAATGAATCCACAGTATTTAATCAATGTAGTTGGCCTCTATTGAATCAACAAGTATTTATTTTCCCTTATCCTTATTAAGAATCATATTCTAGCCAAAATGATATTTATAACTTTGGTACTCAGCCTCTAAATGCTTGCAATGTTTGTATGGTTGCAATTCTCCATTAATGGTAACATCCATACCTGAATGGAAGAACTTGATACACTGGTGCAATGTTGGATTGCATGAATTTCATATATCTAAGGTCTACCTAAATGCATATTATAAGACAAATCAAGGTCAAACATGTGGCATAGTGTATTGTGGATCAAGGGCCCAATGATAACTAGCAAGCTAATAGTGCCTTGTGATTCTTGATCTTCATTATTATAAGCCTTGATGGTGATTATTTATGGTTGGAGATCAGATATAGTGTACTCAAGAAGCTTAATGAGCTTTAGAGACATAATATTTAGACCTTACCCATTGTCTCTGAGGGCATGTTTCACTTTGTGCTATGTTATGACAATTTTGATAAATAATGAATTGTTATTTAATGGTCTAAGGGATGACATATCACTTTGGTCTAAGGTTAATTATTGTCCTAGGGATAAATGTCCAACCAAAGCTTGAAATTTGTCTAGAGATATGGAATTAAGAACTTGGTATTGGCTAAGAAACTCCATCAAGATGTTCTTGTGGATGGTAGATGTATACAACAAATATAAAATGAATATTTGTACGGATATATTTTGAAATTATTCCATAATATCGAATGTATTTTCTTGCACATCAGTACGTGGCTTGTTCCTAGCTAAAACAATGGGTTGGATAGGTGAAGTGGCAAATGGCTGTGGGCCTGATATGGTAATCTTTGACCATCAAGTTGT
Organism: Torreya grandis; assembly: GCA_037957365.1. Lineage (NCBI taxonomy): Eukaryota > Viridiplantae > Streptophyta > Pinopsida > Cupressales > Taxaceae > Torreya > Torreya grandis. The sequence continues at coordinate 1,276,170 of JARHVA010000687.1, read as the reverse complement.
GATTGCACAATCGGTATTAGATACAAGAAAATTATTGCTAACGAAAATGGTGGTGGGGGACCAGATATGATAAGTCTCAATTATTGATGCACTTGTGCATAGTCGTGGGTCAACAATGAGTTATTAGTATAAGGTTCAGAAGTGAGAATCCCTACTTATTGGTACACTTGTATACGATCTCACGTCAAGGAAAGATCACCAACATGGGTTGGTTGGTTTGAATTAATTATCAATGGTCTTATTTGATTTGTATTTGGTCTTAGATTGATGGAAATGGTGTAAATAAAACCTTCCATAATATGGCCTACAACCCTACTGTAGTCATGGGCAGCAATTGCATGATAGGTTTATTGATTGTTGTCATCATTCTGGAATTGGTTCCATCCATTTGGCTGACATTATTGGTTCTACTATTGGTTTTGTTGGTTCTACTCAGCTATTGATACTATTATTATTTTTGTGTTGGTCATTGTTGCTACTGTTGTTGGTTGTTATGTTATGGAAAGGGATTTTGATAAATTCCCAAGTTTTGATTAGATGTGGAAGCTCCATTATCCAATGTTATCTCTCTATTTTATAACATATTCTTAATCAAATGTTTAATTTTCACATAATGACGTAAATTATTTCCATTAACTTGATGATACTCATAAAATTCATTTTGTTGATACCAATCAGGATAAGGAATGCCCTCAAGATAGTATTTCATAATAGGCTAGCTATTTATTTTGGCATTGGAGAAATTGAAAAACATAGATTCAATAGGTTTTTTAAGGTCATTATAAATGTGATGAGTAGGCACAGTTCTCCTTGGAGGAGGGGTTTGCAAAGGCAATGGTTGATGTGTTTGTTGCATTGGTCTAGGTTTCTATGCTTCTTAAAGAGGTTGTTGGTTAGGAATAATTTACATAGATAGTGTAGGTTGAGAAGATGTTATTTGTACCATTTGGACATGTCACGACTCAGTTACTCTATTTCCCACAACATTCTTGTTACAATTGAATGGCTTGGTATTTTCATAATAGCTGGCCTGTGTTAGCTGTGATGCTTATGCTTAGACTTGGTTCTGATTTTGGTTTTGGCCATTTCCTTATTTTATAGTTTGTTTCTAATTTGAAAAGGTAAGGTTGATGATAATTTTTTTAATAAGGTCTCTTTTGATCAAGAAATCTTTGTCAATGATTTCCTTGAAAGTGTGTGCTCACTACAATTCTAGATGGTAAGATATCTCACTTTGTAAAGTCTTGGTAAACACAATGGTTAGTTGCTTGTTTGGTAAGTTAAAAGTAAATTATATGGAAAGGGATATCCATCACTATAGATTACTTGCAAATCTTTCATCAACCTTAATGTTTGGCTTGTGTCGAAACTACCAACAAAATATCATGTTCAATATTGTAGCAGAAGTGTTGCACAAACTTGTCTAAAAGATCATCAAAATCAGAAATTGAATTCTTGGGAAATTTCAAAAATCACTCTAATGCTTATCCTACTAGACTCCTTTGAAATAAGAATAAGAGGTATATGTCATTGTAGGCCATCGATTGACAAGCAACAAATGATTCTTTCAAGTGGGCCTTGGGATCTCCTTTCCCTTATATTTATCAAATTTTGGTTGTTCATACCCTAGAGGAAAAGGTATTTGTAAATACTCCATGTTGAAGGGGTAGGAACACATGTCATCCAACTTGAACTTTTTGGTCTAATTTGTGGCTTGGATGATGACAATTTATCTTTCATTTATTTCAATTCTTATGCTAGGAAACTAGAGGAAACATTGGTCTGAGGTGGAGGTTGGGTGGTCAAAAGTGGATTACTTTAAATTGGGGTATAATGAAGGCATGGTTTGTTATGGAAGGTTGGTCTAGTTTAGGAATTGACCAAGAATATTTATTCACAAATTAGGATGAAATTATTGGAATTGCATGCAATACGGTGTGATCTTATGGTTAGGATTTGGTATATGGGCCTCATTTTGGGGAAATTATGACTGAGATAGAAGGATATGGATGGAAGTGAAATATTGTTCATGTTGAGGTTGATTAGGGACCTATTTTATACTAGTCAAACCTTGTTGATTAAGGGGAACTTGTGAACCAAGGCCCTGTCGTTAAGTTTTTGGTATACTAGGAACAAAAGGCAATTGTTGCCTAATCAGTACTTGTGGAACATTAAAACTTCTTAGTTGTGCAAATACTTATTGGGAAGTAGACAAATGTTAAAGGTTTGACATTATTAATAACCAATACTTGTACACCATTGATTTGAAATCATTTGTGATTATATTGGTATGTTGGTCTATGACTGAAAAGGTATGTTGATCACTATCTAGCAAGGTAGAACATTGGTTGCCCCTTATTGAGGTGGAAAAATGTTTTTCCTTTATTGCATGGGTAAGTTAGATTATGTTTGTGGTTATGGAATATTAGTCATCGCATGCTGTGGTGGAGTAATATTCATCACATTTTTTTGAGGCATGACACTGGTTGCTACTTGACTACTTAATCCTTGAGGTTGAATGCTTGAATAAATAGCTAGCTAAGGAATAGAGGTAAATATTTACAATTTAGAGGTAGAAGTTCCTACCCCCTAAGTTTACAAACCAATCATGGTATTAAGTAAAGGAAAATCTTGTTGTGGACTAGTTGTTTGTGCATTTACACCACTTTGGTTTGGATTGGATGACACTTGTGTGTTATCCACTATGTTTAGCTCACTATTCTGTGTAGTAGCAAAACACATTTCTTTGATGCTGTGGGCATTGAACATGTTCCCAAATGAATTTATTTGGAAAAATTAGTCTATACCCTATTTTTCTTGGCCTATCAATTTGATTAAGACTCCTGTTGAAGGAGCTAACTTAATAAGAAGAGCATTTGACATGGTTATGTTGTTGAAGTTGCACACTACATTTAGATAGGTTTGGTATGCTATCTACATATATATGGAATGATCTTCCATGAGGCCTTTTACTGTGACAAGCATATGAGGGTATTAAAATGGAACTGGTACTATAGCTTTAGGATTGATAGAAGAGGCCTATTTGATGTTTTGATTAGAAGACATGTTGTAAGGTACTCTTACTAGACTTGGCAAGTTTTCATGGGGAAATTCTACCAAAAACTTTGCCCCTACCTCTGTGGCTTTGATTAAGACTTCACCTTTGTTCTCAAGCAAGTGACAATAAAATAGATAGGGGTCATAGGCTAATGGCATCGTAACGTAGTATGGTTTATGTTGGACTTGTCCTACAAATGAAGGTATGTTAGATAGGTATTATGCCATTTATTCTTGGTCCTTCTCCAAGTATGGAGGCATGCTGACCAAATAATGGGACAAAGGGTCTTGAATCTATTACCTTGATTGAGTGTTTTAAGGTGGATAAGGATCCATCTCATAAACTAAATCGTATCCGTAGGGGTATTGGACAAAGTCCTCATGAGCGACCACATTACTATACCCCTGATTATACATTATGCCACTACGTGTATAGTGAGAGTTGGTTAAATCAATGGCGAATGCCTCATGAAAAAAATAATTAGAGTTTTATAAACTCTAAAAAATAATGTCTAAAAAGATAAAAGGTTCAAACTCAATCTAACTTGGTCAAAGGATGTAGCTGCATCTCCAAAAATGGTCTAGTGACAAAACTTAGTATAAAACAATCTAATGTCAAATGTCTAATGCTAAATGTATCACACAAAAAGGTCAAGTGGATGAAATAAAACTAGAATGTCAAACTCTAGGTTCAAAGTGTTCCAAATAGGTCTAATCTAGGAAAATATAGGTTGTTAGGTCTTTTGGCGAAACACGATGTCAAAAGCTAGGCTCAAACAAAGGCATTTGCTAAGACTTTTGGCCAAATACAGAGTAAAAAACTATACTTTTATAAAAAAGGGGTATTTAATCTAATTTTTTTGAAACACTTTGGCATAAACTAGGCACTTGACTTTAGACATGAACTTGATCAAATTGGTGTAAGGCATGAAACAAAAGGCACTTGAAGATACACTATTTTCTCCAAAATAAAGGCACAAATAAATAGTTTTCCAATTTTGGAAAAGAATTAACTTAAGTTACACAATCCAAAAGAGAAATATAAATATTTAATCCCCAATTAGGCAAGGTATAAAAAAAATCAATCAATTTTTGGATTCAAACTTTTTAAGGTAATTTAAAAATTGAACTTAGGAAAACTAGGCTCTTTTGATTAAACGACAAGCTAGACAAAGATGGACAGAATAATGGCACTAAACAAAGATCACAAAAGGCATACATGGTTTGATTTCAAATTAGACTTTTTGGATACAGGACAAAAAAAGTCTCTAAAATAAATTGAGTGGCATAATATTGTTATCACTATTTCAAGGGTACAAAACTTGAAATGATTTGGGCAATGTAATGTTACCCTTTTCAATCAAGTGACACTCACAATGCTTTTGACAAAAAGTTCAAGGTAAATGTGTAGCATCAAATGGATAATATAACACCTCCTCAAATAATGGAGTGATGTGGAAATAAAACTCATTTTGACATGGCATAAACAAACAAATTATTTTAGACTCAAAGACCAAGTAAGTAAAGGAAAAGATAAATACAATCAAGTATAATGTCTTAAGCCCTAAACTAAAAAGGTTGCTTTATATTGATGAAATCCATCTATATACATTCTCTTGGGAGGATTTTAAGTGTTAATCCAAAAATAAAAGCACATGAATTAGTAGGGTTTTTACACCCCCTATCCCAAGAGATTGTATGATGATATGGACCTTCAATATACTTGCCTTGTATCAATAATATATCTGTGACAAGTGGGGTTTGTCTAAAACTTAAATGTTTGACCATATAGATGGTCCCAAGTGTGATTAACATGAGAGATGCATCACATTAATTGAGTTCATATTGGTTAACTTACTATGTAAGGGTCTATTCCTTTGGATAGTGATTCTATTTATGTACTACTTAGTGGAGTCCCCTGGTTAACTAGACCTGACTCAGATTTTCATTATGAAAGGAAAGGTTAACCACTCAACCCTTTAGCTATTACAATAAACATGCTCTAATTTGTATACCCTACTATGGAGTGGGTTTGGTACGATGTTAGGAGATGAATTACAGGGTCAAATCAACCCTAAATAACTTGTGAAGAAGCTTTGAAATCCCCCTCACAAGCCAAGTTGCATAAAAGAAATGATTGAGTGAAAAGACTTTATAGGTTGAGCTTAGATCACCCAAACCATACAGGTTTTTGGGAGAGCCTTAACAACATTCTTTTCACACTTTGGACTAGGAATACATTTTAATAAAAAGGTGTTTTTGGTCACCCAAGTTCCCTAAAGGGGATGGGCTCTCTATAGCATACACACTATCTTCTTTTTGTGAAAAAAAAACAAGTATAAAACAAACACTTTTAAGAATTTATGATCTAAGTGAATGCTAATTTTAAGTGCCAAAAGAAATATTGATGAAGTTTTTATCCCCTTGGTTTAAATTTGTAAATCTTGTAATAATTTTCACAAAATAACTTAACACAAATCACCTAGGTTCCTTTTAAGCACTTAAAACCAAATGTTGAAGACTTAAATGAAGTGTTCAAGAGTTAGTGTTTACATATTTATGTTCTTTTTCCACCTTGGTCCTAAAAAATTTAGAGGGTTTACTTCTATTTTGAATCATAATTATGGATGAGCAAACAAGAATTGGAAATATAGCTCTTGGATTTCTCTATATTTTTTACATAGAGACCAACATCAGTCATCTATGATCGATGTAGTTACCAAAGAACTGATGTTGGTTTGATAGAAATAATACCAATCACTAAAGACTGATGTCGATTACCTATGAACCCAAAGGTAGAACAAAATATTTCTAAAAAAACTTGGTTAGCTGAAGTTAGTATGAAATGTCCATAAAACTTGCAACAAGATGATTCGATAGGGAAAAAACAAGTCAATAAACCAAGAAATAACAACTTAGGAGTGTTAAAAAGATTCAAAATACAAAATTTTAGGCTGTATTTTACTCTGCACCCTAATTGATGATGGTTAGCTAGAACTGATGATGGTTAAATAGAACTGATGCTAGTTAGGCAAGACCGATGTTCGTTATGCCAAATCGATGTTGGTCTCTGTGTAAATTCAAGTTAACACAAAAAATAGAATACAACTAAAACAAAGATAAAACTCTAATTCTTAAGCTATTCAAGCTTTCATTTGAAAAGTTAGGAGTTGCATTTTAGTCTTCTTTATATGTGAGATGCTTTAGAGTCCCATCGAGCGTGTCATTTATGATCATAGGATTTTGACAATAGAGATGAGGTTAATCTTGTGTTAGTTTATAAAATAATGAAATGAACACACTAAAATGTTAACATCTATAGCCTAGATCATAAGGGGATCTTAATGAACAAAAACAAATGAAAATCACAATTAAAATGCAAAAGATAAATAATTTCTTACCTTCCTTAAATGTTTCATATGATTTGTTATGTAGCTTGCTTGATATGTGCTCAAAGAGTCTTTGGCAATGGAGTTTGTGTAGCTCCCTCTCTCCTTGGCACCATTGTTGCTTGTGTTGGCTTATGCTTGGCTCAAAATTTTGGCATTATAACACTATTGATATTAATCATGAAATTAAAGCTACATTATAACTCTACAATATCCAACCTCCTTTTCAATAGGCAATGGCTTGCATTTATAACAAATGGTTCTAACCCCAACTTAAGGTGAGTTAAAGTGTAGTTTAAACATGGAATGGGTTCAAACCTAACATAAGTGAGTCAACATAATTCTAGTAGAGTTAAAAGGTGTCAAATGGTCATGATTTGCAATGAATAACTGTGAGTCATCAAAAAGATATATTTTGAGATATTTTCCAAAGGCTTGACAACTTGCAAAAGGTAATCATGAAAAGCTAGGATATTTCATATTTTTTAATTTCTTTTTTTAGTAATTCACTAATTGCACATGGATAATTCAACTAGGTATTTAATTTGGTTTATATTTTTAATTAATTTTGATTAGGGTTTTAACATTTTGAATATTTGATTTTAGGTGTGCAAGTGATCCACTTAATAGGTCCATAGGTTAAATTGACTGTTGTGATGTTGTAAAATGATTAGGGATGAATCTGTGAGCGGTTATTATTGCATACGATAGGATACCCCAATTAGGGATGTCTAAACATGATTCTAAGATTTGATGAATGATTCATAAGCAAATTGCAGATGTTTAGTGATTCTTAGGCTTAATTTGCAATGGCTGGTAGGAATTAGTCTAAAGTCTGGTCGAAGGCTAGTGGTGGCCAATTTTAAGTGTTTAGAGTCCTCAACATGGAACTAACACATAGATGCTAAGGAGCCAATAGAACATGTAGGTGTCAAAAATGTTTTTGGATTTTTTTTGAATGTTTTTGATTTTTTGGTATTTTTTAAAGAGATAAAATCATCCTATGATCTCATCCAAAGGATGATCATAGGTATCTCCCCACTCAGAATCTAGTGCAAGAAATTAGTGGTACTACCAAGGAGCATGTATAGGTTTAATAGCTATCATTATAGTATTTTTGATGTTAGGTGTATGTATAATATGAATCTAGGGACCTAAAGTACCAATATAAGGAATATGGTTTGTTAAAACCCATCTCTATGTATTCTGTGGTTTTGTAGACACCATAAATCCACACACCATGGTTCTAAATGTTGCAATTCTCCTGGACCACCTCAGGACCCACTTGGGCCCCATCTTGATCTTCTTTACCTCTAACTCAACCTAACCCATCTAACCTTGGTCAATTGACCTACTAGCTAAAACCTACCTTTTGATGAACACTACCTTTGACCTCTAACCATCCACTATCAAGGTAACCATCGATGGTCACCTCAATCACCGATGATCAAGGTCCACCATCCCAAGAACTAATGTGCAGAAATCCACCTTGATTTTATAAAATTAACTTTTCTAAATCCATGTGTGAGCTATTGTATGCATTAGTTATACTTAGAAGGCACAACTATCATCTTATTGCACCTTTGTTGCCTATGCCTATAAAAAGAAAGGAGCAAGAGGTGAAATGGATCCAAGAATTAAAGAGATTTTTCATATAGATCCTTATTTTTAGGTCACTTCATCTAGTAATCTAGCGATCCAGCCATCATGTCAGAGAGCCAACTTGTCATCACCCCTCGGATAACAACCAAGTATTGTTATTCTACCAAAATCATGTTAGATTCTACCAATAGGCCAACCACCTTAACCATCCACCATATCAACCTCTAGCAAGATAGGTACTTGTTTTATAATATTAATTTACTTTATTTCCATTTTTAAATCAACCTATCACTAACCCATCTCTAAAAATACAACTATGTGATCCCATCAAACAATCTATTTATCAACCCAAACCAATACATATGTAACCACTTATACTCTGTCCAACCACCAATAATCACCTTAACCATCGAAAATCATCTTAACTAGCGATGTTCACTATGGTATAAAATAATAGTAAGTTATTTTCACCCTCTTACCTCCAACAAAATCCAATTTTCTATGTCCTTACCTATTCACATACCCCTGCTTGATTTTTTGAAACAAACTTGAGCCCATTTAGCACAAGTATTGACCCACCTATTACTACAATTAGTCATTTCATCCTATTTATTTAGCAAGCCTATCTTCTTGTGTTCAATTTTAGTACCTTTTTATTATTTATGCAATTAAGTTATCATTCTATTTATAAACATAATTGTTTAAAATGTGTGGATTGATAGTCCCTTGAAGAATCTCTTGCTTTTGGGATCTAGCTAGCACTAGGTAATCCACCCAGCTATCTACCTAACAAACAAATATTCTTAGTAATATGTCTTATATATAGGTCATCCTCCCATGTGAAAGAGGAGATATTCAAAATAATATAATTCAATGTACACACAATTAAAGAGGTTTTTCAACCATACCCACATTTAGTTTCTTCTTTCTTCACTTTCTTGAAATATAAATTTGAAATTCACTGAGAACATTATGGCATGCCCAGTGAGAACACTTGTGTCTTTACTTGGGTTTATTTTATTTGCATCTATATTATATCTATCTCTATGTTTTGTGCTCATAAATGAAATCAAAGTTTCTTTTTAGGCTTAAAACTAACTGACATACATCAGATTACTTGCAATTTTAGATCACTTAGTTAAATTAAAATAAATTAATTCTGGTCATAGCATCACTCTAATTACACACACTAAACCAAACCACCTTCATCAATTAAGCATAAAAATAACTTGAGATAAGGATCTGACTGGGATTTCATCACTTAGAGGTCACCTTACCCTTTCACAACAATCCTACTTGGAGGTAATTACCAAGGGGAGAACCAACTTTCAGCTCTCTAGTTGAGTATAAACTCTAAAAATTGATCTCTATTGCCTAAGCACTCTAATACCCTTATCGTTATAGTGTGTGAAGTGAGGGGGTAGGCCACAATACCAAGACACATATTGATTTCCAATATAGATCCTTTTTGAGATCTTGAACACAAAATGAAACCAATCCATATACTTATTTTCTAGTACTCACTTTACAAGCCAATTTCAATCATACTATTTCTTGAAAGCTTAAGGCATAAGCCAAAAGAGAGACTTAAAATGAAATTTAGGACTTAATGTACTTTTTATTGTGTGTTTTATTTCCTTGATCATTTCTTGTATCTCCTATTTATTTGAGTGGTGAGACTATTTATGTACTCTCTTTCCCTTATCTCATATGGTTCTAACTCATTAGCAGTGAAACAACCTAGCAATACAAAACCCATCACCAAACCAATTAGCCTCTTCTACCTCCTCATCCATGGAATACATCTCTAAATTAGTATATTGTCCTCACCCTTTAAGAAGTCATTCCTTCCCTTGAGTAATTTCCCCAAGGAGATACAAACTTTTCCACCTTCTTAGATAACAAATCCTATGGCCCTTCAACATTATCTTAACACCATGCCTCATTGTACCCTTGATTTTGTTCCACCTATCAACCCACCTTATGACATGCCTTCCCACCTTATGGGAAATAATTCTATTTCCATAGTCACTACCCAACCATTGAATACCCAAGCTTCCTCATCTATCAATTATCCCTTTGATACTACTATGGAAAACTAGCCTACCCAACCTATCAACACCATTAAACCTTTAACCCCTACCAATAACTCCTCTACCATATGAATAACCCAAGCATTAGCCACCTATGCTCCCCTCACCATGGGAGTACCTATCACTAGAATTGTCCAACCTTCCTTCAACTACCTCTAATCTTCTAACCACTACCCCACTTCAAAATCTTATGTTATCTATATCTTATACCTTACCACCTATTACCATAAAGGTCACTACCCTTCCTTTGATCACCAACCTGATCACCACATATTCTACCCAATAGGTGCCCATTGCACCAAACTTATGATACATCCCTAACCCATAAGGGCATTTACCTCTACCTACTACCCAACCACTTGTATCCACCTATCTTCAGATAACTTCCACCTAGCCACCTGTGTCCACATACCAATATGTCACAGCTTCTCGACTTCCAACCAATTATCAATATGTCACTAAACCCCCACAATAGTATACACCTTAAAGCCTTCCAGGTGCACAACCCCAAAGAGATCTAATGAAAATGCTCATGGATAAAATGACTACCTTAGAGTCATCCATATTTGATGCTCACAACATCTTATCATATAACCAGATCTGTAATGATCCCATTCACCTATCTATCTCTATTAGACCATATCCTCTCCAATGGGAACTTTCCAAGTTCTCTAAGTTTTAGAGCAAGGATAATCCCCAAAAACACCTTAGGGCATTTAGGCATGCATGTTATTTGATTTCTTATGATGATGCCCTCTTTTTGCATACCTTCCCTATGTCCTTAGCTGCTCTGGCATTAGATTGGTATAATGCCATAACCAAACACTCTCTTTTCTTGTTCACCCAATTGCTCCAAACTTTATTGGATCACTTTTTGATAAACATCTCCAAGAAAGTTTTCATTATAGATGTTTACTCTATCTGGAAATTTGATGATGAATTTATTGTTGATTTTGTAGGTCATTGGAAAAACCTAATCAATCAAATTTACATCTCTTTACCACAAGTCAAATTGATAGAAATTTTTGCTCAAGCATGTGCCAAGCACATATCTTCTACATTGCATGTTCAAATCTTTAGAACCTTTGATGAAGCTTTTGCCATGGCACATAAACCAGAAAATAGAGCCATTGATGAAGGAAAGTTAAACTAAAAAACAAAAACTCCACCTACAAAACTAATGAGGCCTCTTCCTCTAAACTAGGCAACCAAACCAATACCAATACCAATACCAAGAGCAAGGGAAATGTGAATGTGATTGTCCTTAAAGCTGATCCTCCACCATCTTTCAATCAACCAAACTCCTCTAATTATTTTAAGCAAAACATGAGGAACCAAAATTGAAACAATCAGAAGCAATTTACCCAGTTCAAGGAATCTTATGATTCAATCCTGAAGAAGTTGTTAAAGGCTAATATTATATAGATTCCTCCTATAAAACCCACCCAATAATTTGAATCCTTTCATCCTGCACCCAACTGGTACAATGAGAATGACCAATGTGCTTTCCATTGAGTAGTTTGGCATGATGTTAGTAGGTATAATACCTCCAAGAGCATTGTCCAATCCCTTATTGACAAGCGGGAGCTCACATTAGATAACCCCAATGAACCTTCAAACCAAGCCCTTGACATTTTCAAGTAACCTTTTCCCAATCATGCACCTAATAAAAATGAGAGCAACATGGTTAAGTGTTCTCATAATGCCCATACTGTCAATATGGTTCTTGACACATTCATTTTTAAAGAACCTACTACCCAACATACCTATTCTTTGCCATCTCCACTTATTAAGGTAGTGGAGTTACCTTATCCTCTTTTGAGGAACCAAACCAAGGAATTCCCCCTTTTCCTCCATTTACTGAGGTAGTGGAGCCATAAACCCATTCTTCAACTGACATACTAGAACAAGCACCCATTTTACCTTCTCCCTCAACTACTGAGTAATTTATTGCCCCTTTAGAGATCATTCCCAATTAGGAAGCCACCATACTTACACCTCCCATAGTGTAACCACCCATCCAAACCTTTCATCCTTTGATTGAGGAAAATGATGAGGTCACTATTCCCCTCTCTCGACGTATGGGATTATCTTTAAAGTCCACCATCTAGTAACAAAATTGGTCTACAAACCCTTCTCTAGATTAGTTCAAAAATTAGAATTTGTCTCCAAACTTGATATGGATTGAGCCACCTTTTGGGAACAACTAGGGCTCCCTTACATCACCAAATAAGAATTTCCAACCATACCTCTGGCAAACGAACCCACCACTTCCATTATCCAAATGCATACCTTATCAACCAAACCAATAACAACCTCTACCAACCCAACCATTTCTCAACCATCCAAAGCACCCAAACCCGAAACCATAAAATCACCCTCTCCAAATAAAATTACCAAACCAACCAAAACCCTTGGTGTTTTCCCTATAAAGAAGCTTAATCACCCATCATTAAAACTAGAGCTAACCTCACCAAACTCAATAAATAAAGACCGAGCCAAATAAACCAAGAAGGCAAAGCTTGCAAAAGCCTAGAGGGCCAAACTTATACCTCCTTCAACCTTAACTTATATTTTGGGGCCTCATCCCTCCACTCTTATTAGGAAGCTGACTATCTCAACCAAAACCCAACCACCACTGTTGGTTACACCAACACACTTTCTTTTTGACACACCGATCTTCACCGAACCATCAATAGGCAAGTTACCTACCCTTAAACCTCCCACATCCAACTTTTCAACCTTCACCTTACCAAAATCAAAACCATCAACTAAGAACATTACGTTACCCAAACCTCCTATCACTAATCCTATTTCTAAAAATAATTCTAAGACCAAAAACTCTAAACCCTCTCCACCTTTAGCTGAATCCTACTTGACTATTTTCCAAAGGTTATTGCAAGCTTCTTGTTTAACCTTACCTCCCATCAAGTAATTTGACCTTATAGGTCCCAAACCCATCTAGTATAACGACCACCATGTGTTCTCCTATCATAGGACACCAATGCATGATTTAAAGAATTGCAAAGCTCACCAAATAATAATCCACTAGATCTATAATGAGGACGATCTTTTAATAGATGAACCTCCCACAAATTCTTTACCAATCCAACCAACAACAATCTCTACCCAACATCTGCCTACTCCTCCAGTCTCACCTTAGAGTGACGAAGATCCAAACCAATCTCCTACTCTGACCCTTCCCCCTACCCATACTATCCATGTGGTCACCTGATTACACAAAAAAAGGATAAGGGGAAGGCCAATGCATCCATTCTATAGACATACCCATCTTCTACCTCCCAACTAAGTTAAAATATAACACCTTCACCTTCAGCCAAACTGAAGGTATCTATCTTCAGTACCTCCCAATCCAACCCCTCTAAATCAATTAGAAGAGTGATTCTCAAACAACTTCACCAAACCTCGATGAATATGAGCCTATATGATTTGATTTCTATTTCACCTCATCATTGCCAAGAAATGATAGTGGCATTGCAATCTATAGAGGTCTAAATTGATGACCCTCAACCTTTGACAGCCTTTATTGGTGCTCTCCAAATTTTCAACTTTGTCACCTTCAAATATTTGGAAATACCTTCTATCCATCTAGATGACCCATATCCTCCTCTTTTCATTACTGCCTATATCAACCAAACCCACATCAAATGGGTGATGATTGATGGAGTATTCAGTATTAACATCATCTTCTCCCATGCCTATGACCAACTCAAACTCCCAAACAATGTCATGTCTAAAATCTCATAAATCCTTCGATCCTTCAATGACACCATGGCCACTACCTTGGGAATTTTAATCTTCCATATCCATTTAGGACCTTGCACACTCCTTGATCTCTTCTATGTATTGGAAGGTGAATTCTAGTTTAATTTCTTACTGGGATGACCTTAGATTCTCTTGATGGGTTGTGTACCTTTTACCCTTGATCATTGCATCAAATTTGAGCATGAAGGCCAAGTTGTCACTATACAAGCTGACCCAAGTCCCTTCTCATCATGAAACATGACTTATCAACCCAATGACATTATCCTACCTCCATCAAACATACCCTTACCAACCAAATACCAACCCTTGACCATGAAAGATAAATCTATATCTTCTTCTACCGATGAGGCATCTACTAATTCATCCATCCTTTTAGATCAAATTCCCATATCAGACTAGTTGGAATCCACATTCTAACACCTTTCACTTAGGGAATATTGCCTCCTCACCCTTAATGCTTTCCCTACTCCTCAAGAATATGGGAAACTTAACCTCCAACCTGGGTATGACCCCAACATCAAAGCCATTGTTCCCTTCAAACCTTCAAACTATCAATCCCATTTTATCTATAGGGGACTTGACAAAATTGCTTTCCACCTCTACCACCTCCTCTTGACCATGACCATTCACCTCTAGATTCTCCTATTTGGAGAACCCAAGTCTTACCAAGACATACCTCCACAGGTGTGCTTGGAAGGGATTTGGTCTGGGATGATATGAGCCTAGCCCACATGAGTTGATTTAAATAGAGACTAGAAACCCTCATGAGAAACACAACCTCAATTTCGTTTCAGCCAATAAGAAGAAAACTAAACCACCTACCACTACCATTTTTGAAGAAGACATCCCTTCCTCACTAACTCCTTCTCTACCTGAGTGTGAGAAGGATGAAATCTTCCCACCTAAATTTTTTTCCATCAACATGATCAGCCTCAGACTCCTAAATTATCAAAATGAGGAGAAACCCCAACCATTCCTTTGACCCATCTTGAGATGATAGGAGATTATTTTCTTACCATTAACACTATTCAGTGCCAAGATGATGATTCCATTCTCACCTACCTTGGTGCAGTAGATTCTTCCATCCAAAAATCCCTTCCTCCTAAGATTTTGATCATGTTGAATGAATCCACCATGGATATCAACTTGGGCACTCCTACCAACCCTCACATCATCAAAATTGGCCAATCATTAAATTTTGAGGAACTTTAGGACTTCCCCTCTTTCCTTCAAGACTGCAAGATAGCATTTTCTTGGTCTTATAGTGATATGCCTAGAATTGACCCCTCCATTACCACCCATAACATAGTTACCAACCATGATGCCAAACCCGTCAAACAAAAAATTTGATGAATGCACCCTCACATAGACCTTTTTGTCAAAGAGAAGCTTCAACGTATCTTATTTGTCAATTTCAATTAACGCATTGACTATCCCTAATGGGTCTCAAATTTCATTCCTATCATCTAAGACACAGGGGGACTATGTATTTGTGTGGAATTTTGTGACCTCAACCTTGCTTACCCAAAGGATGACTTTCATCTATCGAGCATCGACCAACTACTTAATCTTACAACTGGCCATGAGATGTTATCTCTCATGGATGAATTCTTTTGTTACAATTATATCCTAATTGCCCCTAAATATCAACACAAAACCACCTTTAAAACCCCATAGGGACCCTTCTACTAGAGAGTCATGCCTTTAGGATTAAATAACACTAGTGTAACCTACCAACGTGCCATGACTTATATCTTCCATGAGCTTATCCATAAGATTGTCAAAGACTATGTAGATGACCTTTTTGGTAAATTCAAATATCGTAAAGATCATTTGACCATTCTAAATATTATCTTTGAGTGACTTATCTATTACTATGTCTACCTCAACCCCAAGAAGTGCATTTTTGGGGTCTTATCAAGAAAGTTTCTTTGATTTATTGTCTCCCTTCATGGAATCAAGGTTGATCCTTCCAAGATTAAATCCATCCTTGACATGCTTCCTCTAATTAACCTTAAACAACTTCATAGTTTGTGGGAGAAACTTTGATCCATTCATCACTTTATCTCCCAGCTTTCAGATAGATGCCAACCCTTCCACCACATTTTGAAAAAGGACGTCTCTTTTAAGTGGAATGACGACTATCAAAAGGCCTTTGATTCACTCAAAATGTACCTTTTATGTCCACCTATACTCACCCCTCCCAAGGATGACCAACCTTTATACCTTTGTGTCTCGGCCACTGACCACTCCCTAGGGTAATGTTTGCTCAGCAAGATGAATAACATAAAGAACAAGCCATCTAATACATCAACCATATGCTTTAGAGTATGAGACTCAGTACACCCATAGTAAGAATCTTTTCTTAGCATTAGTCTTTGTGGCCACCAAACTTAACCATTACCTTCTTAACCATAAAACCTATGCCATAACCAATATTGACCCACTCAAGTATATGCACTCCAAGCCATACCAAAACTAATGCATGGCCAAGTGGCTCATGATTTTATCAGATTCTAATCTTTATTTCCTTCATTAAAAGTCAATTAAAGGGAAAGTCATTTCCAAATAATTGGTTGAAGCACCTTTAGTAGAAAACCAACCTCCTCCTCTTGGGTTTCTAGATGAGTCCATCATGACCCTCTTTCAATCAGACTTCACCTATCAAGTCACCATGTTCTTTGATGGATCAAAGTGTCAACATGGTGGGGGATATGGCATCATCCTCATTCCCTTTTATGGTGAACCTCTTCCTTTGTATTTTAAGCTAGATTTTAAATTTACCAACATTATGGCTGAGTATGAAGCCCTAGTGATAGGCTTTCAAACTGATTTAGCCGTGGGAGTCAAAAAAATCAATATCTTTGGTGACTCCCAACTTTTGGTTAATCAAATCCATGATTCATACTAGTGTAATAATAATGTTTTGCAATAGTAAAAATAACTAGTTGATGAACTCTTAACATCATTCGAATACTACTGCATCTAGTCAACCCCATGATATACCAATAAGTTCAATGATGCCATGGCTTCCCTTAAATCTCAAATCCTATCTACACCCTCTGAATCTAAGCTATTTGTTGTTATCCATAGAATTACCTAGCCTTCCTATGTTAAGTCATACTCTCCCACCATCTTCAAAGTGAAAGAGACCCAACCCAACCTTTGGCACTAGTATACCTTTGACTATCTGAACCTTACCGTCGTTCCTTCTGGCCTCTCTAGGAATGCTCAAAGAGTGTTTATCCAGAGTACCTCATGTTATACCATTACAGGGGGAATTATTTATAAACATAGCTTTGATGGTCTCCTCTTTTGTTGCCTACACATCACAAAGCCTCTCATGCTATCAGGGAAATACATGATGGAATCTATGGGAGACACTTTAGTGGCCTCATTGTAGCTAAACACATCCTTTATCTTGGATATTATTGGCCTAACCTTAACCAAGACTATTGTGATTATGTGAAAAAGTGTGTTAAGTGTCAACAACATACCAATTTACATCATGCACCTAGCCATAGTCTTCAGGTATCCACTAATTTTTGGCCGTTCTCACAATGGGGTATGGATCTTGTTAGTGAAATTAACCCCATTCTTGACAATGACACCATTATACCATCATCGTGACTAAATTTTTCAACAAATGGGTAGAATCTATTCCTCTAGTCTCAACCAAAACACAAAAGATTATTGACTTTATCGACCATCACATCATCTACCATTTCGGTGTTCCTCACAAAATTATCACCAATAATGGTAAATATTTTAAGAAAAGCAAATCTAAGGTCTTTGTGATGAATTTTGGATTAATTTAAGTTTCTCCTCTCCCTATCACCCTCAAGTGAATGGATAGGCTGAGGCCTCTAACAAAACACTTAACAACATTCTCACTAAAATGCTCAATGCATTTAGTCATGATTGGAATTTGCACATCCCCTCCACCTTATGGGCATACCATACTAGCATTTGCACCCCTATAAGTACTACCCCATTCTATCTTGTGTTTAGAGTGGAGGCCATCTTTCCTCTTGAAGTCCAAATCACATCTCTTTGAAAATCTTTAAAAAGATGATTATCATCAACACCATTTAGCCCAACTTGAGCTACTTGACAAGCGTTGCTTAGCCGCCCTTACCCATCTTCATGTCTATCATGAGTGAATCAAATGAGCCTATAATAAACACCTTAGAGTGTGAGAATTTAATATCAGAGACCTCATACTAAATGAAAATCAACATGTCACCAATATGGAGAAAAGTAAGTAGGGCAAGTTTGCTTTCAATTGGCTTGGACCTCATATCATTACCCACAAGTATGGATCAAGAGCTTACCGATTGTCCTCTCTTGAAGGCAACCCAAAACTTGAGCCCCTCAATTCTTCACATCTATGTTCATTCTTATGTTAAGAAAGATCAAGTTTACCTTTTATTTTAACTTAAGCTCATCCCTTTCTCTCACATCACATTCATCTCCTTATTTTAGGGGCAACAAATTAAAACTGAATCATGTGATTATCCATCATAATCATAGACTCATCTCGAGCAATAGGTATCATAGCTATACCCATGTAATGATTCTCATGGTACTTTCCACCCCTTTTCCCAAGGATGGATCTGCATGATTGTTGTCACCTAATCCTCTTCACACCTACTCAACCTTCTTGTGATTTTTAGTTTTGCTTTCATAAAGGTGAACCCTTAAGCCTATATAAGCAAGTCTACATCAAGCAAAATCAAACAAGAAAATCAAAATCCAAACCAATGGCAATCATGGGTCATTCCTAAGCATTTGTAGATTGTTCCCTTGAAGGACAACTATTGAAAACATATTTGAAATTGCTTAAATTTAAGGTGGGCTTCTCCCATGAAGTATAGTTATCAAGAACATTAAACAAAAGATACAAACTTAGATCGCTCCCTTGAAGGATGGATAAGTAAAGAATTTGTCAAAACAAGTAATTTATTGGAATATTCCCACATTGATCAGCTTCCCCAACCCCTCAAGCAACAAAAAAAAAACAAGAGACCCATTATCAAGCAGTAACAAAATCAAAATAATTTTGAAAGCTGAAATTGACTCTCATAAGTAAAATAATTTTGAAAGCTGCAATCAATTTTCATGAGTAGACTTCTCGCATCAATCAATCTACACTTTGTATGACATAGACTTGTTTATACTGACTATTGGAAACCTATATAAGAGGCATGCTAGTCTCAAAAGAAGGTTCTATTTTTATCCATCCCCCCTTTGTACACTATAAGCAAGGGATTTTGAGCTTACTTGACATTATGTGATCAAGACACCTTTTTAACCAACTAACGAACACCAATGTAAAGCATTCAAATGGCTTATGTTCCTTAAGCCCATCCAACTTGGGTTTTTATTTTAGTCCTTGTCAAAGAAGAAGCATCATGCCCTCTTCTTATCCTCTCGTAACTGGTTGATATTTTCACTAAAGACGTTTGGCTCTTGATTATATATTTTATTCTTACATCAAGTGTTATTAATTGACTTGCTTCATATGCTTTACCCTAAGCAAAATAACAACAACCATATTCATCGCATCATATCAATCTGTGTCATAAACAATGCATAATCATAATCATAATCATCACAAGCATAATAACATCATAACATCCATGAATAAATTAAGCAACTAACCATTTTCTCCACATGTCTAAATCTAAACAATGAAGCATGTACTCATTAAAATTTAGCATGTCATAAATATACATGTTAAAATGCATACCCTTGAATAAAACAAGATACACCTCATCGCATGCCTAGGTAGGTAAGTCTACATCAGTATCCAATATCCATGACATAAACATAATGGAAATAACATCATCAATATAAGAATCACATCATCCCATAAAGCAAAGACCATGAGCAATGAACAATAAACAAAAAGTATATATATAAATCTTGAGTCTAACATCATAATGTATACAATAACTATACATATCTCTCTCTCAAAATGGACATTCATTGCATCAGCTCACAGGCCAAAATCAAAATGATATATAATAATATATAGAATCTCCTAAAAACATGTCATGGCTATGCCCCTCGGGCACCACTAGGTCCTAGTGCTTATCCCCTGTAGTACCTATCTATCCACCTATAGATGCAACCCACTAGACTAGTGTCACCAAACTATTCCCACATTTCAAGTTCGCTCTACACACACCCCATGGGGTTCATCAAGACACTACCTCAAGACTATGGCCTCATAGTACTGTAAATCCTCCACAATGGTGAGGTATCATGCCATAGGGATGGTGCCAAGTGGTCCTATATATGCCTTAAATCCTCCTCCCCTCTACCTCAAGGAGCCTCTCTCTTGTGTAACCAAGGCTAGTGAAGCTCTAGCCTGGTCCCTATCACTTGTAAGAGTAATAACCTAACCCTGTAGGGTAGCCACCTGACCCTATAGTGTTGTGACCTATGTCTATGCTGAAACTAGTGCCACTTCTACTTGTGCATCAAGAGTAACCCCCTGTACCTATTCCCTCTGTCCCCCTCTCCTAGCCAGGTCCACATCCATCAACCTCTTACCACCATTACCATCACCAAAATATTCTACCATGTATAAATCCTAATACCATGCCATGTAACCATCTATAAAGCCTATGTCATTTATTTGTGGCCTAGCTAATAACTCCTCATGATCTAAAAAAGTCCTCACTAGAGGTAGATCTGGTAGAACGATCTCTACATCTTCACACCTATACCTAGGAAATGTGCTTGAAATACCTTGTACAAGGTCGAACTCTATACCTTATTGAATGGGATGAGCTCCACCTCTCCATCCCTTTGACTGAGAATCCACCTATAACCTTGTAATGAGAAAGTATGTATCCTATACACAACCCAGGGAACCCAACATATGGTCTCTAGATAATGTCTCTAATCACTAATGCACCCCTATACCAATCAACATTGTGTGCTCCTCTTCCTACACTTGAGGCAACAAAGTCACCTCTCCACTACATAAAATTGATTGAGAACTCTATTTGGGCATATTCCACCCATGATATCCCCACTGGCCTCAACACCTAGATGTGCTCATAGGCCTAGCATTATAGAACTTGATTGACACTTACACTATATCTCTTATCGATCCTAAAACCCAATAACTCCCTATATATCTATATAAATAATACTAGTAACCATCAAAATACCATTTGCCCCAACAACATCTCAACCAACACCCCCAATAACAAGTGTGTGAACCTACCATTACTTGAGTCAGGAATGGCAAAGCATGAAATGACCATCATCATCATGGTCATAAACCTCCTCTCACCCCTCACCCTCTATTAAATCATAGAGTAGCTAAAACCCCTAGTGTGCCATCTGATATGATCCTGATCATCTCCATGCATCAACTCCAATAGCTCATCACATTCTTCTTACTCTATGTGGTAAATCAAATCACCCCATAGGGGCCATCATATAATCTTGTGCACATCCTCTAGCAAGATAGTTATCTCACTAGTGGGTAATAGGAAGGTGTTCATGGCTAGATCCCATCTCTCGATGAGGTCCACGATCATAGATGCATCACATGACGCATGCTTGTAGTTCCTTATCATTCCTAGTTTGACCTCCTCCATGTGAGCCCAATCAGCTGGGGTCATCCCCTGGTAGACCTCTGTAAAGATGCATGTCACTTGATCATGCATCTGTATCTACTCTCAGGCCTTTAATGTTTGATGGTGTAATAAACACTTAGTCACCTATACTATTTTGAGTAAACACTTATCCTCTTCAACTATCTTAGTTACCCTTAAGCTTCACACAACAACCTATTTCTGTAATCATTTTACCCATTTGACCAATACCTGCATTACCTCTCTACCTTATCTATCACCTTTAGAATTCATGTCTAGCCCAACAAATCCACCCTCTAAGCTAGAAGGTCAGCCTATACCCACCAAATAACACCTAAAATACCTTAAATGCTTTAAACAAAATCAAAAACCTATTTTTAACCTAGGCAATTGCCAACAATCATACATCCATTTCCTTATGGATGTCGATCGCTAATGATCACTGTGGGTGTTCTACGAATAAAACACCCAAAATCCTAGCTACCCGAACAACCTCCAAAACAACTACAATCTCTTATAACTTCTAAATCAATACCTTCACATACCCTAGTTCAACTATCCCACCATGTAAAATTCACAATCAACCAACAAAATTCACCCAAATTCCATAAAACCTACCTATGACAAAAACCTAAAACCCACCCTAGCATAACAACTGACAAATCAACTACAATAATATATGTAAAACCAAACTAATATACCAATTTGAACAAAATCCCATACCTCATTCCTCTACCATCATTGGGGAAGAATTTGTGGACCCCTTGCACATCTTCATCTGTGTCCACGTGCTCTTTGCATCCTCATTGGTCCCCTCATCCACCTCAACAACCTCACCCACTAGCAAGCACTCACTATTAACAAATCTTTCCCAAGTACAAAAAAACCCAGAGCTCCAAATTCAACCAAAGGAAAATGTTTAAATGAGCAAAAATAATTCACTGTTTACTTTTGACCATGGCCTTTTAGAGTTCGCACCTTGACCGTCGATGGTCAGGGTGATCGTCGACGATCTCTCTTAAGCATTCTAACCATCGACAATCAAGATGCTCCCTTTATTTCTCTTACCTTGAGCATAACTTTTAAAATAAGAACCCAATCAAAACACCTA
Organism: Torreya grandis; assembly: GCA_037957365.1. NCBI lineage: Eukaryota > Viridiplantae > Streptophyta > Pinopsida > Cupressales > Taxaceae > Torreya > Torreya grandis. The sequence continues at coordinate 1,253,513 of JARHVA010000687.1, read as the reverse complement.
CATATGGAGACTACCTTCTTCACCCACCTTGACCACCTCATCATCTTGTCATTGGTCTATTTTGGTGTAACTATCACACATTTTGTGATGAATTTTCCCTAGTCCTTTGACCATAGTGATAACATTTCCATGTTAACCACTTTTTGAAATTGTGGTACCTCATGCATACTAGATAAACTTGTATCTTCTCAAGAGAAATTCCTAACATGGATACCCATGACACCTGACCAATTTGGGTTTTCATTAGGATTACTTCCTACCTTGGATACCCACTAAAATAAAGACATAACCTAGGATTACTTCCTACTTCCTACTTGTGTTTATGAGTGTCCCAACTGCCACACCTAAATGCAGTCGTGCAATCCACCTGTCACTTATCCTTCTAAACACTAACATTTTTTTGTACCAACTATAGAAACCTATTCAATACATGATCTTGGTTATCACATTTTTTTTTGTACTTTGTGCGCTTATCTGTGCTTAAGTGCCAAACCTATCACCCACCTTCATGATGTCTACCTTCATAATCCCCTTCACCACTTATCAAACCCACACTCAATTATTTTTTATCTCATCAAACTCCCAATTTGAGGGGGAACACCTCCTCCCATAATCATGGCAACTAGACCTTCATCCAAAATATAGACTCTAGAAATCTGCACACCATGGTTTTGAATGTTGCAATTACCTTGGACCACCTCAAGACCCCCTTGGGCCCCACCTTTACCTTCCTAACCCCTAAATCAACCTAACCCATCTAGCCTAGGTTATCACATTTTATTTATAAACTTCATTGTTTAAAATGTGTGGATTGACAGCCCCTAAGGAAGCTCTTGCTTCTGGGATCTAGCTAGTGCTAGGAAATCCACCCAACTATCTGTCTAACAAACAAACCTTCTTAGTGTTGTCTTATTTAAAGGTCATCCTCCCAAAACAAATAGGAGTTCTTCATAGTCATCTAATTTTATGTGTGCACAACCAAATAGGTTTTTCAACCATACCTGTGTTTAGTTTCTTCTTCTTCTTCCTTTCTCAAAATATAAGCTAAAATTCATTGAAACGAGTTTCTTTGGATTAACAATAGTAGGAAGATGTTTGGGTGCTCTAGATATATAAATATGGTTCATATAAGATGAGTATTCCATAGAACACACTATCTATCTCTGATGTAAAGGTTTCTCAGGTACAAGTCGCCTAGTAAAGGGTATTACTTAATTCTCACCCTTTTTTGGTGTATTAGCCTTAATATGCTTGATAATTAATTATTTGGGTATGAATTTATCTCGTTCACTATGATGCTCATATGTAATATCATAAACCATAATTACCTAATTGAAATAAATGTACTTAACACACCCATGCATTGTAGAGGTGTAGCATAAGATTACAAAGGAGATCGTTAATTTTCTCTTTTTGGTGGAATATAAACCCCAAATCAAACAACTGAGTGAAAATAACAACTACCTTGCCCAAGTAATTGGGTGAGCAATAACGTAGCCAAATTAAATACAACTATAAGATAAATAAAATAGCACCTTTACCTTCCTTGTCAAATGGTGCTTATTCGTTGGCATATAAGAGTGTTTATACTCAGTTTGTGTCTAATGGAGCCCTTTGTCACAACATTTGCTTTGTGGGTATAACCTCTCCTTATGCAATTATGGATTGCATTGGTTTGGCTTGGCATCTTATAACAAAATGAATCTTTTTATAGGAAATTTGACATTACTTTTTTGCACAAAAAAGTTTGTCTCTTTCAATAATTTAATATTATAAGTTTGGCTTGAGATCTTGTTAGAACAATTTCAATGACACTAGTGTAGCTAGGTTAGATTTATAGGTTTTCAAACTAACCCTGACTCAAGTGTAGCTAGGTTATATTTAACCATGGTTAGGTTAGTGAGGGGACACACAATTAATATTTGGGATATAAATCCCATTTATTAAGCATGGTTCACTACTTTTGAATTTAAGGCTTTTATGAAGATATTTATAATTCCTTGAATTTGAGAATGATGAAATCATCATAACCTCATTCTTATTAAAATTTCCTTTTTATAAAATAGACATTCACTAATTGAGCATGTAATTTTAAATTAATCAGTAAATTAGATTTGTTTAGTTAATTAATTTTGCTTAGGGTTTTAACACTTCAAAAATTCATTAAGTGCCTTGATTAATGGGTTAAAGGGTTAATTTGTCAATTTTTAAGGTCACAATTTGACTGGGGATGAATCCATGGGAGGTTTTCATTATATACAGGATAATACCCTAAATAAGGATGCATCGACATGATTTTGGGTAGTTATATCCCATGTGTGGATGAAATAGGGATATCTAGTGAATCTTAGGCTTAATTTGCATTATTTAGTAGAAATCAATTTAAAGTTCATTTAGACATGAAATGTGGCAAAAATTGAGTGTCTATAGTTTACCCCTATTTGAAAAGGTGTTGTAAGACACATGTACATTAATCTCTTTTCAAAAAATGAAAAAGCCATTAAGTCAAAAGGTTCATGCCCCAAAGGGAAGTCAATTAGCTTTGGATGCCCCCTTGATGGATCTGATGACAAATAGAGTCGTTGAACATCCCCTTAAAAATAAGAAAATGACATAATCTAGTGGTAACAGAGGTGGAAATATCAGTGGCATAATGATTTTCTTTAGTAGAGTGGATTGATCGATATAATGATTGGCCCAAAGACAATTATAATAGCACAATTAAGATGCCCCAATAGGGCAGATGTAAGCACAATACAATTATAATTTTCCCTAGTAGGGAAGATATGATCATTGAAGGTGTAAATAATTTTCCCCCTTATGACAAATCAACAAAGGGACCACATGCAATGAACCTGTAATTATAAATTAATGGTGAGCTAGTATAGAGGATAGGTATGAATTTGGGCTACCTTTTAGTATGGAGATGCACATCCTAACTAGCTATGATTAATAATCATTTATGATTTAATTAAATTTTTATGTGGTTTTTGGATTTGTTTGGGAAAAAAGGGCATTGTGGACAAAGGGAAAGTATCACGACACCATTGTTTTGATATCCATTGGTCTAATTTTTGCTTTAGCTTGTGACACTATGCATCATAGTTATGAATAACCATAAAATAGTATGTATTTTAAGTATGAAAAACTTAATTTAAATGCAATTATAAATAACATAGGTGTAAGATATGATCAATCAAATACCAAGTGTAAATATTGTTGTCCCCCAAAAATATCACTCATTTTTGGGACAACATTTGAACTATTTTGGTCTTACAGACCAAAATTATCTCTTCCCTTTTCAAAATTTGTCTTGGGCATTCAAATTCCTCATTTTTCAAGCTTAAATATATGGAATCTGTAGGTGGGTGCAATCAAAAGAATCAATTTCTAACACTTGGTCATTTTTAGGATTGGTTCAGTGCCTTGGTTCAAACAAAAATGTTCAAAAGCGGGTTCAAGTAGCAGGTTCAATGTATGGTTCATCCTTTGGTTCAATGTCAAATGGTTCAAAGGCGGGTTCAATCAAGCAGTTCAACACTTTATTTCACTCATTTAGTTCATCCACTTTATTTCAATGCTTTGATTCATCCTTTGGTTCAATCGAACGGTTCGTCAGTCGGTTCAAGGCTTTGTTTGAACCGTTGAACCAAAACTTGGTTCAAAATTTAGTTCAACGTCTTATGGTTTAATGGAATGGTTCAACATTTGGTTCAATGAAGATCAAAAGGACTCAGTTGAAATAAAGGAATGAACCATTGAACCATTGAACCAAAACTTGGTTCAATGGTTGGTTCAAGTGACAAAGTTCAAAGGAGTGCCCCAAGAGTCAAAGACACAAGTGCCCTTGCAAAGGGAATTACCGTGGCAAAAAGTGACCAAGGCAAATAAATGGACCGAGACAAAAGCTCAACAAAATCCCATAGATGCTGCCAAGTGTCGACGACTGAGCCTCACTAAACTTTATTTTTGTGAATTGGCAGATATTGCCATGTGTCCCTCTTGAAATTCGGCAGAAGCCTCCAAGGGTCAATATCTGCAGTCTCTTCCCTTAGCTTCACTATTTCAAGCAAAGACCATGGTGGAATCAGGGATGAGTGACTAAATGAAGTGAAACACACCAAGTGTCTGCATCCGTGTGACTAACAAATATATTTAGACTGCACCATGTGCCCCTTGCAAAATTTGGCAAAAGTCGACAAGTGTCAATATCCACAATTTCTCCCTCCTGCTTCTTGTTTTCATAAAGATTATGGTGGACCCACAATGAGCTACTGAAGAAAGTGGAACGTACCATGTGTCATCATCCACCTGACTCTCCAAAGACAAGCAAAAGTTGCCACCTTTTCCATTGTAACTCCACGGAGAGCGACACATGTCTACGTCCGTGATTCTAAATTTCTAATAGGTTTCAAAGCCTCTATCAATAAACGTTTCTCAAAATCCCACAGGAGTTGCCACATGTCTTCACCTATTTAGCAATGAAATGTGCCACATGTCAATTGCTAAAGACCAATAGAAAGTGACTAAGGAATAGAGCATCGAATTGAATCTAGGACCTGATTCAAATAACCAAAAAAGGAGGAACAATGAAGAAAGATCAGATTGCCAGGTGGACATTGAAAGATGTAAAATTTCAATAGCATGACTTGTTTCTCTGCATTGAGAAAAGCGAATGGGTAGATGCCCCTAAGTTCCATCTTGCCTTCTTAACAGCTTTCAATGCAACATGATGGGTTACTGTTCTCGAGTCCTTGAAGAGGCTATATAAGGCACTCTCTTTTATTGTAAAAGGATCTCTTTTTTGACAATGAGAATGAAACTCTGCCCAAATTGAAAGGCACTTCTGAGACTTTGAGCTCAGTTTGTTGATCATATTTTGTTACTGGAATAAGAAAGCAAGTGACTTTTCAGACTTTGTGTTGTGATATCTTTGTTGTTGAGGAAACTATTCTTATGTCTTTTTCCTTGATTTATTTTTTGTTCCTTTAATTTAACAAGTAGGATTAGTGAAATTAGTCAGAAAGGTGTCCTAAAGAGTCAACTGTGGAGAGACTTTGTGCCTCCATAATTGCCTTTAGTCTGTTTTCTTTTCATTTCTGTGTAAAGGACTTTGGGATGACTTTGTGCCCTCATTGTCCTTCGTATCTTACTCTTGAGCCATTCAGGTGGAGACTTTGTGTTGCATCTCGATTTGCTGGTTATTACATCCTTTATTACATTTTGCTATTACTACTTGGAGTATTCTTGTGGCTTGCTGAATAGTACTTTTGAAAGAAGAGGAGTGCTTTCTATCATTTTCCTTGAGTTTCTCCTTTGATCTGCACACATCATCTCTAAAGAAAAAGAGATGGATGGTTTGTCCTGTTAAGTTATGGAGCTAAAATATTCATAGGTATGCAAATGTGGAGGTTTCTGAGTTACACAGTAATTGACATCGGTCAGGCCAATCGACATCGGTTATCTTCAGCTACATAGTAATCAACATCGGTTATGGTCGACTGGCATCGGTCAGACAGGAACTGACGTCGGTCGTCTGTGTGTTTCCAAAACTATTGTTCTAATTTTAGACGAACAGTTAGTTTGCATGTAAAGACTAATTTTAGTCTTGAGTCCGCTTTTCTAATTATTGTTTGGTTTGGGATCTATTTAAGAGACCCATGGGGCTGCATTGTAATCAAGTAAGTAGGCAAAAACAATTGGGTTGATAGTCACTGAAAGAGTAAGCAAGGTCAGTTGATCTGTATGGTGTGCAAGATCAAGTAGATTTGCGGGTGTGTGTGTGCAAGATCAAGAAGATCTGCAACACAATAAAGAGCAAGATCAGTTAGATCTGCAAGGTGCAAGATCAAGGAGATCTACTGGAGGAGGGAACAACTTAGTGTTGAGTTGGTTGTAATTGATTGAGAGAGAGAGAACTCTTGAGGGAGAATTATTGTACACCAAAGAGGTGTGGGAAGAGTGAGATTTCTTCATTGTATTTCCTTTTGGAAGAGTGTAATACAAGATTGTATTGTTTCTCGTATCACCTATTCTTTCTTGTTTCTGATTTCTAGTTACTTATTACTTCTGGTTTAATTCTGTGTTAAGTTGCTTATACAAAAGTAATCAATTGTACTCTAAGGAGGATCCTGACATGTCCTACCCTTGAGTATTATTTTCTATTTATATATATATATATATATATATATATATAGCATACCTATAGGGAACCTCCCGTTGATGAGAGGAGAGATCTGTCTCCTTTTGATGTGGTAAATCTACACATTTGGATGACTAATATTCATACTTTGGCTAATTAGACCTATTTTGTTTATCAGTACGTTGATCGACAAAATATTCAACCAATAAATACAATGCAAGTAAATTAAGTGTAGGAATTAATACAAATATGTACAACTCAAGTACAAGATATAACAAATCAAGACTTAAGTGAAAACATAATGTAATAAACCTATAATAATCAAAATAAGGAAGGCAAAATAAAATAAGTTAGTCAACAACTAATTAAAAACAAATCAATTAAATAAATGAGGAAAAATAAATAAGCCAATAAAAATGAAATACTAACGAAAGAAAAAATGTTAGTCATTAACCAAAAGGAAAATTAAGTTAACAACATAATCAAGGCAAATAACATAAAAAAGCAAACTAAAGTGATGCAATAAACAATTAAGTTCAAAGAAGAGAAATATGCAACCTAAGCTCAGGCACAATAGAAAAATAACTAAACTAAATCAAACAACTAATATAAATCAACCAACTAATATAAATTAAATAGTTAATCTAATGTAAATAAACAAACAAGGGACAATGGTAAAGGTAAAATGGCACAAGGTTTCCCCTAGGCTATAGGGGACACCAACACATGAATAAAAACAAGGTAGCCGAGCTAACTCTAAATGTGTTAGGGAATTGGATGCTACCTACATAGTACCATAGACACAAGGTCTAACTTGGACTTCAGGCCAAATGTAGTTCACCCAGGATGTGGGATAGAAGAAAAATGATGATAAAAAAAAGAGATTGGTCATAGAAAAAAGTGGGAATGGGCTCGAAAAATGGTGAGAGCGTAGAATAAGAGGGTTTGATGCTCATAATTATGATAACATCAGGCACATGAATTTGTAAAAATATGAGAGCATAGTTTAGGCTAAGACCACACTAAAAGATAAGAGTTGAGCACTCACAAATGAACTTAGTTTATAATGTTTACTATGTCTACGGCTTAAAATGGTAATAAAATCATAAAATAGAAAGAGTGTCTGAGTTCCATTATTTGCAAAATGGTGAGAGCATAAATGACTCCCAAAATGATGAGAGCATTTGGAGATAAAGCTAGAGGAAGGAATGATCTAAGAGAATGATGAATGAAATCAATCATCACAACTGACTGAGTTGATTCCAAAAACACTAGGCAATTAGACATTGCCTACATATTCCCATGGACACAAGGTCCAACATGAACTTTAGGCTAAATTTAGTTCTCATAGAAATGGGATGAAACACTATGGGAAAATGAAATAGGTAATTGGAAATGGTCATGAATAAAGTCATGCGAATGCTTCAATTATACCTACCGACTAAGAGATGCACGTCTTGAGTGGTATGGATACAATCTGAATGGCCTAATGTTGAAGGCTTGTTTAGGATTTTTCTATCATATATCCATTTTTTTGGGTTTTATAGGCATCTCAACTCAATGGATAATTATGAGACATAGAATAGGTTAACTCCCAAAATGGTGAGGGCGTGGCTTAGGTTACTCATAAAATGGTGAGAGTGTTAGAACAAAGGTTCATTAGTGCATTTAGTTTAAATGCATAATATACAAAAAATTGACTTGTAAAATGATGAGAGCGTTTAATAAAATTATTCAAAAAATAATGAGAGCATTTATTGAAATTATTCACAAAATGATGAGAGCATTTATTGAAATTGATCATAAAATGGTGAGAGTGTTACTTAAATTACTTACAAAATGGTAAGAGCATTGGAATAAAGGGTGGCTGAGCTAACCTTAAAAAATGCTGAGTGCTACATACATCATCCAAATATACCTCAAGCCATTGTAGTTCCCCCTACAACAAAGGATTCAATTAGGTAACAACAAGTTCATGAAATAGGCAAATGGAAATGTCTGAAACAATGGAACAAGGGTATGGCAAGGCATGATAAAAAAGTTTCTCCTAGGCTATAAGAAATAATAGCATAGGTATAGTGATCATGAATCTTAAAAAGATAATGGATTCAATTGTCAAGACCACTATCATACTATCCCAAGATACCACCATTGAGTGAAAGGCCATTTTGAAAGTTTCAAACCTAAATCTTCTATTGTAACTATATGACAACCCAACCACTGAAGGTGTATAAAATACAAATGGATTAGAACTAAGGTAAAAAAAGGTGATAAGGGATCGTAAACAAACTTTAGAAAATAGGGAAGGGTATGGGAAGGATGGTATATGGTATGGGTAGGACATTATATGGTATGGTATAAGGAAGTTGACGTTATGTTACAACTGAAATGATCCTCATAGACAATACCTTGGTTTTTCTCAAACTAAATAGCGATTGAGATGTATTATGTTCATTGGTTTATCAAGTTCATCTCCTTCTGGCATAGCTAAACTATATGTTTTAGAGCCATAGTTAGCAACAATCACATAAGGTCCTATCTAATTAGGCTTAAACTTTCCTTTTTTCTTTTTATTAGCAATGGTGTTTATTTAGTTTTATTTGAGTACAAGATCATCAAGATCGAACTCTTTGTGCTTCAAACACCTATTATATTAACCACGTAACTAGTTTTTGTATTCTTAAAAACTATTCACAGTGGCCATGCATTTTTTATCTAGTAGTTCCATATCTTATAGATGAGCTACTTTGTAATCCTCATCATTAAGGATGTGTTTTAATGAAATACACAGAGAAGGTAACTTGACCTTGATGGGAATAATGAGCTCAATGCCATAAACAAGGTAATACAATGTGCCTTTCATTGGAGTGCGTAAATTGGTATAGTAGGCCTAGAGGGCATAAAATATTTTCAAGTGCTAATCATGGCTAACATAATTAACAATCTTCTAATAATATTGAAAATGGTCTCATTAGATGCCTGTACTTAGCAATTACCTTACATGTAATATGTAATGGAATGATGTTGGGTAATGTTAAACTAAAAATAGATGGATTTGACATCCTTATTTTTAAATGAATCACCATTATCAAATATAATGTCAGATGGGATACCATAATAATAAATGAGATGGTTGAATATGAATTTGGAATTTTGTTTGCCTACCACGTAAGTGAGGGGTGTGCATTCAACCCACTTAGTGAAGTATTCAATGGTGGTAAGGATATGCTCATGGCCATATGAGGAAGTAGGGTTAATCTTACCTATGAAATCGAGTCCCCATGTTAAAAATAACCATGGTGTGGTCATTGGATTGAGTGTTCATGCTAGAGCATGGATCAAATTATCATGTTTATGGCATTGTTTACACCTTTTAACATAAGCAACTACATCTACTTCCATGGTTGGCCAATAATCACCAATACGTAGGAGATTTTTGGCAAGGATGACCGCATTGGTTTGGGCCCCACACACCCCTTTGTGAACTTATCTCAATGTTAATTTAGATTCTACCAAAGTTAAATAATGAAGTAGAGTTCCGTCAAAGCTTATACGATAAAGTGTAGGTCTAAGTAAGGTATAGTGAGAGGCTTGGTGTGTGAATGCCTTTAGTTTTTTATGAGAAATGTATAATCTAAGGACTTTATCATGGAGGTAATTATATAGTTTATAATACTAGGTAGAATTAGGACCAACAATATCATAGTTCATTTCAATGGCTAAGGGTTCATGAGTAGGTGCTAGAAGATGTTTAATGAGGAACTGATAGTCTCTTGCCTTGTTTATAATGTAGATCAAAGATCCAATTGTAGCCATGACATCTGTCATCTAGTTATTGGCCAGATTTAAGTGTTCAAATTGAATGTGAGTAATTTGTTACTTGAAAGTGTCCACCATAGCTTTATAAGGTGCTAACTTGTCATCCTTGTTTTGAAATTGGTTTGTAAACTGATTAATGATAGGTTGTGAATCACCATAAACCATTAAATGTTGAATATTCCATTATACTACTAGATGAAGCCCCATAGTGAGCGTTCATTCTCAACCATGTTGTTGGTATAAGGAAAAATGATATAAAATGACTTGGGAATGGGATCCCCTTAAGATATAATGAATGAAAATATTAATCCTAACCCATGCGACATGAAAGAACCATCAAAATAAAGCTTCCATTACTCCTGTTTAGGAGTTGTTTCTTCTATAGTCATGATAGACTCATATGGAAATGCAAAAGTAAGTGGTTGAGTATTTGAAATGGGAGTTTCAATAAGCTAGTCTACAAGTATATGTCCCTTAATGGTCTTTTGGTTGACGTATTCAATCTCAAACTTACTCAAAAGTGTGATCCACTTAGCCATGCAGCCCTATAAATCTATTTTTGATAGTAGATACTTGATTGGATCTACTTTGGTAATGACTATGGTCACGATGTAACTTTTGGGCTACAAAGACCATAGCTAAATAATATTTCTCAATCGATGTATAATTGTGCTCATACACTACCGTTGTATGACTTAGATAATACAATGCATATTCTTTATCATGCTCATCATGCTGGGAAAAGAGTGCCCCTAGGGCATTTTTAATGGTAGATAGGTAAAGTAAGAATGGATTTCCTAGTGTAAGTGGTAATAGAACAGGTAAATTGGCCACATATTCTTTCAGGTGCTCAAAGACCTTCTGGAAATCTTTGTTCCAAGAAAAGGTAGTGCCTTTATTTAATAAATGAGTGAATGGGTGACATTTGTTAGACAAATATGAAATGAAGCATCTAATAGACTATATTTTGAACTATAAATTATGGATGTGCTTCAAAGTATAAGGTGGTGACATCTTTGTAATGGCCTAAACTTTGGTAAGATTAATTTAAATGCCTTAGTGAGAGATAATAAAGCCTAATAGTTTACCTAAACTAACATCAAAGACACACTTTTTGGGATTAAGCCAAACCTTGCAATCAATAAACCTTTCAAAGATTATTTATAATACATCTAGATGGTCTTCACAAGTATTATATTTACCCAATATGTTATCGACATAGTCTTCAACAACATCGTGCATCATATAATGGAATATAATAGTCATGGCCCTTTAGTATGTTACCCCTACATTCTTGAGGTTGAAAGGCATGACTTGATAGTAAAACATTCCCCAAGGAGTGGTGAAGGTTTTCTTGTGTTGGTCTATGGGTACAATCTTGATTTGGTTATATCCTAAGAAGTCATCCATGAGGGAAATTATTTCATACCCAACTGTGGAGTCAGTGATCATGTGGATGTTTGGTAGAGGAAACTAATACTCTAAGCAAGCCTTGTTAATGTTATATGTAAAATCACTGAGAGGGGGCGGTGAATCAGTGATGCCAGATAATCCAACTCAATTCCAAACTCTTAAACATTCATCACATATAATCATGATGCATACAGATTAACCATTACAATGAATAAGGAAGATATAAAAAGATAAAACACATAACACATGATATATGTGAGAAACCCTCTCAGGGGATAAAACCCACTAAACCCTACAAGATGGACTAAAGTCCTATAAAGACAAGATTCAACATTTAGACCAACACCAACTTATCAAGGAACACCCATCCCTTAATTTATTGAGACACCCATCCCACAAGGAGGAACCAACCCCCTAAGCAACCAAGCATCAACCAAGCTAACTTTATCTAATATCCACCTCTAATCTAATGTCTTCTACACCTGATGATGAACTTCTGTTACTTGCTCTCTTTCCCCTTTACACTCTCACAAACTTGCACACACAAACAATGCATCCAAAGTACACTTTTGGATCACTCTTCACTGATTAGCATATATATAATAAAAAAACCTACAAAAACTCTATCAAAACATAAAAAACATATCCTAAATGTCATGAACATAATCATAAACCTACTCTGTGTTATAAAGGAATACTTGTCGTTGTGCCAAAAGGTTGACCAATTAACGTCTGATACAAATCCTAGATAAGTACCCACGGGAAGCTATTATTCCATGTCACAAATCCCTAAGGGGAATGCTGGTGATTAGTCCAATAATCCCCCACTTAGTGTTACCCAACGGGATTCAAACTCATGACCATGACTTTGATACCAATTGTTAGAAAGGAATGCTTGTCATTGTGCCAAAAGGTTAACTTATTAACGCCTGATACAAAGCCCAAATAAGTACCCATGGGAGGCTGTTAGTCCATGTCACAAATCCCTGAGGGGGATGTTTGCAATTAATCCAACACTTTGATCCTCAATCCATCCACTAAGCACACTCACTCAATCAACCTTTAGGGCTTACTCACTTAATCTACCTCTTCTAGGATCATTAGGTCCAATGACTATGTGTTCACAATATTCACCTTAATTAGAAAAGAATGATTGATACTCTTCACTCTCTATTGGTCCTTAATGAACTGTATCTTATATTTCAAAGGTTCTCTCCTTTGATTGAATCCACACTTACTCAACTCATCTACAAATAGGCCAATTATGCTTAGTATTTATACCATACACTCATATAACCCATCTTGGTCAGCCAAGATATTAACATACTTGTTATACCTTTTAAATAGGTCTCTGCACACATTACATGGGTGAAAAACTCTACTCCATAGGTCGAACATAGTCCTTAAGACTCAAATCCTCCATTAGGCCTTAACGAGACCCAAAACAATTAGGCCTTCACATCCACATGTTACTCTTACAACCTCTTAGACCACCTTCGACTTCCAACAACACTTAAAACACATCAAAAATATATCTAATATACCATTTCTCACTCCCTAATGGGTCCATACCACTTGGAACACCAGATCAACACTTGAACCTACCAATTAAGTCTCCTTGCTCATTAGGCCTTCAAACATAGAAAACATAGTCTCAAAATTTTGAAGCGATAACTCAAATATTTCACATAGTAATATGATTAGATCACATGGTTTAAAAATTCATGACATATTAAAAACTTCCATGTTCCTTATACACTTCAACATAGGTTCTAATCACTCAAATCAACTCTCTCAAAATGACCACTCAGATTGGTCATAAATAGTCAAAATATAGTCAAGCTATTTTGATTATCTATATCTGATCAAGGGTATATCATGAAAAAAATGCCTTATTATTAGTATTTGAGACTTATAAAACATATTCATGCTCATTTTATTACTCAAATCTACTTATAACATCTTCAACTTACCTCTGCAAGATGGTCACTTAAACTACTAGTGTATTCAATAAATACAGTCAACTTCTAAGATTTGTTCATATTGAATATGGTTTTTTAAAACCTCCAAAATATTTATATATTTTCCTCATGGAATATACAACATCATACAATATTTTTTTAATCTTTAAAAATCAAAATACATAAATAAATCTTCAATTATCCTTCTTGGGTCACTAGCAGAACATGGTCAAACACATAGTCAACTTTGGAGCTCAATATATGAAACTATACAAACATTCAAATATTATAAATAGATTCTATGGATTCAAATTTAAGTCTTATTCAACTTTTATTTTTACATCACCTCCAAATTCATCTTATATCAAAATATATAAGCAAAATACTCAGCACTAGTTTTTGTTTTGTTAATTTCAAATACCAACGGTCACTAATAAATGCAAATATTAGAGACACTCTTAATCTTATGCTCCATAAAATCTATATCAATTGTGATCTATTGATATCCTTACTATCCTCCTAACATTAATTCTTTAATACTCACTATTGATCATTGATATATGCTTCCATTATTAAGACACTTGGTACCCTTGCATGCCTTTTGAGCACATTATTGTCAGTCCTCAATGTTATGCAACTTGACAGTCCTATGTGCTTTCTGAGAATTAAATATTTGAATTGAACTACACCATTTATCTCCATATCCATGAACACCTATGTGCCATTGATCTTTTGTTAAATCATCATGATTGAGACACATGTCACTAGTGCATGCAATCTCAGGAACCTTTGACATATTGACTTCACGTGCACTGTTGGATCACAATCTAGATGATGAATACTCACCATTAAATCTATCTTGATCAGTTGACCCTAGATATCAACACAGTTAAACTTGATGGTCTCTGACACATCACGTTCTACAAGAGCAACTTTGAAGGTTTATAACTTGAGCTAGAAAACACTTCAAGAGTCCAAATCTTCAGGGCTCCTTATTGGCACTCTAAACATCTCCATGAAAACCTTTGAACGTAGTTGAATTTTTGAGTACCTGCACTAAATGCACATAATTTATAGTTTATTAATATTTTCATGACATGCAATGATGGTCACCAAGACATCTATGAATGCCTCATAACTTATTATTTATCCTTACAGACTTTCACATGTGCCATATCTTTCCAAGCTATCAAAAACAATTTTTTTTTAATTCATGTACTACCATATGCTCTCTTTGTTATCAAAGATAATCCAAGACATAAAATGACCATGCTCAACAATATCAATCTGCTCACTCAACCTTATCTATCAAGATGACTACTTGAACCTAGACCTTCATATGACTACTATGATGAATTCATTTTACTTCCACAATCACTCCAAGCACTCATGACTCCCAATAAGGTCTATGTAACATGTCCATACCATCAATATCAACCATCAATTACCTTTCTAAGTCAACTACTGAAGAACCATGTAAGAACACTGAAGCACATTGAAACACATTTTGTCATTGTCATTCTAGCACACATGACACCTCATCAACATCATTGGTCACCTTAGAGACATCATTGACAAATCTCCAACAATTTCCCCCTTTTTCATTGATGTCAAACACCAATATAAAGCTTATGCTCAGACTATGCCTTTGTCTTCAACCACTTTTTCTCACTTTGAGATAATGACAATGTGGGCTCCACTCCTAATCTTGCAGACCTAAAAAGACTTCAAGGAATAATAATAGGAAAGGACCACCTCTAAGAGATAATACAAACTCCCCTTAACATTGTGCATATCTTTTCTTACCTTGAGCTTCTCAAACATGCTCCATGACTACACTCTTATTTGATCATACATAACTTCTATGAAGATAAAACATACAAGAACATCACAAACTACTTGAACTTATCTTAAAAACATTAAGAGGGTCTCCCCCTAAGTCACCTAAGCTTAGGCACCCTTTGAGCACCTTCAGACCATCTCCATCCATGAAGAAAAAACATAATTGAATCCATACCTTCTCTCTCAGATTCAACTACATAATCCTTTTATCCTAAGACCTAACCATTTACAAAGCCTCACTTTGTTTATGCATGAGGATTTGATACATTGTCAAAGCACCTAACTTGGTTTGGTGAAGTCATCATATCAACATGCTTGAGTTCACGTCTGTATCAAATTTATTCATATATTCACCATGACTGAAACATCTCACATATCCCCCCCTCACATCATGCACAACTATTCAATCCTTTCAAACTATCTAAATTAGCCCCCTAACTCCATGCTCCACCTATATCATGATATATTCAAAAAGACTTTTTAACAAACTAGATCTGCCATCAACTCTTCAACACTATCTATACTCAGTCAATATTCTAATGAAATAACCAATAGATCTCATATCTTCATTAGATCAACTTAAACAACTAAAGTAGACATGGATAACTCTCATATGGATCTCAAAACAATTACCCTTTATCCTCTACAAGCCATCATGGTTTAGAACCTTTTCAAAACACTCTCATCAAACTATCTCATCTTTAGAACACTATGAAATCCATGAAAGACATAACTTGTCATATAAGATCTTCTTCATGATACCAACAATATGATAATACATCATCCTTGATTTCACACCTTTAGCTGAGCTGCTCCACTTGAGTTGATGAAACATACCAAATAACACAAGCTTATTGAACTGAAGTATCTCATAAATTCTCACCCTTAGATCATGACCACATATATAATAAAGATATGCTCCTTGACACATCTTGATTACAAGAAACATGTCAAAACATCATACCACACTCAAGACACTTGAGTTAGCTCTCCCTAAATCTATACCAATCTCTAAACTTCTAGGGCCCATAAGTCCTCTCTCAAGAGTCACCATATTACTAATCAAAACAACAAGAACAAACACAATGCAGATTGACTCACATAAAACCAAGCTCCCAAGTAATTTCAAGGCACTACACCATATCAAACTACCTCAAGATACCAACTATGGATGAAATCTGATTGCATCCATACCTTTCTTTTATTGCAACTCATCTTCACAATCTTAGCCCTCAAAGACCTCTCTCTTTACACCAAGGACTGCTTCTTTCATATCATAACATGACTCCATATGAACTGAATCAACACAAAGGAACACACAACCATACTTTGTTTTTCATACCTCAAACTAATATAACAATTCCCCTTCATGGATTTATTATCATGTAACACCAGCCAAGATCCAACAAGCATCCACCATGCTTCCTCTTTTTGTAAAGTGTCTCTTTGAAGCCTAGAGAGACACCCCTTTGACATAGTGAGACTAAAAGTCCAAAAACTCAAGAGACTCCCATACCTCCATACTCTCTTTTGAATTGCAGTCTTGCCTCATCATCAAATTGAATTTGAATGGATCCTTAACTTCATTTTTTGCTTCAGACTTGTCAACAAATGTAGACAACATAGACTCTTGACTTTCCTTCATATCTATCATGGAAAATAAACCATATTTGGTCTCAAACTAATCTCTTCTAACAAATTTAGGTTTCCATAACCATGTGTGACCTCTTCCTTACACACTAGGAGTTCCATACACCTTATTTTGATTTGAAAAATCATTTAACTTGTTCTTGCAATATCTAACAATGTGACCAACTCTATGACATTTGAAACAATTAAAGATCATTAATACCTTTTACTCGATGATTATTGGGATCTTCCTTTAGTGATTACTTCCCATCATATAGTCCTTTGCTCTATGACCAACAAGATGACAAAAAAAAACAATGACCCATAAAATATTTGGTATACCTAAGCATTTGGCTATCTGATTGGATTCTTCATTTTGCTTTTGACTTGATCAGTCTTGATGAGTTTCATGCTACCAACCTCTTTGTCTTGTCTAAATTTATTTTGATCTTATTCAAGCTTGCTTATCTTGGCTATGACCTTTTCATGCTCATGCTTTAGGGAAACAAGATTAGTCTTTAGTTGAATACAATAATCTTCTTTAGTTCTCATGCTTGAACTTTAAACCTCTAATTGAATTCTAATATCTTTAATGGTCTCCTTATCCTCTTTAGCTTCTTTATCCATGTCATTTTCCAATCTACACACTTTTTATTTAATAGACTTGATCATTTCTTGATTCTCCTTTTCCTCTCTCATGGACTTGCCCAACAAACTCCCTTCAAGAGACCTAATTTGTGCTTCAAGACCTTTGATCATATTCCTCATTTTATGATTTCTCTTATTTTGCTCCTCCAGTTCACCAAGTGCACCCATGTGATTATCTTATAGATCAACTTCTTCTTTCTCACTCTCGTATAACACTTCTTATTCTCCACTGTCATGGCAAACTTTTAATCACACATGATTTGCTTTTCTTTTGAACAACTTTTCCTTTTACCCATAATTTACCTTGGATCACATTTAAGTGGTTAAAATTGCACAAAAGGTCCTATTATGTACCAATTGTTAGAGGTATAATCACTGAGAGGGGGGAAGGTGAATCAGTGATGCCAGATAATCCAATTCAACTCCCAACTCTTAAACATTCAACACAACAATCACGATGCATATAAATTAACCATTAAAATGAACAAGGAAGATATATCAAGATCAAGCACATAACACATGATATATGTGTGACACCATCTTGGGAGATAAAACACATTGAACCCTACAAGATGGACTACATTCCTATAAAAACAAGATTCAACATTTAGACCAGTACCAACTGATCAATGAACACCCATCCCACAAGGAGGAATCAACCCCCTAGAAAACCAAGCATCAAACTAGATACCTTGATATAATCTCCATTTTGATTTGATGTCTTCTATAACTGATGATGAACTTATCTTACTTTCTCTCTTTCTCTTTTACACTCTCACAATTTTGCACACACAAGTAATGCATCCAAAATAACCTTTTGGATCACTCTTCACTTCTTAGCATATACATAATAAAAAAACCTATGAAATTTTTTTCAAAACATCAAAAAAATGACCTATAGGCCATGCAAACAATCCTCAACTTTCTCTACTCTTTAATCCATCCACTAAGCACACTCACTCAATCAGCCTCTAGGGCTTACTCGCTCAATCTGCCTCTTCTAGGCTCATTAGATCCAATGACCCATGTGTTCAAATTCATCACCTTGATCGTAAAAGTGTGAATAATCCTATTCACTCTCTATTGGTCCTTAATAACATGTACATTCTCTTTAAAAGGTTCTCTTCTTTGCTTGAATCCACACTTACTCAACTCATCTACAAATAGGCTAATTATGCCTAGTATTTATACCATACAATCATCTAACCCATCTTGGTCAGACAAGGTGCTTACCATAATTTTTATACCTTTTAAATAGGTCTCCACACACATTACATGGGTGAAAAACTTTGATCCATAGGTCAGACATAGTCCTTAAGACTCAAATCCTCCATTAGGTCTTAATGAGACTCAAAATAATTAGTCCTTCACATTCACATGTTACTCTTGAAAAATATTGGACCACTTTTAGCTTCCAAAAATGCTTCAAACACATCAAAAATAACTCCAATATACCCTTTATCACTCCCTCATGGGTCCATTCCACTTGGAACACCAACTCAACACTTGAACCTACCAATTAGGTCTCCTCGCTCTTTAGGCTTTCAAACACATAAAACACAGTCTCAAACTTATAAAGTAACAACCCAAATATTTCACATATTAATATGATTAAATCACATGGGTGAAACCTTTATGACCTATACAACACTTACATGTACCTTAGACACTTCAAGACAAGCTCTAATTGCTCAAATCAATTCTCTCAAAATGACCACTCAGATTGGTCATATATAGTCAAAATATAATCAAGCTATTTTGACTCTCTATATCTAATTAGGGGCATATCATGACAAAAAATACATTATTATAATCCTTTTAGACTTATACAACATCTCCATACTCATTTTATTCCTCAAATCTGTTCATAACATATTCAACTTACCTCTGCAAGATGGTCACTCAAATTTCTAGTGTATTCAATAAACATAGTTAACTTCTAAGCCCTTGTTCATGCTAAATATGGATTATTCAAACCTCAAAAATCTAGATATATGGTACTAATAGAGTATAAAACACTCTCAAATATTTATTTCATATTAAAACATCGAAATACCATCAAGAAATTTTTAATTATCCTTCTCGGTTCACTTGCAGAACATGGTCAAACATATAATAAACTTTGGATCTCAATATATCCAACTGTAAAAATATTCAAAACTTCTAACTAGACTATATGGATTCAAATTGAAGTCCTCTTCAACTTTTATTTTTACATCACCTCCAAATTCATCTTATATCAAAATATATAAGCAAAATACTCAACACTAGTTTTTCCTTTGTTAATTTCAAATACCAATGGTCACTGGTAAATGCAAATATTGCAGACATGTGTCTTCATCTCATGATACTTAAAAGCTAGATAAATTTCACTCCATTTATCTCCTTATTATCATCCTAAATTTAACTCTTTAATTCTCACCTTTGATCATTGATTTATACTTAGGATGAAGACACTTGGCACCCTCGCATGTTTTTGAGCACATTACTGTCAGTCCCTGCACTTGCATCACTTGACAGTCCCATGTGCCTTCTAAGCATTGAATATTTGAATCAAATTTCACCATCAATGTCCATATGCAAAAACACCTACATTCTATTGATCTTCTATTAAATCATCATGATTGAGACACATGTCACTAGTGCATGCAATCTCAAGAACCTTT
Source organism: Torreya grandis (assembly GCA_037957365.1). Taxonomy (NCBI): domain Eukaryota; kingdom Viridiplantae; phylum Streptophyta; class Pinopsida; order Cupressales; family Taxaceae; genus Torreya; species Torreya grandis. Next base: position 1,233,393 of record JARHVA010000687.1, on the reverse strand, counting down.
GACATATTGACTTCACATGTACTTTTAGATCACAATTTGGATGATGAACGCTCACCATTAGATCTAAGTTGACTAGTTGACCCTAGATATCAATATAGTTAAAATTGGTAGTCTTTATCACATCATAGTCTATAATATAACTTTGAATGTTTATAACATGAGCTAAAAAACACTTTGAGAGTCTAAATCTCTAGGGTACCTTCTTGGCACTATAGACAACATCTCCATGAAAACCTTTGACCCCAATTGAATTTTTGAGTACCTGCACTAAATTCATAAAATTTATAGCTCATTCATATCTACATTATGTGCAATGATGGTCTAGCTTCTCTTAAGCTAGATGATGCATGTTTCTATTTCCCAATGATCAAATAACACACCATAACTTCACCAAGACATTTATGGATGCCTCACAACTTCTTTATCATTACAGACTTGCACATCTACCATATATTTCCAAGCTATCAAATACAACTTATTTATCATTCATTCACTAGTACCACATGCTCTCTTTTATTTCAAAGACAACCTAACACATCAAATGATGATGCTCAATAATATCAATCTACTCACTCAATGTTATCTATCAAGATGATTACTTGAACCTAGACCTTCATATGACTGCTCTGATGAATTCCTTTCACTTCCAAAATCACTCCAAGCACTCATGACAACCCATAGTGTCTCTCCAACATATCCATACCATCAATACCATCCATCAATTGCCTTACTAAGTCAACTACTGAAGAACCATGAAAGAACTCTGAAGCACACTTTGTCATTATCATTCTACCACACATGACACCTCATCAACATCTTTGGTCACCTTGGAGACATCATTGAAAAACATCCAATAGTTAATGTCTAAAAAATTAGTGCATAATTTGATACTTTATGTGTATGTGTTGGATGATATAATATTGGAGATCTAGTCTGAATAATCAATGGGTTTAATGCATCTTACATCTAAGAGTTTATCCAATTTTTTTTTGACTAATATGGCAATGCAAGGATGCATTTTCTTGAGTTTCTGCTTAACCAACTTAGTGTCTAGATGAACTACAATATGGTGTAGAACCAATGATGGATCCAAACCTGGCATATTAGAGTAATCCCAAGTAAAAATGTCTATGAACTCCCTAAGAAGAGTTGTAATAACTTCATGTTCATCCTCAGTGAGGGATGCACCTAGTTTTATCCACTTGGGATCATCTAGAGTTCCAATGTTGACTTCCAAATATCCTTTACAAGGATAGTATAACCATGTTCTAGGATGGTTAGAAAATATATAAATTGGTTAGCAATGGAAAATTCCTCTGGTTGGAATGGTTCTCCCCCAAACATGATGAATCAAAATCTCCTAATAGCATCCAGGGTCATGTAACAAACACAACATGACACTCTTGGATAATTTGCTCAAAAGCTTGTTACACCTCTATATTGAGTTTAGTCCCAAATATAAGTTTTTTATTGGTGGCCTCCCAAGCTTTATTTGAGGAAGGGTGAACATCCACATCTATTGGCACTTGAAATAGGTTTTCACTAAGAGATTGGTCTTTTTCTTTAATTTTTACTGGTCCAAAATCACCTCAAAGAGGTCTTCACTTTGGGACCTAAATGTTTTATTTTTTTTATTTTGGATAAGGGTGTTCACTCACTCTCTAAAATAGGTCATATGATTGAATTTGATATAGAATCCTTGCTTATGGTATCCCAAAGGAACATTATCTCTCAAGCTCATGAAATCATAAAAAGCCTCATCATTCTTGAACTTTGAAGTGATCGTGGGTTGAATAGGCTGGTATGGGATATGTCTTAATATATATTATGATCAAAATCTAATTCACTATTGACATCATCATCATTAATCATCAGTGTAGGAACATGAATAAGATAGGTAGGGTCACCCCCAAGTAGTTTAAATCCAATACCTTCAGTTCTTTTATATTTTGGTATAGAAATAGGCTCAACAGTACATTACTGATTTGCTCCTAGGCCTCTACCTTCATAAGCTTGGTTATTTATAATCATATTAGGGATGAGATAATTTTTAATTTGGTATCAATAATCCAAATCATACTTATACAACCAAGAATTATCTTCAACAAGGGGGTCTTGTTCTTAGCTAGTGGCTGGTGTGAAAATAATAGGCACTAGGCTATGAAGTTTTACTTTTTGTTACCATTCCATGTGAACTGGCCGAACTTTGGGCCTTCCATAAGACTTTGGGATTTGTAGAAGATTGGTTATATAGAAGGCATTATGTGTAAAGTATTCTCCTAGAACATTATTTGAAATAGTAAAATGATTGACAATTTCAATACGATGTGTATATGAAGTTGAGGCATGGCTCTCAGGGTGTATGCAATTGGACTCTGGAAATTAAACTAGTATATCCTTTTGCTTATTTGGTGTGGGGTCTAAGCTAAAATGGTAATTATATTTCTCATACTCAGTCTCCAAATGCTTTTAAGTTTGTATAAATAGTTACTTCCATCCCAGAATGTGGAAACTTGATACACAGGTGCAAGGTTAAAGGTATTGCATAGATTTGATGTATCCATGGTCTGCCCAGAAGCAAGTTTATGATAGATCTAGAGATAATACATAAAAACGTGTGTCATGGGTCAAAGGTCCCATGATAATGGGCAAAATTTTTATTCCTTATGACTCCCTCTCTTTGTTATCATAGGCCTTGATGGTTATGGTCTCTGGCTGATGGTCAACTTTTATATATCTTAGATGCTTGATTAAATTTAGAAACATAATATTAAGGCCTAATCTATTATCTATGAGGGTGAATTTAAATTTATTACATATTATGATAACTTTAATATATAATGGGTTATTTTGGAGAGGGCCTAGGAATGATATATCACTTTGGTCAAAAGTTAATTGCTATCCTAGGCCTATGTGTCTAACCAAAGCTTAAAATTTATCTGGTGTAATGTTATTGGGTACTTGGGAATAGATCATAAGTTTGGTAAGGATATTTTTATGGATGGTAGATATGCACAACAAATCTAGAATATATGTTTGTGTAGGCATCTTTTGTAGTTCTTCCATAATATCATATGTTTTCTCTTTTACATTGGTAACTAACTTACACTTGATCGGTATGGGGGATTGAATAGATTCATTGGTATAAGATGGTTGTGGGCCTAGAATGGTAACTTTAGTCTACACATTATGATTGTGAAATCTGTATTAGGTAAATGACCATTATAACTAGAAGAATAAGAAGGGCCTAGGATGGTAATTCTTGATTGTTAGTGTGCCTGGTTGCAGTCACAGGCCAAAGGATGATTACCAATACTAGGAGGCTGATAGGCATTATTAAAGACTAGTTGTTGGAAATTGGATGCTGGCCTATGGTTGATGGTAATTATGGATACATGACCACATGCAACATGACCTAAAACTCTATTATAGTCGTGTGCGACTATATAATAGGTCTATTGGCTATTAAGGTCATTTTAGCCTTAGTTCTATACATTTTATGGTTGGCATTATTATTGTTGTTATTTATGTTGTTGTTATTATTGTGGTGATGAAATTTGATGTTGTTAGTTCTAATTGGTATTGTTATGTTGTGGAAATGTGGAAATGGGTCTCGATAAATACCTAGGTTCTGATTAGAAACAAAAGCCCATTATCAAATTAGATCTCTCCATTTTCTAACATATTCTCAAAGAGATGCTTCAACAATACACATTGGCATATTAAATGACCATGAATATGATGGTATTCACATAACTAATGCACTTTATACCAATAAAGGTAAGGTACACCTTTAGGAAAGTGATTTATAATTGGCTAATTAATCATATTAGCTGTAGCTAATTTGCAAAAAACTACTTCAATAGGCTCACCAAGGTCACTAAAGACTCTAATATTGGGTCTTATCTTTGGAGGAAGGGTTTATAAAGCTGGTGGTTGAGGTTCTTACATTCATAGAGGCAGTTGTATTTGAGGAGCTGGTTGTGGTTTTGGAATATATTGCATTTATAGAATACATTGCATTTGTAGAATAAGTTGCATTTACTAAAAAGGTTGAGTAGGTGGTGTTTGCATCATTTGGACATGATGCAACTCAGTGAATCCATTATCAAAAAAATTCTCATGATAGTTATACACTTTAGGTTTTTAAAAGTTAGTATCCTATGTTGGCATAAAATTTTGCATTTGGGTTTTGACTTGAGCCTGAATTTTGGTGTTGGATCTGGTTTTGGTTTGGGGTATACAACTTGATTACCCATTTTTTGATAAGATATTTTTCAATTTGTAGTATTTTATCAATTATATCTTCAAATGTATGGGCACATTACAACTCTAAGGGATAGGATATATCACTCTATAAGTTATGCATGAATACCATGACTGACTATTGATTTGACAAGTTATGCATGAAGCAGATAACAAATACCTTCCACTATTATAGATAACTTGAAAAACTCTCCCTAGGGTTTTGTTTTGTTTGGCCTAAATCTACCATAGCAATCTCATGCTTGAGCTTATATGAGAAATGTTGCATAAACTTTCATGGCAAGTCATCGAAATTAGGTATTGAATTCTTAGGTAATTTAAGAAGACACTTTAGGGCTTATCTAGCTAAACTTCATGGGAAAAGGAGAAGTAGTTAAACATCATTGAAAAACACTAATTGGCAAGAAACATGCAACTCCTTCAAATGTTCTCTTGGGTGTTCTTTGCCTTTATACTTGTTGAACTTGGGTGGCTCAAATCCTGGAGAAAACATTATTTATACGTAATCCATGTTAAATGGACAAATATTTATCTAGTTTAAATTTATTTCCTTTTTTTACTATTTGAAGAGCCGTAATTGCATCTTTTACTAGTTATAGTTCTTAGGATAGAAAAGTGGGAGGTAGAGATGACTATGGATGGGCTTAGGTGGTTCCAACTAGATTTATTTTTCCTAGGGTATAATAAAGGTATGGCAGACTATTATGAATTCACCTGGTTGGTTACCCTACTAGGAAGACACAACATTTGGTTAGTAATGTATTATTGGGGTGGTACTTGTTGGTAAACATTAGGATTAGAAACACAACTTTTATTAAGCAAAAATTGTGGTTTGTGTGGTGGTACTTGGTATAGAGGGATGAATTGTGGTTGGTTGGTTTGAAATGGCAGTTGTTACTGATTGGTCAAACCTTATATTATATAAAGTATTTTTTATTGGACAAATGCTTTTTATTAAAATTTTTGCATGGTTGGCACTTGTTGGGAGTAAGGTACTTGATGGGTGTAAGACACCAATTGCCTATTAGGTACATGTTGCGTATTTGTCACTTGGAATTAGTTAAATACTGGTGCTTGAAAGGTATCTATTGATGTCCAAGTGTAATATTTTGTTGACCAAAAATATTACATTTTTGGTTATGCCTTGTTTAGGATGGAACATTTACCACTTGATATGGTGGTACATTGGTATGTGTTAGCTGTTGTAGAATGTTGGTTTCCACCTATTGGGGTGGAGTAAAATTCACCACTTGTTGAGGTAGGGGATTGGTCTATGTTTTAATTTTTGTTCCTAATATTTATAGAGAGGATTACAAAGTAAGTCAGTCAAGCATTAGTCTATAAACAATGAAACATACATAAAAAACTAACTAACCAAGCCTATCTATTCCTATGGGAATTAAAAATGATGACAAGAAACAAATGAAAGAAAAAAATACCATATTACCTTCCCAAATGGATTCACCATACCCATGTGGTTAAAAAAACATGTTCTCTCTTGATCAATCATCCTTGTCTTTGTCAACAATGGTGGTAAGCTCCTTCAATGCCTCAAGAACACTCAATAAAACCTAGGCTTATGATTCCAAATCACTAAACTAGCCTATCAATGAAGCTTGCAATAAAATTCTATGATCAAATGCAAAACCTTGTGGAAATAATTTAACATTATGACTTTGAAATATTCAAGCTTAAAATTCATGTCCATGACCTCTTTATTTATAGATTTTTGAGATTGATCAGGATCAACCATGACTGTCCATCTCAAGATTGAGATGTGTGGCCATGGATAATCCTAATATTTTGAATTAAATCCACAATTATCTTCATCATGACCTTGGAAGAAGGGGCATTGAAGAGGCATGTGAGGCATTAACTAGGCATGGGTGACCCATAATCCTGATATTTGTGGCATTTATGGCCTAGGGATGTCTTCCCAAGAAATGATGTCACCTGATGATGCAGATATTCAAAATTAATTTCCAATAATGGGATATTAAATTAAGATATATGTAATTCTTACTTAAGCTCTTAAATTGGATTAATTATCTTAAATAAGTTTAATCAAGTTTAGTGCAATTCTTTAGAACTTGGTGCACAATTAATCAAAATGGTCAAAAAGTCATATTACTGGATCATAATTTGACTGGAGAGGAAATAGAAGTCGATGTTAGATGCGTTGGAGCTGTATTCCCATTTAAGATGTTACCAAAACCAAATAAAAAAGGTACATAGTGTACCAATGAATTAGAAGAAAAGAGTGATCCAGAGCACTAAATGGCAAATTTGTCATTTTGACTCAAAATAATATGATCAAAGTTAGCTGGCCCATAAAATACATTGCCTTATTTAGGGATAATTTAACCTAAATTGGCACTTGTAAGTGACAAGTTTGAACCATTTAGGGCGTTTTATGGATTTTGACCTAAAATGTGCATTTGAGTGTAATTTGAGTAAGATTGACAATTTCAACACAAATGGTGTTAGGAATTGGATGTCTAAATTTTCCCCCTATTTGAGAAGGCATAGTGAGACATTTAGGTGAAGCAACATATTTTTAAATAAAAGAGTTGTCAAGAATAAATTAGAACAAATCCATGATGCCCCCTCAATAGGACATACTAGGATGGAAGAAAAGGATGGACTCTTAAAAAGAGAGAAAAAATGAGAGATTAACCCATGGAATATATCACATCTAGATGAGCTAATGCTTGCACACATGATTACCATAAATGATCAAAACATAATGAGAGCTATAATAGGCCCCAAATATGGGGGGAATGGGAAAGATATAATCCATAAATGTAAGGGACACACTGTAAACATACCCAATTTGAGAGTATAATTTGCATGCTTACAATATTGATCAATCCTGAGACAATTTGCACACGAAAATATTACCATCATGGGATGTAATGTGTAGATCTTGGAATTATAGGAAAAGAGAGAACGTTCTGATTCAAGAAGGGAAGCACCACTAGAATGGGGTCTCCAAAGAGGATATAATAAGAAGTACTCTAGTAGAGAATATTTGATCATGATAAAATAATTTTGCCTTAGTAGGGCAAATCTTGTTCATTGATGAAGAATAAATAATGATTTTACCCCTATAAAGCTGATTTATTTTAGACATGGCTTAAATGTTGTGCCCCAACATGGGCAATTGGAAAGCAAAATAGCTCAAGAATATAACCAAAAATATAGGTTAAAGCAAGTGGATGCAAATGTACATGCGATGGTGTAATGGTTTAGAAAGCCATATAAAACCAAGCATATGAGAGTGCACAAAGTGATGAGAGAGATGAAAATAAGAATGGAGATAGCTGAGCTGATCTCAATAGAAATTGAGAGTTACCTACATAGTTCTATGGACTCATGTTCTAACATGAACTTCAGGCCAATGTAGTTCACCCAAGTTTGGGAGAAAATGGAATGAGAAATGATGAAAAATGACCAAGAGTTGATTAGACTTACAATTTATGAAAAGAGATGCACATCTAAGCATAAACAATGAAGCCCAAAATGTATGCTACCTAGAATCCCAATTCCATATCATGAGCCTAAGTTTTGCAAAGTGTTCTTTGAGAATCGTTCATCAGAGCTGATGTTGACATTAAGACTTTGAGACTTGAGCACAAAGTGATTGTTATAGCAAAATAAATTAGGAATCATAAGTATAAATAACTTAGAATGACATAATATTCCAATTGCACTGATCCATTTCAAATGTGAATATAATAACTAAGGATAATGGTGAAATAATGACCACAACCAGAGTTACAATGATTTACATTTAAATAAAAAATAAAAAACAAAGAAAAAGATAAACATAAATGAAGCTAAATTGAAATCAAGATATTATCTTAAGTAGGAACAAAAATGTTTAAAAAAAAAAGTAAATAACGTCTTAACGACATGAGACCAAGATATGAATCATCAAGATCCATGTGGACCATCAGGGCATTCTTGAACACAAAAGAGAAAAGAAAAATTAAATAGAAAAATAAGACACCAACAACAATAAAATAAACACAATGGCCCAAGAAGAAAAATAAGACACCAACAAAAATAAAATAAACACAATGGCCCAAGAACAATGTAATAACATAGGATCAAGATATAAATAATCGAGATCCATGTGAATCATCAAGATGTTCTAAAACACAAAAGAGATAATTAAAAAACAAAAAAGAAAACACAAGACTAAGAATGGAGACAAGAAGTAAGCAAAAGAAGAAGAAATAAAAGGAGAGGTGCAAAAGCACAACAAAACACCAATAAATCTCAAATAAAGACACACAAACAAAAACCAAGTTAGTTCGATTTAAAGAGAACTGTTCAAGTATGTGCGGTAGAGGCATTACATTCTACCACATCATAATAAAGAATAATGACATGGTAATTGTTATCAAATTAAAGAAGAATAATGGTAGAAGAAATGGGGGAAGAGAAGAAAAGGAAGGGGTTGGCTGAGCTGACTCTAGATGTATAAGACAAGTGGACGCTGCCTACATAGTTCCATGGATGCATGTTCCAACATGAATTTTAGGCCAAATGTAATTCTCCTAGGAAATGGGATAGAAGAAAAATGATGATCAAACCATCATGATTAATGTTATAGAAGGAATGGAAGATAAGACAAACAAATGAGAATGGTCTAGCAAACAAGAAGCTGATGAGATGAGAAAGAATGATCTTGTAAAATGGAAAGTGCATGGGACAAGATGAAATGAATTGATGTTTTTATGCTTGCAAAATGACAAGAGCATAGCATGGTAGAACAAGAATGTACAAATGTACAAAAGTGTGAGACAATGTTTTTGTTCTTTTGTGGATCATGTTTTGTTGTTTTTAGTATTTTCAAAGTATTTCTAATGTTTTTGGTGTTTTTGGGATAAACTATGCATAAGATAGGACCATCTAGTCGAGGATATGCACGTCCTAAGAGTAGAGGTTTTGATAAAATAGCCAAGCCAGTTGTAATAGCCCATGCTCACAAATTAGTGAGAGTGAGGTTCTTGATAAAATAAGAAATAGAAATAAATACTTGAACTAAGAAGATGTAGCTATTCACTTGCCTAAAACTGCATAAGACTATCCTGGTTGAACTGCTTTGTAGAACTACTGCTGAAGATGTTCATAACATTCATGAGATATAATTGAGATCATAATTGGTCAAGGGACAAAAAGAGTTCAAGCTTATAACATGTCCTAGACAAAACAAAGAATATGCTTCTCGAAGAGAGCAATCCATAATGGGATGAAGAATGTGTTCAAAGTGCAAAGGGTTCAAAGAATTTACTATTGAGATTCATGAAAAATGGACTAGCGTAGTATAAAATGTGTTCAAGATAAGATAAAAGGGTGGGATAAAATTATGACAACACAAGTTACCCACAAATCAAGGGTCTTATAGACAATGGTTCAAAGTTGTTCATGCGTAGAACCTATTAAGGTGTATGATGGTCATGGGATATGAAAGTTCTTCACCATTAGGTTTAGCCAATAAATATGCTCTTGATCCATAGTTTGTTGTGACAATATATGGTCCTAACCAATTAGGCTGAAACTTGCCTTTCTTTTTGGGTTCAATAATCATGTTCTTTTGGTTCTCTTTCAAAACTAAGTCATCAATCTAAAATTCTTGAGGGAGAATGCATTTTTTTTTAGCTTATTCACAATCTATTCTGATAGGCCTTGAAGTTTTCTAGGGTAGCCAAATGCTTACCATCAAGAATCTCTAGTTCATGCAGTCGTGAGGCTCTATAGTCTTCATTATATTCAATGTGATCCAATGATTTTATTAATGATGGGATCTAAATATCGATCAGGATGATAGCTTCAATGCTAAAAACAAGGGAGTATAGAGTAGCTCTAATTAGGGTGTGATGACCGGTTCTATAAGTCCAAAGGGTAGGAAAGAGTTGCAAGTGCCAATTATGACCACCATCATTGACAATATTTTTTAAGATGGCTACAATGGTTTTATTTGATGCCTCAACTTGTCCATTGCCTTGTAGGTTATATGGAATGGATTTCTTGTACTTGATCTTGAATTTTGTACAAAGATATTTCACATCTTGGTTCACAAAGTATCCACCATTATCAGATATAATACGGGTTGGGATGCCATATCGACAAATGATATGGTAATGAATGAATTTGGATATTTGTTTCCTAGTAACATAAGTGAGAGGAATGGCCTCAATCCACTTGGTAAAGTACTCAGTTATAGTCAAAATGTGCTTATGGCCATTTGAAGATGTTAGGTTAATTTTCCCAATGAGATCGATACCCCATGTTGAGAATGACCATGGTGTTGTAATCGGCTATAATGGTAAGGAAGGTGCATGTATCAAGTTGCCATGCTGCTGATAAGGAAGACACTTCTTTACATATTTATAAGCATCTATCTCCATTTTGGGCCAATAATAGCTTATTCTGAGGAGTTTCTTTACTAGGAATACACCATTGGTATAGACCCCATACATTCCTTCATGAACCTCCTTTAGTGCGAGCTTGGATTCTCCCAAAGATAAACAGTGAAGAAGCATTCCATCATAGCCTTTATGATAAAGCGTGTTTCCAAGGAAGCTATAACATGTTAAGTGATGAAGGAATAGTTTTTGTTGGTTGTTGGAAAGGTTAGCAAGAAACACATGACTATGGGAATAGTTATAAAAATCTTGGTACCATGGTAGCTTAGGTGAGGGATTAGGATGAACAATGGTGCATATCCTTTCTGAATTTGATAAAATATGTGCCAATTAAAGATGATTTTCAATCAAGAATTGATACTCTTTAAAACTATCATGCATTTGAATCATGGGACCAATTATTGTCATGGCAATGACATATCTATTGTTGACTCATGAAACTTGCTCAAACTGTAGAGATTTAAAATGTGTTTTGAGGTCATCGACAATTTGCTTGTAAGGAACAAGCTTATCATCAATTGTTTGATAATGGTTAGTTGTATGATTTATGATTAGCTATGAATCTCTATAGACCTTTAAGCTTTGAATATCCCACTGTATGGCAAGTCAGAGACCTGCAACCAATGCCTCATATTCAACCATATTTTTTATACACTAAAATTGTATATGGAATGTTTTGGGGATCAAATCCCCTTGTGGTGTGATCAACAATATGCCTGTTCTAGACCCTCAAGATGTGAAGGATCCATCAAAATAAAGCATCCACTATTTAGGTTCTTGTGATGCTTGTTCTATCATCATGATAGAATCATCTAGAAGGTCAAAGTTGAGAGGTTGAGTGGTTGTAATAGGAGATTTTGCAAGTTGGTCTACAAGAACCTATCCTTTGATTGCCTTTTATTTTTGGTACTCAATATAAAAATCACTAAAGAGCATAATCCATTTAGCCATGCATCCTTAAAGATCTGCTTTAGATAAGAAGAACTTGAGAGGATCTACCTTGGTGATAACAATAGTTTTTTTATTTATCATATAATGTCATAATTTATGAGTAGCAAACACCATAACTAAACATGCCTTCTCAATCGACATATAATTATGTTCATAGGCTACCATTATAGAGCTTAAATAATAACCATGTGCTTCTTACCATGATCATGATGCTGAGCTAAAAGTACCCCCAGTGCATTTCTATAGCTGATATATAAAAGAGCAATGGCTTTCCTTGTGTCAGAGGTCGTAAGACTAGTGGATTGGCCAAATATATTTTAATCTTTAAAAATTGTCACTGAGAATATTCATCCCACTAAATTGTTACCCCTTTCTTTAAGAGATGGGTAAATGGATGGCACTTATCTACCAATTGAGAAATGAACCTGCGTATAGACTGGATATTGCCTTGTAGACCTTGCAACTGTTTAAGATTGTTTGGTAGAGGCATTTCCATAATAGCATTGACCTTTATAGGGTTGAATTTGATCCCTCATTATGATACAAGGAACCCTAGTAATTTTCCTTATGTGATGCCAAAGACACATTTCATAGGATTTAAGTGGACTTTATATGCATGAATCCTCTCAAATATTCTTCATAGAATATCAAGGTGTCCAACTCTTGTTCTTGATTTTACTAGTATATCATCAACATAGTCCTTGACAATGTCATGCATCATGTAATGGAAGATGACAGTCATTACATGTTGATATGTGTCTCCAACATTCTTCAAACCAAATGGCATGACTTGATAACAGAATGTCCCCCATAGAGTGGTGAATGTGGTCTTATGCTGATTTTCAGGGGCTATCTTGATCTGATTCTAATAAAAAAATCCATCCATTAAGGATAGCATCTCGTATCCAATAGTTGAGTCGACAATCATGTCGATGTTGGGTAGAGGAAAATCATCTTTGGGGCATGCTTTATTGATATCACAAAAATCAATACAAACATGTATGCCTAGGGTCTTTTTTCTCACTGGTACAATGTTAGAAATCCATTCAGAGTAGTCTAGTGGTCTGATAAAATTGGTTCCTAACAAGTTTTCAAACTTAGCTTTAACCAAAAGGGCAATGTGTGGATGCATCTTTCATAAATTTTGGTTGACTGGTTTAGCATCAAGGTGAACAACAAGAAGATGCACAACTAAATCTGGGTCCAAGCCTGGCATGTCAGAATATGGCCATGCAAAGATGTCTATATAATCCTTAAGAATGGATATAATATGCTCATGTTTTGCTTCAATAAGGGAAGCTACAAGATAAACATTTTTAAGATCCTCATGGGTTCCCAAATTCACTTATGTTGTGCTCTCCATAAGGAGGGTGGATCTATCTTCTATAATTGTAGGCAGTGTATGGTCATGATCATCTTATTCTATTATATCTCCTTGTTTTTCCTCCCAAAGATTTGGATAATATGAGGAATTGGAATCTATCTTCTCAGGTAAAGGCCAATTGGAAAAAACATATGGAAACTCAAGAACAAGATGCTCAAATATTTGATGTTGTTTTGAAGAGATGTTTGTACTAGCTATGAAACTTGGGCTAGATGAAATTTCTACGTCCTGAGGGGATGAGCAAACTTTCCCACCTAGGAGTGCCTAAAATAGGTTTTCACTTAAAGGCTTGTCTTTTTCTTTACTTTAAAATAGTTTTTCACTTAAAGGCTTGTCTTTTTATTTACTTTTTCCCTAATCAACAAGTGCCTCAAAGAGGTTTTCACCTGCAGATCTCGATGTTTATTCTTTATTATGACCAAGAAAGTGTGTCTGCTATCCAAAGTAGGCAAAATAATTCAATGAAAAATCAAAATATTGCTTATGATCACCAATGGGGAATGCATTTTGTAGGGCCATATTTTTCTAAATTGATTATTCATTTTGAAACTCATCGAGGCATATGACCAAATTTTGTTGATCCAAATCTATGAGTTCAGGATGGCAAAGGCATATATTACAATAAGGGTTTACTTTAGGATAGGAAGCACCATTGGTAAAAAAATAATCTCCTAATTTAGGAAGGGAAGTACCACTAGGATGGGTTTTTGCTTCAGGAAGAGAAGCTCTAATAGGTGTTATGGTCAATATGGTACTTGAATCAAACAAATATGAATTAGTAAGCTCATCAAGAAGGTTATAATGGGACATTATGTCATTGTTAGGAGTCTCGTTGCTAGTCACTTTTGAAGAGTCACTAACAAATGTTATGAGGTCATCTTCTGGTGGTTTAAATCTGAGATGATGATTCCAATTGACAACTCGAACTGATAAGGGTTCTAAAATTCCTTGTGCTTGTGGGCCAATGCCTTTCCTTGTATACTCAAGATGATCTATTATCCTATTAGGGCTAGGATACTTTAGATTCTAAAAATAATCAGCAAGGCCTTGAAAATATAACCAATCTCCCTCGTTAAAAGCCTCCCAATCTTTCTTTGGTTTAATTACAGGTAAGAAAACCACTAGAGGTTTTGGTTGCTTCTTCTTTGGTTGCCAAATCTGATTGGGTCTGTTAGGAATCTAAGAAGTTTTAGGCTTACCAAATGTTTTAGGGGATTTTGATAATTTTTCAATATGGAAAACATCCTTTAAATCATATGTTGAAATGCCTACATCTTTAATAATAACCTGTTTGGCCAAAAATGGATCAGTCGAAGTGGAGGCTAGATCACCAGGGTCTATATAATTAGATGGAAATGGATGAGAAATGATGGCTTTGTTCTTCTTTGCAATGAATTTAGAACATGGGCAATAGTTATAATTACAAAACTCTGCTTCAAGATGTTTGCAGTATTGGTATGGTTACTGATCAGTAGGAATACTAACCTCAATCCCATCATGGGAAAATTTAAGGCATTGATGAAGAGTAGATGGAACTGCCTGTACTTCATGGATCCAAGGATGACTAAGAAGTATGTTATAAGGAAGCTCAATATCTAAATATGGAATAATGTGTGATGAGAAATAGACCCAACCATGACTGGCAACCATATTATACCATATGACTCCCTCTCGGTGTTGTTGTAAGCCTTGATTGTAATAGTTTTTGGCTGAATGTATTTATCCATGTAACCCAATCATCACACTAATTTAAGAGATATGATGTTCAGCCTTGAACCATTATCTATAATAACCTACTTGATCTTATTATTTGCAATGATTATCTCAATGTAGAGTGGGTTATTGTGGTTTGGGCAGAGGGTGGACATGTCCTTTTGATCAAATGTGATTTTTTGAAATGAAGACAAATGTCTAACTAGGTTTTAGAACTGATCAAGGTTTATATCATTAGGCACAATAGACTCTTGTAAAATTTTGTTGAAGATGGTTCTATAGACATCAGATGTCTGTAAGAGTTCTAATATAAACATTTGTGTAGGGGTTTTATCTAATTGATCCATTAGACTATAAGGCCTTTGAACTATGGATTGAACTAGTTTAGTCTTTGTTGGGATAATATTCAGCTTTGGAACCATTGTCACAATGTTCTCATTGGGTCTATGGAAAGAAGTAGGTAAAGGGCCCTAAATAGTAACTTGTAGGTGTCTAGTTGTGTCTGCACAACCTAGAGGTGGCAAGGAGTTATTATAATTAGAAGAGGGAGGCAAAGGGCCTTGGATGGTGACTCATGGGTGATTAACTATATTGTAATGATTTTGGGTCAGTAAGGAGCCTTTATAAGAAAGGTAATATTATTTAGGATTAGTAACTCATGCAAACGTAGTAGCAACATGATGATGCAAACCCAACATGGTATTACTAGGGGGAGAGGGTGTTGACCCTATAATGATGGGTCCTATGTTGTAAGGAACATGAGATTGGCCATGTGGCTTCACAATAACAATGGTAATGTGGGTTGCAGAAATGCATCCCAAAATGTTATTATAGTGATAAGGTACATTATTATAAGCCATATTATTAGTGTGGGCATTATGATCTTGATTATGCTCGTTACGATTTTGACCTTATTGTTGGTTTTGATTCTCCCTATGTCCTTGATTGTGACCATTTTGATTGTTTCTTGGTGGTGGTGGATCATGTTAAGGAAAGGGGTCTTTGTAGATTCCCATATCCTAATTTGTGCTGATTAGGGGCGAACTTAATTTCAAGTTCACTATTTTCAATAAAGTCCTTAATAATATGTCATAATTGAATGCAACAATATGCACCGTGACTAGCAACATGAATAAAGTTACACCTTTGTTCTCCTTGTACCTATTTGGTTTTGGTTTATCTTGAGGAAATGGCTTTGATACTGGCCATATAATTAAATTAGCTACAATGAAATTTTGTAAAACTATTTAAAATAATTCTCCTAACTTGCTAAAGACTCTAAAATTGTTCTGAAATGTCCTTCGTGGAGGTTGTCTCTGCAAAGTAGGTAGTGGATTTGAGGGAGTTAATTATACATTTGGAGGAGGCATAGCCTGTACCATTTGTACATGTCTTGTTTTTGTCACCCCATTTCAAACCACATTCTTTTTTTTGCTAAAGCCCTTAGGCTTATCCTACATAACTATTTGAGCTGGTGATTTAGTCTGATTAGATGCTTGCCCTTATGCAAACATCTTACCAAGGATTTTAGCAATAAGAGCTTTCTCAATCTGCACTCCTTTGTCAATAATTTCTTTAAATGAGTTAGCACAAGCTAACCATAGATTATGCACAACTTTAGGATGCAAACTCTATGCAAAGATATTAGCGAACTCTTTGTTTGAAAAATTATGTTGAAAGCGACCTACCAATGCTCTCCAACTTTGTAGATATGATGCAAAACTTTCACCATATTGCTACTTGGATTTACATAAGTCAACAATGGTCAATTCATGTTCTATGTTATATGAGAAATGGTTAACAAACTTTTTTGATAAGTCATTCCAATCCACAACTGATCCCTTGGGTAGTTTAAGTAGCCAATCAAGAGCTTGTCCTACTAAACTTCACAAAAATAGTTGTAGTAAGTACTCACTACTATAAGCAACCTCTTAACACAAGATGAAGAATGATTATATGTGTTTGCACGAATCTCCTTTCCTTTTGTATTTTTAAAATTTGGGTGCCTCAAAATGAGGTGGAAAGGGGTTTTGGAGAATAGATAAGTCAAATGGATATGGGCATATCTCATCAAATTTATACTTTTTGATTTTGTAATTCATCTCCAATATTTAGACAATTTCCTTCATATAATTCCATTATTGCATGTTTGGTTCATTTGTGGATTGGATAAGATGCTATTGGGGTTGAATGTGCCCTTGATTTCATTGCTGTTGGGGTGGAATGTGCCCCTAGATTTGTTGCTATTGGGGTGGAATGTGCCCTAGGTTTTGTTGTTGTTGGGGTGGAATGTGCCCCTAGTTTTGTGTAGATCTATAGGGAACGTATACCTTTCAATCCATAATTTGATTTTGATTTTCTACTTGAGTTGAGAACATAGGATGTTGATTCTTGGATTGTAAAACATTTTTTAAATTTGGTTGTTTCGTACTTTGTTGATTTTAGAAATTTCTATATTTATTTACGAATCTTTGGGTTAGTTGAAAAGAATTAGCCAAATTGACTTGAGGGATTTCCTTAATTTGAATTGAAAGTTTAGGTTTCTGAGTTTATAAAGTAATAAGAGGTTCTTGATGATTGAAGAATGTATGTTCTGTATCAAATGGGACACTTTGCAAGGTCTCTTGTGACTTTAACTATTCGTTTAGATTACATTGATCTATTATGGTAATGTTCTAATCCAATATTTGTTAAACACTTTCAACCACATTTCCTTGTTATTTTGAATCATTATTATGAATTGAAGTGGCAACTAGGGAGTCCATTAAGTCTATGATAAGTTGATCTGCATATCATTGACTTATTATCTTGATCTTAGCTAGAAGATCCAGATTTGTTGGTTTTGACTCTATTTGTATTTCCTTTCCTTTGTTAGAAGAAGAAGGTATGTCCATTTGTGAAAAAGCTTCCTCTTTCCATCATTGTTATCCTTCTCTAACTAAGGTATGCAATTATTTTATAGGAAAATCAGAAGGTAGTCTAGCACCGATTCTATCAATCTAAGAAGGGATTCATCTTGATATTCTTGGGTTTGATATCCATTGTAATCATCTTTGGATCCTACTATTATAGGGATATCATAAAAAATTATAGGGTTATTTTGACCATCATAAAATTGCTCATCTTCATAATTAAGACCATGAGAGGCCACACTATGAGTGAACTTTTGAGTCATGTCTAAAAAGAGCTATTCTGTGCATTTGACTAACTTTAGACCAATACTTCAACAACCAATCAAAGTATGTTTTGGCTCTCTTTTAAACAAATAACCACGGTACCAATGAGACTATAAGGGAGGGTGGTTTGAAAACCATGCACAATTTATAAGATTCAGTTCATGAGTTTACTCAACCTTTGGTAAAGTTGAAATCATATAGATTATAAGAGAGTAAGGTAACTTAAAGACTCAAGGTGAAAACTGGTACACCAAAGCCTATATCTTTGTGATACACCCACACTGTAAAAGCTAGCTTCAACTTTGACATGTTGACCCTATAAGTTTAGAGGAAAGCTCTTCAGATTATGAAGAAGATAAAATGAACTAAGCAACTCAAGATGTAAAAACATACGTGAATCACTAAGTATAAATCTATGACCAAATAGGCAACATAACGTCACTACATGATTCTAGTAGGATAAAATATGTTCTAGGACTCAAAGTGCGAGTGATACACAAGATGATTTGAGTCCACCAAGATGATATGTGATTTTGAGTCTTAATAAATGACCTTCAATCCAAAGGGAAAATTGAACCCAAGTTAAAACAAGCTTAGTGCACAAATGGTGAACCCACTTTGACACACCAAACCTTAGAACTTAGAAAGGTTTAGTTTTGAATGTGGATTATAAAGGAAGGATTTAAAAAAATTGGGTAAAAGATCTAGACTCAATTAGGTAGCATGACTATGCCAAAGTAGATGACATGACAAAGTTTTTGATAACAATTTGAACAAGGAAAAGGTGAATGTTCCATTTGGACAGCGTAACACATCCCTTGCTCAATAAAATTGAGGATAATGTGATTTGGTTAAGTTTCTTTGAGTTAAAAAGTAGTTTTAGTCACAAATCAAGACTAAGTAAGCTAATGATAAAAAACAAATGTCTTAAATCTAAACTGACAAGGTATGACAAAATGGGGTCTACTAAACTAGTAAGGTTTTGATCATTCTATGGGAATCAATTGCAAAATAAATTTCACATCAAATGATGCAAAAGACAAGCATGAAAATTTAGTGACCATGACATTGGCTAGTTATAAAAAGGTTTAGTCCTTTTTACAACAACTACATCCTGCTATTCACTCAGTGTTGTGTGATGTCCAAATGTAGATACATCCCATGTGCAACTCCAAAGGAGTCAAATGAAGTCAATGTCAAGAGGTGAAACCCTTGGTCAAATCTTCCATAAAGAACTTATAAGAGGTAATGATGTCCCCTTCACAAGCTAAGTTTGCATGAAAATAAAGAAAACATAAAATATAAAGACTTTAGGGTCATTTTCAAGATCACCCAAGCTTTGGCAAGTTTTTAGGGAGCATTTTAGGTGACATTATTTCTAAGCCTTGGTCTAGGCTATTTACAATAGGAATGACATTTTTTATTGCAAGGGTTCCCTATAGGGGACAAATGGAAGAGCATACACGCAACATTCCTCTTTTTTCCATACAAAAATTTGATTAAACAACTATTGCAAATAAGAATTGACAAGTGTGTTTAATTTTAAACCCAAAATGAAAGATTTGGTGGTGTTCATTTGACCCCTTGGTCTTAGTTGTAAACTATGAAAACATTAACCAAAATATCTGAATTCTTTGTTAAACACCAAAACAAGGTTCCTAATTTATTTTTAAGCATGAAAAGGTGCTTTAAACATGTTTTGAGAAAATATCAAGCTTGGTCCTATAGCAAAAATGTTAGCATGTCCTTTAGCTTTGAAGCTCTTTTTAGCTTGAAATAATGAATTTTGGAAAAATAGCTCTCGGATCTATGTTTTAATAAAAACACAATGATTGACATCGATTATTATAATTGATGATGGTTACTTTGGCTAAATGAGATCTAACTAATGTTGGTTTTACTAATCAACATCGATTAAGCTAGGTAACCGATGTCGGTCTTACTTACCGATGTCAGTTACTGTGTAAAACCATGGCAAACAAAAATGGCAAAATAAAGTTAGAAAATAAATTTGCATGAGTTTTAAGGGTCCAAATAGATATTTTAGAGTTGTAAAGTGATCTTATTTAGGTGTGAGATGTGTCTTGTCCCACTAGGTGTGCCAAGATGTAGAGAGGATTATAAAGCAAGTTAGTCAAGCATTAGTTTATAAATAATGAAACATGCATAAATAACTAACTAACCAAGCCTATCTATTCCTATGGGAAATGCAAATGATAGCAAGAAATAAATGAAATAAATCAATACCATATTACCTTCCCAAATGGATTCACCATATCCATGTGGCTTAAAAACACGTTCTCCCTTGATCAAGCATCCTTGTCTTTGTCAACAATGGTGGTAAGCTCCTCCAATGCCTCAAGAACACTCCATAAAACCTAGGCTCATGATTCCAAATAACTAAACTAGCCTATCAATGTAGCTTACAAGAAAAATCTATGATCAAATGCAAAACCTTATGGAAAAAATTTAACATTATAACTTTGCAATATTCAAGCTTAAAATTCATGTCCACGGCCTCTCTATGTATAGATTTTTGAGATTGGTCAGGATCAACCATGACCGTCCATCTCAAGATTAAGATGTGTGGCCATGGATAATCCTAATATTTGGAATTAAATCCATAACTATCTTCATAATGACCTTGTAAGAAGGGGCATTGAAAAGGCATGGGAGGCATTAACTAGGCACGGGTGACCCATAATCCTGATATTTGTGGCATTTATGGCCCAGGGATGTCTTCCCAAGAAATGATTTCACCTGATGATGTAGATATTCAAAATAAATTACCAATAATGGGTTATTAAAAAATATCTATGGAATTCTTACTTAAGCTCTTAAATTGGATTAATTATCTTAAATAAATTTAATCAAGTTTAGTGCAATTCTTTAGAACTTGGTGCGCAATTAATCAAAATGGTCAGAAAGTCATATTATTGGATCATAATTTGACTGGAGAGGAAATAGAAGGTGATGTTAGATGCATTGGAGTTGTATTCCCATTTAGGATGTTGTGAACACTAAATAACAAAGGTACGCAATGTGTACCAATGAATTAGAAGAAAAGAGTGATCCAGAGCACTAAATGATGAATTTATCATTTTGACTCAAAATAATCTAATCAAAGTTAGTTGGCCCATAAAATGCATTTCCCTATTTAGGGATACTTTGACATAAATAGGCACTTGTAAGTGACAAGTTCGAACCATTTATCACATTTTATGGATTTTGACCTAAAATGTGCATTTGAGTGCAATTTGAGTAAGATTGACAATTTTAACACAAATGGTGTTAGGAATTGTATGTTCAAGGAAGTTGTCGGTTGAGGGGTAGAAGTGGTCTACTATGGTTGGGAACTAGGCATGCTTCCCCGTATTGTTATGAATTTCTCATAATATTGGTCGGTTACACCTATTGTTGTGAATTATTTTGTGGTGTATTTGATCCACGTCAGTTCAAATTAGGATACACTTATGTGTTATCTACTATAATTTACAAATGGTCTTAGGTAGAAACCACAATCATTCCTTCAATGGTTAGACATTGAATATGTCACCACACACAATTTAGACAAATGGGTCCATGCTCATTTTAGTATGGATTGAAGAATTAATTTGCATCCTTGTTGAAGGACCTAATTCTTAAGTGGGGCATTCAAAATGACCATAATGTTGAAATTCTAAGCTAAATTGAGATACATTTGATATGTCAATTGTATCTATGTGAATTGGTCAGCCATTGGACCCTTTCCTTTTATAGGAGCATTCAGATCTTGGTTAGATATTGGCACAAGTGCCTGATGATGACTAGTTGAGGCTTGTTCAATTGGTGTAATGCAAGGTGCATTGTTAGGTGTTATAACTAAACTAGGTAGAATTTCATGGGGAAAGTATAGCATGAATTTTTCTCCAAGCTCTACGGCCTTGACTAAAATCTTATCCCTATTTTCAAGTAAGTGACAATCAAATAAGTATGGGTTGTAAATTTTTAGCATGGTTACATAGTAGGGCTGTTGCTATTTGACCAGTTCAATGATGGGTGGCACATTGGCAAGGTATTGGGTCATTTGTTCTTACTCTTGCCCTGGATAAAGAGGTGCATTAACCAGGTATTGTACTATTGGGTCCCATCCTTGTTTTGTATATTGAGTAGCATAAGAGGGATATGGATCTGTCTCATAAGCTACATCATCACCATATGGATCTTGAACTAAGGGGTCATTTATGATTATGTTTTCATAATCTAGATTATACATGGTCCCATTACGTGTATAGTGAGCCATATTTGAATCTATGGTTAACGTCTTTCAAAGAAAAAAGTTTAATGTTCATAAACACTCAAAACATGGTCTAAAAAGGCAACTTTGGAAAGCTAAAAAAATGATCTAAAAACTATCACCAAACCACACTTAGCTCTTTAAAAGAGGTCTAAATATGATTCATGAATGTGGTTTTGGAAAACAACCTTTAGATTTTGGAAATAGGCCTAAAGGTGAAATGTTTATGCTAGGTCTAAGGAAAAGGAAAATTGGAAAGAAAGCATGAAATTAGTCTTTGGCAAGGTGCTTAGAACAAATTTAATCTAGGTCTGATAATGAAACAAAAGGTGTTAGGTCTTTGGCCAATGTCACAAAGCTAGACTTGTAAAGGAATAAACTAGGTCTAAAGCATGAAAACCATGCCAGGTCTTTGGCCAACATCACAAAGCTGGTCTTGGAAACAAAATTGTTGATGTAAAAACTTGAAAAAATTCTAACTCTAAGGTAAGTTATTTGAAACACTTGATCTAGACACATAGATTAATATTGTCACATAAAATTAATACAATTTAACCTTGGCACAAATAACTTACTCTAGGGACATGTCTGAAACTAATTGGAAAAGTCAATCTCAAATAACAAACTAAGAACAAAGAGTAAAACATTCAAGCCAAAGTGATAGGCAAGACTCAAATGTAAACTACTCATGCTTAGAGATATACTTGAAAAATGAGTTTTGACTTAGTTTGAGATGGTAAATTGGTTTGAGACACATGAAAGTAAACCTCTCCTAGGTATAGGCAGAGGTCTTTAAATTAAATGAGAAATTGATTCAAGTTGCACAATACAAATGTAAAATATGAATGCTTAAGCCCAAATTAGGCAAGACTTTAACATAGACCAATCAATTTTGGATCAAAACTTTGAAAAATTAATTTCAAAATTGATACAAAATACTTAGAGTTTTAAATGAATAATGGCTCAGACTCAAATGAGGAAAAAAAAAACAACTTTTTGGACAAAGGTACACAAATGGTATTGCACTTGGTTTTGAATAAAATTAAATGTATTGGGAAAAATTAGGTAGCGTAACAATGTCTCTTTGAACAAGTGTAGAAGTGGTTTTGAAAATATCAATCTAAGGCAAATGTTTTGAGTGATTTCGATAGCGTAACACTTCTTTACTCAAAATGGTGTGTGTAACATGTGTTTTGTTTTTGAAGTTTTTGACTTGTTTTGGAGGTGGTTTGACACAAAAAATAATTTAGACCCAAAAATAAATGCAATTAAAAGAATAAGAAAATCACCTAAGTGCACGTCCTATGCTAAAAATGACAAGGTTGTATAGTTTCTAACAAAGTTTCCACCAATATACTAATGTTCAAAAATAATTAATTGTTAATCCAAAAAAGTAATAGTGCATGTAGCTAGAGGTTTTTAAGCCCCCCTTTGTCTCTCAAGCATTGATATATGGTAAGGAACTTAGAGTGTGTAACAAACATAGTCATTTGAAAGGATACTCCATAACAAGTGGGGCTGATCTAAATATAATTTTTTTGATATATTATAGATGGTCCACACATGTGGCTAACACTAGGGCTATAATCATGTCAATTTGATATAAACCTCCTAGCTTATTATGCAATGGTATTGTCTTTTGCATAACAAATTCATCTTTGTATGTTTTAGTGAATTCTGGTGTCTGGTTACCACATGGCCTAGGTAACCATTGGGATTATCAGGCTAATTGATCAGCCACTATCTAATAAAACCATGTTGGGAGATGAAACCCCATGTCAAAGTCTTCTTAGAGAACTCGTGAGGAGACTATGAACTCTCTCTCACAATCCAACATGGAAAAATAAATAATTAAAAAAAGGAAGAACTTTAAGGTCATTTCCGAGTCACCCAAGTCACTCAGAGCCTGGGGAGAGAATACATGACTTTTATTCACTTATATGACTCAACTAAAAAATAAAAAATGATGCACTTTTTAACACCCAAGTTTCCTAAAGGGGATGGGGGGAGAGCATACATGTGAGGTTTTGATAAAAATAAACTACTAGGAAAAGAAACTAAATACTTATGTAAAAAAAGAAAGTAAAAATTAGAAGCTTTTAGGAGCATTAAATATAATGCTTTTTTTATTTTTAAGCACTTACAAAAATCTGAAGTGAAGTTTGGCCCTTTGTGTTTGAACTTGTAATTTTGAAAAACAAAAAGTTATTTTACAAGTGATTTTTAAGCACCAAAAAGACAAGTGTGAATGAATTTTAAAGTGATTAAAACCTTCTCTTTTCAACCTAGTTTCTTGTAAAAAGTGTTAGAGGATTCACTTGTGTTTGTTTAAAATGGTTATTCAAAAACAACTTTCTTTTTTAGATCTCCTGGGTTTTGGTCTCAAGGTGAAGTCACTATTTTCCTGTAAAACTAACACAGATATAATGCAATTTTGGTGAAGTCACTATTTAGAAAGCACAAAATCATTGATTATATTATTCTAAGTCATTATTTTATAATTAAAAATGGTGATCTCACTAAATTCACAAAGGAAAGTTACCTGGTGGAGTCACTGATTTCTCGAGTTAAAGTCACTGATGTCTTTCATTGAAGTCATCGATATGCAGAGGATGAAACTTTCAGGTTGAAGTCACTAAAATGTAGTGTCAAAGTCACCATTTCTATTGAAGTCACTGAATCATAGTGGTGAAGTTGTTGTTTCTTAAAAAACATAGTAAAAAATAGATCACATGAAAACTGGTGAAGTCATTGATTAGTAGGCACAAAATTATTGATTAGCAGTCAAATAAAAACATGGGTTTTCAAGGCAAATAATCTAAAAACTAAGGTTTTAAGGAAGCTTTTCTTGGATTTTAAAGGTTTAATGTCACTCCTTTAGTGCATGTGGGGTGCATGATCCCATTGGGTGTGCTATTATGTATCATAAGATTACTAAGGACATTGTTAGTTTTTGCTTGTTAGTGGAATACAAACCCCAAATCAAATAACTCAATTAAATCAACTACCTTGCCTAAGTACTTAGGTGAGCAATAACATAACTAACTCAAATACAACTAAAAGATAAAGAAAAGACTATATTTACCTTCCTTGTCAAATGGTGCTTGTTCATTAGCATATAAGAGTGTTCATGCTCAGTTTGTGTCCAATGGAGTCCTTTGTCAATGCATTTGCTTTATGGGAAACACCTCTCCTTGTCCACTTGTGGCTTGGTTTGGTTTGGTTTGGCATGTGATAACAAAATGAATATTTCTATATATAATTTGACATTACTTCTTTGCACAAATTTTT
The DNA here is from genome assembly GCA_037957365.1 of Torreya grandis. Classification (NCBI taxonomy): domain Eukaryota; kingdom Viridiplantae; phylum Streptophyta; class Pinopsida; order Cupressales; family Taxaceae; genus Torreya; species Torreya grandis. The sequence continues at coordinate 1,207,899 of JARHVA010000687.1, read as the reverse complement.
TTTGTCTCTCTCAACAATTTAACATTATAAGTTTGGCTTGAGTGCTTATTAGAACAATGGTAATGTCACTTGTATTTACAAGTTTTCAACTAACCCTAACTCAAGTGTAGCTAGGTTAGATTTATCCATGGTTAAGTTAGGGAGGGGAAAAGTAATTAATATTTGAGATAGAGATCCCATTTATTAAGCATAGCTGACCCCTTTTGAATTTAAGGCATTTATGAAGATATTTCTAATTCCTTGACTTTGAGAATGATGACATCATCATGATCTCATTTTTACTAAAATTTACTTTTTATAAAATAGATATTCATTAATTAAACATAGAATTTTCACTTAAGCAATTAATTGGATTTATTTAGTTATTTAATTCTACTTAGGGTTTTGGCCCTCTAGGAATTGGTTAAGTGCCCTACTTAATGGGTCAAAAGACCAATTTGTCCATTTACAAGGTCAAAATTTGACTGGAGATGAATCTATGGGAGGTTATCATTAAATACAAGATAATACCCCAAATAGGGATGACTTGCCACTATTTTAGGTAGTTATATCCCATGTGCAAATGAAATTAGGACATCTAATGACTTTTAGGCTTAATTTGCATTGTTTGGTAGAAATAATATGAAGTCCATTTAGACATGAAATGCAGCCAAAAAGGAGTGTCTACAGAAGATATTACTTGAAGAGTGTGTATCCAAGGTCGTCCTAACATGTCAAAGATGCCTGTATAAGGTATAACTAAAAAGTAGTAACCATATGTGTGGTACTAACCATTAAATGCAGATCAATCTCACCAAGAACCTTTTGGGAGGTCCCATCAAATGCTCTAACTGATCTAGTAGAGAGGTGTAAATCATGATGAGTATAACCCAAATGCATAAATAATGTCATGGTGCAGATATTTTCACTTATCCCATTATCAATCATAACACTGCATACAGGGTGTTTATCAAGGTATGCTTGAATGAATAGAGAGTGAAGATCAGATTTATTATCCCTACTTTCACTATCATCAAATGAAATGGAATGTTTGTGAACCATAGAAGGTATATGTCTCATGTAAGTACCAATGTCCCCATATAGTGGGTGTCTATAATATGATGAAAGAGGATGTGCACTATATGCCATTTAAACTTCTTGTTCCTTCTTAGAATGGTCTTGCAAAGGATTGTTAAATATTTTTTTATTTATGGTGATCACCAGGTTGTGTACCTAATTTCTTTGGAGGATCATCAAATGTAATATGTTAGTCATCGATGAGGTCCTGAATCTTATGATTCAAGGTAAAACATCTATTAGTAGAATGCCCAAGGCCTTGGTGATAGTCACAATAAGCATTTGCATCATATCCTTTGGGTAGAGGTATATTTACATCAATCTCTATAGAAGGGAGAGATATAAAATGAAACTCTATCAACTATAGGAGTAATGAAGTAAGAGGCTTAGGTAAACATGTAAATTGTATCCTTTATGTATTATATATGACAAGTCGATTAGGATGTTGTGCAACTATGTCAACCATGGTGGTTGTTACCTTTTTAGGCTGAAGATGTTTTACCTTATAACTTGGTTTAAGTGTAAAATTTGTACTATATGTAAATGTAACTGATGTATTTTTTACATACTTGAGCTTATCTAATGACATAAGCTTCATTTCAAGGTCCCATACAACATGGCATAAGTCATAGAAAGATTGAAACTTTTTGAAAATAATGGACTCATGTAAATAAACAAGTAAACTTTGCTTGAATATGTCTTGCAACTCTTTGTTTGCCTTAGGATAGGTCATTTTATTTTAGCATTGTCTTATATATCAAGACATATTCATTGACTGGTTCATTGGTTCCTTGTCTGATCTTTACAATTTAAGCATAAGAAACCTTTTTGGTAATGTTAATAGAAAAGTGTGCCAAAAATTGATCTACAAGAGTTTTGACTATTTTACGGATTGGAGAGGTAAGTCATAAAACTACCTCAAAGTATAGTCTTCAGGCTCCTTGGAAGTATTTTTGTCAAAATTTTATCATTTGAATCATAATCAAGGCATGTTACATAAAAGGTTCAAATATGTTGTTCAAGATCACCCTTACCATCATAAAATGTGAACTTAGGTGCAAAAAATCTAGTTGGCAAAGGCTACAAAAAGATCCCAAGTGAAAGAGTGTTATGCAACACATTTTGTGAATATATAACATTTGAATACTTTGAAGCCTTTGGTTTAATGTTTTTAACCTTATCCTGCAAGTTTTTAATGATTTAAAGGACCGATTGAATTGTTGGCCCAGTGGATTTTGATTAGCAATTTAAGTAGTTCATAGGGGATAGAAACATGTTTTGAGTAGTAATAGGCATTAAAACTGGTATTTATGTTGAAATAATGGGTAAGTTCATAATAGATGTATCATTAGTAGTTTTAGGGAACAAAGGTTGGAGCATATAATCCATGCCCCCATTAGATGTATTAAGTTGTAATGTGTTCAAGGGGAGGGATGTATCCACTAAAGTTTATACATTTTTAGCTTCAAGTATAGTTTTTAATATTTTATCAAGATCTTTAGGGTTTTGTCAAATATGCTCATGAAACATTACAATTGCATGCACTTGATTATTGTCTACTTGGTCATTATCATTTGTTTTTGGATTGCCATTTTTAGAATCTTCTTTTATGATAACCCTATCAAGATTTTTTTCATTATCAACATGGGTATCATCATGATCCAAGGTATGAGATCCCTCTTGATTTGAGACATCTTGGTAGGGTTGAAGGGAATCTCAATATATTCAATAGAAACACCCCCAATATATGGCTACACCTAGGTTACATGCAAAATAGAGCTAATATAAAATGAAAAAGTACATCACTTTAAAACCTTAACTAGTTTAAAATCCTAAGAATTAGAAAATTTTGCATTCACATGGGTCAGGTTCACCAAATATTTAACCCTAATTTAGATAAGAGGATATTACTTGGGTATAAAAGGGTTAAGGATATATAAATGATAGGGCACAAGGGTGAATATAAGATATATAATAGGCCAATTAATGTGATAAAATTAGATGTACCATATGTTGAATTTATAAAGCTAAGATATGTTATTAATGGAAAGTATAAGTATGTTACATATACAAATGACATAAAATTAAGTACTTATATATTTATGATGCTAATGCAGTGTTGGATCTGATATAAATAGGAACCAGGTAGGAAAATAGTTCTATAATAGTTGTCAGATTCTGGATCTGGTGCCTCTAGCTCTTTGGACACTTACATCATCTTAGGACAGTTGCATTGACACTAGTGTTTAGGTTTGAAGCTAGTGTCCTATACACAATATACACTCAAACATGATGCAACCACTTGAATGCTTCTGGGTTTGGCTTTGCCTTCACTCTAGTGCATTTAGATATGGGTCATAGACTATCATTCTTGGTGAAATGATAAAACCCTTTATTTGCATCTTTAATGTAACCTTAGGAAAAAATCAATTAGTGGGCACATGGTGTTGATCTAACCCATAATGACCCCTTTATCAAAAGGTGTTTCCTACATCGCAAATACTCCAGATTAGGGTCTCAGACTGATGTAATTCTCCCCTATGTGTTGGCTTGTGTGTGAATCATACAATGTGTAAAGTAAGAACAACAATGACCTAACTTATAACTTGACAAATATGACCTTATGACTATTACTTTAATAACTCAGATCTATAGCTAGGATGTTCCTTTGACTATATCAAAATATGATATAATAGGAAAGCTTTTGGTAATTTGAGTGATTCTTGAGTGCTATTTTGGTCTGATTGCTAGGTGAGGAATGAGTGAGGGTTGATATTATATTTATACCAATCCTATCAGGGGATAACTTGCATAAAATCACTTAGGCTGAACATTGTGATACATTTAATTTTTAAATTGGATGACTTTAGGAAAATAGACACTTGCATCAAGCCAAGATAGTAATGTCGATGTTACTATCTGACTCAGACATTAGTGTCCAAGGAGAATGAGACAAGGAATAGGCTTCAAACTTGCAGAGATGTAATATAAGTATATTTTAAGCATTTTGGGCAAGATAGGATGCCTATGCCATCAATATAAGGTTTTTTAGAATAAGAAATAAGCGAAGGGTTACAAGATAGAGTAGATGTGAGGCTTGTGGAAGCAAGACATGTGTAGAACTAAGAGGAATAGTCAAGGTCATGAGTTTTCCAAGTGCACAAGACTGAGGTGTTACATAATCAAAAAATATCATCTACACAATATGACCATTAAAATTTGAGTGTGATAGATTTTTTATTTTTAATTTGAATTTCCCTTTTGATCTTTTGTTTAAAGGGGGAGGAATTCACATAAACATGTCCATATCATAGATATTCATTAGTTGTGTTCACGATAAATGATTTAATAGAGAGAGTTTACTTCCTTAATATTCATTAGCACAACTCTTTATTTTATGGTTCAACCTTAGACTCCTTTTTTCAACCTTAATTTCAAAGGTGCAAATGAACCCACCATTCTATTCAATAGTTGCAAGTTGTTAAGAGAAAAATCTTAACAAATTAGCTCTTTTGTTTTATGTTTTATCTGTTGCAAGTTCTTATTTGAAATTGCATACACCTAAATTTGACATAAGATCCTTATTCCCAATGCCTTATCTCTAATTTACCTTATTTAATATACTTGTACATTTTAGTTTGTTTTTAAGACTACCCTGACCCCAAAATAGGTCCCGACTCAGTCCATGGAGCCTACAAACACTTCAACACTTATATAAAAGGTATTCATTAATGCATCTAGACTACTTATCACTTATTACCTAGCCTATCCTTTTGAATAGAGTTGAATACATTCCTAGGTCAAACCCATACACCTCAGGAGTTTGTCCCTTTTAGTTTCTTTAACCCATTTTTGTGAATCATGCACCTTTATTCTTGCTTTTCTACATTACTATAGTCAGTTAATGTTTAGAAGTTATACTAGGTCAGATTATATATATGATGTATAATTATGCCATTTAAGGGGAAAAATAGATCTATAAATAAGCATAAAACATCTTTGGTTATCAAGAACTAAGTCACATCTGAGGTCAAACTAGAGCCAAACATCACTCAATTAAAGCTTCATTTAATCCGATACACTTGCCACATTGTCATTCTATCTCAGTCTCTTAACATTTACCTTATTCCAAAGGATGGTATTAGACTCCATGTAGTTACATCATCAATTCTACGGAAGAGGAGGTTCATAAACCCTCACATGAGTTATTTCATTCATACACATGAACTATGTGGAGGTCTGATTCCATGCATGCATGATATGTAATTTGTAACATTGCCTTGGTGGTTACTCAAATCCATAAGTATTTATTTTATTTTCAAGTGTCAAGCTAGATCAAGGAGGATATTTTTTATTATGTGCTCGACATATATACTAGGTGAAGGTACAAGCAAAATAAAAAGATGACAATGCATAGGTGATAGAGAAATATGATTATAGAGCCCTAGTAGGATAAACCTAGCCACAATCATATAGTCATGACCATATGCTTATGTCCTAACATGATAAAAATAGGAATGGGTCTATCACAATGAATGGGTTTATCCTGAAGCATCTCACAAATTCCAAATTTCATGAGCAGGTTGCATAGTCCATCTATAGTCTTATATTTCAAGAATAGAAAATAGGTGTGATCATTCCTTACTTATTTGTCATTTACATTACTTAGTCAAGTTTCATTTGTGGTGCTTGGACTTGTTTTTGATTGTATCATATTAGGTAGATTTGAATTTTGTACTTTCAGTCATGTATGTTTAAATATATTTAATTGTAACTACTTTATTCCCTATTTTTCTTATAATTAGAATAAGAGTAAATAGAAATGTACTTCTCTTTTAGTTCTACTGACTTGATTATGGTTGCTGTTTAATGTGTGTGTGTGTCCTCCTAAAAAATATAAGTTAAAGTTTAAAGCCCAAAAAAATCCATTTTTGTAATACGTAATTTTGATAACCATTGAGACTACCCCCATATAATGGTTGGGGGGAGTTGGCACAAGTTAATCGTAAACTTCTACGAGGTTAAAGAAGGTGTTCAAAATAATAATAGACATTGATAAGGATTAATGTTTCATTTTTTATCATTCCTATTATAAATAATATTATAATTATTAATTTAATTAAACTATTAGAAAATTTGAAGAGGATATTTGTTGGTTTAAAATGAGCATTCTCATTTTACTTAGGGTAAGCTTGACTTGGGCTATACCCTAGTTTGATTTGTTTACCTATGTTAGGCCAAATTCCTTATTCTATTTTCTCTCTATGTGTCTTGCACTATTCATTTAGTAGTTAGCACATGGGATACGTTCACCCAACCACGTCAATAAAGAATCTAGTCAAAGTAAACAAAATTTAATATTAAAATAATTTCACCCCTTCTCTCTAAAAGAAGCGGTTCTCCCTTATTTCAATAGTTAGGTTGCACGTAATATTTGGCTAGTAATATGAATTATATTATTATATTATCATTCTACCTTAGCAAGGGTTAGTGTCTCGGTTAATTCTAATTCTGTGGCCATTAGGGCATGTGTTAGTCCTAGTGCAAATTTTGACATGGTATCAAAGTTATTTTTAACTTCATACCACCATTGTTTTAGGCATGTTTTTAGGGGAGGTACACTCTATGAGCATTTTGGGAAATTTGCCTCCACCATTGCATCCAAAAGAGCCTAAAACCCATGGGATGATTGTAAACTTTTGGGCATTTGTATTTTTTTCATGATGTATTTTCATGGCAGGGAAGGAGGGGATGATGGTGCTTTTAGTTGTTTTGGAATTTATAAGTATTTTTTCAATAATTGAGGGCATTGATTGAAGTTTTTTTGGGGTGTTTTTATTCATAAAAATTAAAAAAAATACATAGAGCCATACGACACTTGATGTTGCATCTTATACCTTGCACTCCTTTGTTCCATATTCTACCCAAGCCCCTACATCTTTCACATATGCACACAATACCAATTCTCTTATAACTCATATCTGCCACCACCCTCTCTACCTATAAACTGATCTTCTTTACATGATGTTTCGAGATTGAGATTGGAAGTCATTAGCATTGGCATTTTCATTGATTTGGTATTGTATGTTTATTATTGAAGTGTTGCATGACAACCATGACTTACACACAACGGTCAAGCACTCCTCCATCCTACACTACCCCTGCAATTATTTTTTAAAAAAAAATTCATTGAATTTGGCTATTGGCATTAACACAAACATTATATGGTTGGTAATGATGACATCATTTGCATTTGCATTGGTACTATATGATTTTAATTAAAGTGTTGGACTTGTGCATTTTTATTTAATAGCTTTCTCTTAGCCCTAAACTACCTGCATTGATGCTGACATTGAATGGATCATTGACTTTGAAATTTGTATTATATGATTGTAATTGAAGTTTTGGATGTGTGCAGTGTATTCAAATTTTATAATGTATCCAAAACTGCTCATTAACTTTTTGGTCACCCCAACATGCAACCTTTGTTTAATTCCTGCCACCCACCACTGCTCAAACACCTCTTTTTCAAAGTTGATTCTTTATTTTTTTTATCAATATCAAAATTTTCCATTTAAATATTTGAAAGGTTTGTTGGCATGGAAGCTATCAAAATTTAATAAGGCATTGGTTATGGGAATAGGTCACATGTTCAACCCCCTCCCCCCACCTTAATTTTACAATACTTGCGTACATATTTTTTAAAAATGGAAATTGTGTTATTTATATACATATAAGTTTGTTTGGTGGAGTAGTTAATAAAATTTAATAAGGCCATTGGATTTATGGGTAAGGTCAAGTGTTTGATCCCCCATAAATATTTTTTACTTTAAAAGGCCTTGA